>OY987329.1:145602468-146058287 GCA_963920685.1 Polydrusus tereticollis
TTAACAAAAATAGGAAAAAATTATACTGATAAAAAAGTTATGGTCATTCTAAACCATAAGAAGTGCATTGTGAAGTGCCCTCTAATGGCCACAGTGAAAAGGTGTCCGTATTCGGGTTTCGCATCCCAAAAAACCGTCGGGTACCAAGTTTTAAAGTAGTACGTTAAAAAATGTTCGTTAATTTTAAAAAATTCGATTTTTATTTTTTAACTTTATCACCCTGTATCTCGGAAACGGAGCAATTTCGGACAAAGGTAAGTTGCTTTAAATCGCCTAATCTTGGCCTCAGAAATAGGTACTCAGATTTTGTACAGACCTTTTAGAGACACCCTGTATAAATGGTGATTTAGGCCCGTCCTCACATTTTTTATTTTGTCAATAAAAAAGGGAAAACATGTTATAAGAAAAAAACACAAAAATTATATTTCTAAAAATATAAAGAAAAACTTAAATTAATGTACCTTCTTAAAATACATAAAATGTGCAACACATTTTTAAACGCACAGGTAAAGCTAAAAAGCTAATCGCAAAAATCGCAGTTATAATCTAGACCTTGCACCTCTTTATATGGCCTTCCTGCAAGCTCCTAAGTGAAACCACCTGAGACACCAGTCACATCCCACAATCTTACCACCTTCTGCTTCTGCATCACTATCTAGTTCATCTTCACATTTAGCACAATATTTATTTCAAAGCATTCTTCTAAATTCCCGCTTCTTTCGTTGGGTATTTCTTTTCTTTATTAGTATTATTAACCATTTCGCTTTTTTTTTCTCATCCCTTTTCCTATTCTTTGTTTCTTCTTTCTCATTTTGTACTCTATCCTACTTCAAGTAATATGTTCTCCAAATATTGGACGAAATGGCACTTGTTGAAGGGTCCAGCTTCCGGACGTTTTGTTTTTGGAATTGACTTAGCCTATTTAAGATGTTTTTTAAAAGCATCGGTGGGGAGGTGGGCGTCGGCAACGGCTCTGTTGCATGTAAGATTATTGATTGCTACTCATGTACTTATATAAATAAATAAATAATAAATAAATAAATAAATAAATAAATAAATATTTTATTTTCCTTTTTGACAAAAGTACATTTGTATAGGAATCGTCAATAGAACTTAAAACTAGAGTCTAGATTAAATTAAAAAATCATCTACACTATATAGACATTTATCCACCAACATACTCTTCAATTGGATCTTAAAATCTTTTAAAGTCGGAGATTCCGTTATATTTTTTGGTAATTTATTAAAAAGTTGTGGTCCCAAAGAGTTAGGAGACTTACATACTATTTTATATTTATTAAAGGGAACATACAATTTATTTTGCTGACGCGTATTAACCTGATGTTTGTCTCTTATATGGTGAAAATCACTTTTATTTATATAAACATACAAACACATTTCAAAAACAAACAAACTTGGAAGAGTTAATATACCAAATTTCTTGAAGAGACCCTTACAAGAATATGTACTAGATACACGTGCCATACACCTAATCAGTCTTTTTTGTGACAAAAATACCTCATTAGCCATAGATGACCAACCCCAGAGTGTGACCCCATACCGCAACCTCGACTCAGCCTTAGCATAATAAAGTGAAATAAGTTGTTTTTCATTTAAAACAGTACGCAAATTTTTTATCATATATACAACTGTGCCAATTTTTCCAGCAACATGTTCGCAGTGACCTTTAAAATTAAGGCACTCATCCAAATGGATTCCTAAAAATTTCAATAAAACCTTATGATCGACGCAGTCGAATGCCCTGCTGAGGTCACAGAAGATTCCAACAGGGCACTCGCCTGCCTCAATCTGCTTCAATACATCATGATAAAAAGAATTTATGGCCGTAATGGTCGATTTTCCAGTCCTAAAACCATGTTGGTTAGAATTTAAAATATTGTTCAAATTCAGAAAAGCATTTAACCTATTTAAAAACGCGTATTCAAAAATCTTTGATAAGCTCATTGGAACAGTGACCGGTCTATAATTAGAAATTTCTTCCTTATTATTTTTTTTATATAGAGGTGTGATCTTGCCTGTTTTCAATACAGCCGGAAAAGTTCCTGAACAAAATGATAGGTTAACCAAAAAAGTAAGCGGTTTTATAATGCACCACATAATCTTCTTAATCAAAAAGCCAGGAACATCATCAGCCCCTGATGAATATTTATTTTTAAGCTTAGTATTCAACAAATTATACAACTCCTCATCAGTATAAGGACATAATGAAAAATTACATTGTATGGACGGTACAGTTGGGACATCAATCCTCACCCCCCCATGATTTTGCGGAATTTGATTCAAGATATCATATGATATATCCTTGAAATATTCATTAAATGAATTAGAAACCAGGTCGGGATCCGTAATGCAATCATTGTTCATTCTAATTGAGATATTTTCTTTTACTTTGGTTTTCCCCGTTAACTCGGAAACAACATTCCACGTGGTTTTGTTTTTATCTAAACTATTTTTTATTTTTTTCTGATAAAACGCCTTTTTTGTTTGTTCAATTAATCTGAAATGATCACGTTTTTCTTTACGATAACTTTGTCTTAATTCAGGGTATTGATATACTAACGAATGTAGATTTTTCAGTCTTGCACTAGACCCCCTAATCTCTCTATTAACCCATTTTTTTAAATTATTATTTATATAGTATTTTTTTAATGGGAAATGTACATTGAAATGATAAATAAACACGCTATAAAACAATTCGAATCCCAAATTCAAATCCAATTGTACATATAAGTCACTCCAATTTTCTTCAAAAAGATCTCTTTGAAAGCTCTCTATATTCTCATCAGAGAAAACCCTCCTATTACATGATGTCTTTAAATTTACACTTTTGACAACATTTAACTCATACAAAACTGTTCGATGATCTGATACATTATTATCAAGAACACAAGCAACTCCGCTATCCTCAAAATTAACAAATATATGATCGAGTGTCGCAATACTGGTGTCGCCCACCCGGGTCGGCCATCCCACCCTAGAGACAAAGTTAAAACCACGTAATATTTCATAAAAGTTTTTAAAATCTTCACCTTCACGAGAGTAAGAGTTAAAATTGAAATCACCACATAATACTATATTTCTACCTGGTCTATATACAAAATCTAGTACATCTAAAATTCTATGAAAAAACAGATCAACATTGCCGGTAGGTGAACGGTAACAGGTAATAATTAAAATATCATCAAAATCATTATGTTTATAGGATACTCCAGAAACTTCTATATGCTTTTCAGTACAAAAATTACTTAGATTAATCTTAGAAAAGGAAAAACAGTTTTTCACATAAATATTGATTCCACCCCCTTTGTATTCAGATCTACAATAGGAATTTGCCAACGTGTAACCGTCAAACACAAAACTATCGACCGATTCATTCGTACACCACGTTTCAACAAAACATAGAACATTCAAGTTTTTAAAATCAGACGTGTCTACCTTGAGTTCATTCATCTTCGATTGAGTCAAACATTGAGTATTCAGAAGCATAATCTTTGGGTTAAAGACTAGGCTCCTGCATTGTCCCTTTTTCTCATGTGTAAAAAACGCCTGATACAGGCGTTATGCGGCCATATCGAAGGATCCATTGCAGCCTTAAAATTATTCTGATAAATACTGACCTTGAACGAGGAATATATCTCTGGATATATTGACCTAGTGCCCATTTGTCGAGGCTTATTGCTTGCGACACGACTAATTTTTAGGTATTTTTGGAGGGTTTTAAATTTACAGCTTCTAAATTATTTTTTGGAGGTCAATGACCAAATTTGAGCCTATTGTTAAGGCGCCACTACCGGCCCTCTATCATGGTTACGTCGTGGGGCGGCCACTCTCCGAAAAACAACCCATATAATTTATTATTATATACATAATATATAATAATACTTACTCAGGAGTAGTAAATATAGGTAATATCTTATTATTTAGTCGATCAATCGCATGACGGCATAATTTATATAAATAACATGTAGGTGTACCGTGGTGTGCGAACCAATTAAAAGGTCAGTATTCAAAAGATTATTCTGCAAATTGTATTTGGCCGAACGCGGGATGAAATTAGCCACTGTGAAGGACCGACGAATAATAGTTGGGTTTCAGAAGAAAAGTTTATCATTTCGTAAATTTTGTGTGAAGTCTTATTACAACGCCTGTGCGTCAACCTAATGATGATTTGTTTGAATGGCTCTTCTTCGTTATAGCAAGTAGTGACTGAGATGACTAACGAAAGGAATGGAGTTTTTTCATAGAAAATTGGGTCAGCCCCACTAAACTTAATGTTTATTTTATACATTAAAAGAGAAGATATTTATCCATTGCAAGAAGGAAAGGCGATCATTCAGAACTAAACTATAATGGTGCCACCATCTGTAATAGGAGTAATTGGCGGCTTTGTAGCAAGATCGAGCTGCTAGCACTAATTGTTCTAGTTTCGTTAAGGTTCATTTAAAAAGGTGAACAAATTTAAGTCTGGACAGTCAAATATATATAATGTTATTTATGTGTAGGTGTGACTACATTTAAATTAATAAACATTTTGTTTTACGTGGATATATGAAAACTTGACCTCAGGCGGCTAGGGAATTATCTTTATCTTTGAGGCACCCTGTAGTTGTATTTTTAATGCCTTTTGATGAAACAATGTCCTTTTCCAGTTTTCCATTTAGGACTTGATTCTGTCTTTGATTAGACAAATTTCAAAGTAGAAGCTACCAATGATCTACACTACTTTATTGGTACTTTACAGTCTACAGTATCTAAACCCAGGTTAATCCTTGTCGAGTCATTCAATAAATGGCCCTAAGCGAGAAGGTATAATGTGTTCTAGGAAGTTTTACTAATTTCAATTTCAATCAATGCCAAGCTAATTTTCAAAGTACACGAAATCATGTAAACTAGTCAAATAACCAAAACATTACTAAACTTGTTAGACAACTCATATTATATTATTTATATAGCAATCAGAGTACGGACAGTGAAATTCCTTAAAAGATTAAATAAATTATATTTTATTCTATTCGGGTAAGCCTAAGAGCTTAGTCCATTGTTAAAATCTAATATTAAGGCAGTAAGTATGTTACGAAGAAATCTTTTCAGCGGCTTCATACATTTTGATGGCGTTGGTCTGCCTTGGAGCTAAAAGGTTTGTAATAGCCCCTATTATATGTGTTTGAGTTCAGGTTCTAATACATAAAAGATTTATGGACTATATGGGGGATCGTGTAGTAAGAATGTGCATGTCTATATATTTTTAAACCCATAAAATTTCATTATACAAGATTATTTTAATTCAGGCGTGCTTTTACAGAGTGAATGACGTAAATAGATAATTTATAAATTTAACAGTACCTTCTTAAAATTAACCATGTAGGGTGGTCGATATGAGATTATTTGGCTAACCTATAATTCCCAAGCTCCTTATTAAATTAATGAAATGTTCAAAAGCGTAAGTCAAATTCAATCTGTAATATTTTCTTAATAAGAAATCGATATTCTAATTTACCATTTGAAAGGTCATTCCTTCTTTAATAACTGACGAGTAAAATAAAGTTTTTTTAAAATTGAATTAAAATTGAAAACCAAACCTGATCTAAAAAAAAATTTAATATTTTTCGGACACATTTTCCGCATTATTTCACCAAGTAGTTTGCCAATATTAATTAATGCTTGTCAACATGGTACACACAGGAAATAGGGATAAAAAATACAAAAAGGAAGCGATAAGATCAGGGATAGGGCTATAAATTTTCTACCCTTCCACTCAACCTTGTCGATGTTCGTTTAGTCGTTCTATCTTTAGAGGGGGACGAAACTCTTAAAACGCGATATTGGCGTTTGATTTATTCGATTTTAATAGGTTGTTTTTCATTTTTGTTTGTGGAGAAAAGGTCTTTTGGACGTGGATATTTCAGTATACAGTGTTAGTAGAAAGTAAGGTATTATATCTACAGGAAGTGCCACGAAGAGTAGACCCCCATTATTTCTTTAAAAATCAAGCAAATGGCTTTCTTTTTGATGGACTTGGGCAATCTAGCAATATACACTAGAGTTTCTCTTTAGTGAACTTACTCTATAATGAACTACCCACTCCAGTGAAGACACAAATCTTAACATCAACTTCTGAACAGTGAACAAATAAAACCTCGATAGAGCGAAATTGCACACATACAAACAAAAAACGTAAAATCAATAACGTCGCACTCGAAACCAACGGAATTCGAATGAGGAAGAAGAAAAACATCCCTTTTAGTATTTTAAAAATACGATTAAACAAATAACATCCGGAATATGCAGAAGCTGAAATTATCATGATCACCAGTGTAAGTGAAGAAATAAAAAATTAATGTAGATAGGTATGTATGTTCTTAAAATGACAATTTATAGGTATGGGGTCGCAATAATGTTGGGGTTTGGAATGAGGACCGCCAGCCAGAAGATGAACAAAATGAAAAATTGAAATTGAAGATGAAGACAGTGATGTTGCTACAAATCCCATTGTAACAGACAAGTTGATTTCCACTGGCGAAGCATTGAAATCTTTAAAAACTGTTATTCAATGGGCTGAAGAAAATTCGAATGAACTCTTCAAGACCTGAGAGCTAAATTGGTTCACACTATCCCAACAAAGCAAAGTAAATTAACAGATATTTTCGGCCTATGAACTAATTTTATTTTACATTATTTTTTTATATTCTATTACATACATATAAATTTGTACATCATATTATGTACATATTTCTACTACATAAATATACATACCATTTTTTTTTAGGATACATATTTCAATTGATTTTGTTATTAAAATAGGTATGTACCTACTCTAAGTTGTAAGTATCCGTGTTGTATATTTTTATCTGCACCCTAAATAGTGAAAGACCTCGGTGGAGTGATAAAGGCGTTCATTAATTAGTTCACTATATCGAGACTCTACTGTATTTAGGAGCAACGCCACAAATTGTGAAAGCAATAGTATAATTTGAGCTTAATGATTTATTAAGATACTTGCTTAAAATAATATAAAAAGCATTTAACAGAAATTTTCCAAAACAATCGTAACCTTTGGTAATACCAATTTTTTTTGTCTCAGTAAATGGCTTACTTCTTGCTCGTAGTTTCGAAAACTCCATCATAATCGTTATCATTCGATCTCGGACCGTATCAAGTTCGCTTGGAAAGTGGAATGCGAGTTTAATTGTGCTCAAACTAAAAAGGGATTCCATATAATAGTCAGGGCGTGAGACAATTTTTTATAGAGTATCTTGCAGCTATTTTAGTACCATATTCTAGAAGTTTTAATAGAACAGAAATTTGCTCTTGCTCTATGATTATTTATAAGTAAATAATGAATGGCATTACCACCCATGAATTAATTATTTTTTAAATCTATTTTTAACTTCTTTCCAAAAACGGTTCAACAAGGAGATCGGCAAAAGTTTTTTATCCTCATTTTTATTTACCAATACTACGATAATGCATAGTAACTCCTTTTCCTACTTTTAAAGTAAACCGTACAGCGAAAGGTCATAAGGTCAAAGGTTTTCGACGTCCGGACTAAAAAGGATTCTATGTATGGCCGTTTGTGACTGAGCAGATCATATTAAACCCTACGAAATGAGGTTGAATTAGGCTTTGGTTCAGATAAAAGACCCCCTGAAAATGTATATACGTAAATCTCTCTTATAAAACCTACTGGTTAATGTAAATGGTCGAGTTTTACAGGATGCGTGCCGGAAGTAAATTGTTCTTGCACGCTTCTTTTTCACTCATTTTTTTATATTTAAGCGGAGTGATAGTCTAGGAGTTTGTGAAGATGAAAACGAAACAAATATGTTATTACTTTATCGCAAATTTATCACTTCTATTAAGCGTATTTAGGAGGGAGTCTCGGTCGGAATAAAACAATCGGTTGGAATACAGGACGTCACACGTTGTGAGTGTTGACATTGAAAGAAAATAGTTTGTTGTGAGAAACTGCCGAATTATTGGGTGGAAATGAATTTATTAGGCAACACCCGCGATATATTTGAGCAAATAGTTAGTGAGGAAGACTTCTTCAACAAAACAAACAATATCACATATTAGGAATAAAGATTTTACAATTAATCTCTGATTTAATCAAAAAATAATCTACAAATTAACTACATATTTAAAAGGCCGCCCTTGGAACTTCAACGGTATTTATTTTAAGAAAGCATTAAAGCAACTGGTACACACGATATCTCTTAAGCTACTGTTTGGATCGACTCAAATAATATCTAGGTATATTACGTTACAAGACCGGAAAGCACTATATAGTAAGACGATACAGAAGAGTCCTGGAAGCTTGTGAGTCCTTTTGAGTTGTGTTAACGTACAATGTTTTTTATTGTTGGAGAACTTTATAGTCAGGAACATATTATTTACTAAACTGAAATATTTAGACTATATTGAATGGTATATGTCCCTCGATTACATCAACTACAATCAACTCATTATAAATAATACTAAACTGACTTTTGGACCGAAATTAATTTTTGGCTGGCATTGTAATCTTTTTTCTCTTTTCATTGTAAGTATTTCATACGATGGCTACATCTATACGACCAGAAGAACAGACATCGCGTGTTCCAGATACGCAAAAATTGTGAGGTGAAATATTTAAAGATGCACAGCAGTTTTTGCACAAGATAAAATTATGTTAAAATTACACAGAATCATGGTCAATACTTATATTATGTAAAACACTGTTAAAGAGTAAACAGAATTGCATAATACTTTTTGAGGTTGACGGCCTTGTTAAAAACTTAAATTTTACAAAACTATAGCATTAAACTCATTAAAATTTAAAGCAAAGCTTTACTAAAAAATTAAAGTTTAGAAGCGTAAGAATATGCTTTAAAGCCGGTTGTATTCTCGAACAAAGTAAAACGTATATTATTCTAATAACTAGCACCATGTTATTTAAAGTGCATAAGCTGCACTTTAAATTCACAAAGCTGCGGCATTGTTGTTAAAGCGCTTACAAAAAATGTTGGTTAATAAAGAAACGGGCTTGTAGTAAATGTATTCGGCACGTTTGAAAAACTTTTTATGTATCTATAACATCGCTAAATTCACTGTAACCCCTTTGATATAGTTTAATCTCAGTTTTGAAAAGAAAATAATGCGGTGGATGTAAAAACACATTTGCTTTGTTTAGCAAATAAGTTTGATAAGTAAGCAGCCTAACTATAAATTCCATATTGCAGATTAAGATACTCAATTTTGTCAAATTCTTCTACATTTGAAAGGTAATGAATGTTGAAAAGATTTAAAAAATGTTGATACAATAAGGTTAATAAAAAATTAATAGAAAAATCTACTTAATCACTTGACAGATTGAATCGTTAGTCAGCCCTTTCACAATTCAAATAGGGCATTTTTTCCCGACTTTTCACTTTAAATTGGCAAGAAACCCTTGCAAATTCCAAATCAAAACCTTAATAAATCAGAAAAATCGATTTCTTATTTAGTCGAGCAATAAAGCCCTGGATTTGCCGGTCCTCCAGACAAGTTAAATGGACGGAATGTGTTAGAAAAGATGTCTGAAATAAGGAAGCACTTGGAGCGTGAAATAGAACTAAATAGAAGTAATACCTACACAGCGGTAGTTCGTGTAAAAGATGGTCCACATTTAAAGAGTGGTTCTTAGCAGTGGCGGAGATTTTTGTTTATTATTTATAGTTCAGGCGATTTAACAACTTTAAATACACTATAAACTTCAGTGATTCCTAAACTTCTCCAGCTTATTGCCCACCTTTGCAAAAGTGTTCAGCACCCCCGACTAACCTAGACTAGCCCACTATTTATCTTTAATGTAAAATTTTTGTTTTCTTTCATTATAACCATATTTATTCTGAATTATTATTCGTGCAAAGACGTTTTTCAACTAGCCTGATTTACTTTTACTTTGTTTTCGAATTAATTGTAAAATGTTTTATTCATTCGTGCTAAGTAATTAGAACAATAAAATTAATTAATGAGAGTGTTGCCACTTATTTACTAATATCTGACTGTAGCTCAAAAGACGGAAATATAGTACTTCCGGTTTACCCGGAAGTTGACACTTTTAGAAAGATAGTTTAAAACTAAGATAGGGACATGCAAGCCGTTTTACTCTAAAACGTAGCGTTAGAAAGCTAGAAGCTGTCAAAATTCAAAAATGGTATTTTTCAAAAGTCGATATCTCGAAAACTATTAAGTTTAGACTTATAATGCGCTTAATAAAAAATAATTGCAATTTTATGTTAAATCCAAAAACATTCTAAGATATAGGGTGTTCTATTAAAAAAAAAGTAATATTATTTCTCTACGGCTTTCTGACTCATCCTGTATACTTAATTTTTTTAAATTCTAATAGACTTTAAAAAACCCTAAAACTTTTATCTGGAATATTTTTTGCTACCTGTTTTACTTTAAGAAATAATCGACCGTTTCCGTACATACCAGCGACCCTGTAATTTCATTTACCGTTCCCCTATAGCCCCGGAGGGCCCCCCTAATCATTCCAGCGCCCACTGGGGGCGTTATTCTTATTTTGGGAATTACTGCTGGCAAACACTATAAAGCTTAAATTAGACCATCGAATCGCTGCAATACTGTTCACGCACAGATCTAGAGCTCAGCTTCAAAAACATACTCTAAGGCTGCTGAATGACAATTAAAGAAGAACGCTTAAAATATCGAAGACAGGTGGTTAGTGATAGATATTTTTATGACAAATGTTTATCTCAATTATAACAAACTACCACTAAGATCATCCTAAAACCGATTTGGAGCTTGATAGAATCCAACTATGGAGAACTATATCGGTATCCAAAATTGAAATTCTTGACAGGTTCTAGGAACAATATGTCATTAGGGTTATCACGATGTCTATGGTTATCACAGATGTTACATGGTTTATTACAAATCATATCATCTCCAACGCCCTTCAAATCAGTGCTGTATAAAAACAAACAAAGTTAATAAGTACTCTTAGAAATATTCCATCAGATTGGCCAAGTGTTTAATAAGACCACCGCCAAGAAGGAGACTAATTAGACACATCCCGTGGGATTTGTTGAAATATTTTAAATCCAGACTCATTCCGGAGTCTGTAATCACAACAGAATGTATGGAAAGCATTTGCGACTTTTCCCTGGCGCTTTAGTTTTTCTATAAGCATAAATGTACAAATTATAAATAAAGTTGACGAGTTAAGATAAAAGACGGAGAACATCGTCACTCTGAAACGAACTTTTTGAGGTTATGACCCAAACAAATAACCTGCACAAACTCAGAATCGCTTCCTCCACACACGCACTTTACGCCTTTTTACAACTTAGTAAACGAAAATTAAAACATTTAAGATCTGTAGATAGGATCATAATGTATTAATCAAAATCAATATGCTTGTAATCAGAATATTTATATGATCAATATCAATATACAGGGCTCACCATTTAAAACGAAACAGGCTAAATATCTGATTTCGCGTTAATTTTTAAAGAAATCGCTCGAACACGTAATTAGATTTGTCAAGGGGGAAGTTTTTTGTTGCCATTTTTAACACTGCAACTTGAACCCTCTAGTGAGGGTGGGACCAATCCTTACTATATCAAATGGAACAAGGGATCGAGTGCTACCTCTTTCAAATGACATCTTATTCGTGAAATTCGGTCAGATAGTTTCAGAGATAATTATCTAATTGTGTAATGGTTACTTTCTAATCTATTATTTGAATAACAATAATACTAATGATTAAATGTAATACAAAACTAACGTAATTATTTACACAGATGTTGAAAATGACCACCACCGACTTCCATGCAATGATAAAGGTTTGATTCAAATTTTTCACGAACTGCCTGTAACATTTCCGTTGTTATCAGTCGGCATTCTTGTACAATTCGTTCCTTTAGATCTTCTAAATCGTTGGACTTTGTTGCATAAACTCTTGTCTTAAGATGTCCTCATTAGAAAAAGTCGAGTGGCGTCAGATCTGGAGATCTAGCTGGCCACTCAATGAGCCCCCTCCGGCCGATCCATCTTCCTGGAAATGTCTGATTCAAGTACTCTCTTACCCGTACATAATAATGCGGAGGAGCCCCATCGTGTTGGAAAATAACTTCCTGTCCTGAAAGATTTTCATCTTCCTGTGCCACTCTTATAATAATAGAATTTATTGTATTTTGTAATAAATCATGGTAAACTTCTCCAGACAAGTTTCCATTAATGAAAATGGGACCAATAATATGGTTGCCAAGAATAACCGCCTATACATTTATTTCTCAGGTCTTTGAGTATGATGTTCCCTGTAAAGATGAGGGTTTTCATCGGACCAATACCTGTAATTATGTTTATTAACTGCCCCGGCAAGAGTAAATGTAGATTCATCTAAGAAACAGATGTTGTAGACAATAATGCGATTTTCTAATATGCGATTTGACATAAGTTCGCAAAATTCTCTCCGGCGATCATAGTCATCTTCGTTGAGCTTATGAGCAAGACTGATTTTATAAGGATAATACTTTGCAAGTTTTAATATTCTGTGAACTAAATTTTCAGACACCCCAGATCCTTCTGACAATGATGGTATACTATTACATTGAGTACGGTCGACTTCTTAAAGTCCAAGAACCCCTATTTGCATACCTTCATTGGTTATCATCCGGACACGATTATATTTTTTATTCTGCACCGAGCCAGTTTCATCAAATTTTCTGACAAGTTCCATCACGTATTTGGCCTGAACATTCTTGTCAGGAAACTGCGCGTTGAAAATTCTAGCAGCAGCTCTAGCGCAATCATTGTTGCGATAATACAGTTTTAGCAGTTCTTTTCTTTCTTTTAAAGAGTAAACCATTTTTAATCGCAATATATCACACTCTCAAACACAACTTACACTAAGTCAAGACTGAAAATGTTCAAAAATAACAAACACTTATGGTTCTCTTAACAAAACACACAAAACGAAAATGCACATGCACAAAAAATTTGTTTTCCTTACGATGCAGTGGCGGCGCGAGACTCCAGCCGGAGAAGGATTTAAAAAGCACATTTTAACTAATTTTAATTATTATCTCTGAAACTACCTGACCGAATTTCACGAATGAGATGTCATTTGAAAGAGAATTAAATGCCTTTTTAAAAGAGGTGTCACTCGATCCCTTGTTCCATTTGAAATAGTAAGGGTTGGTCCACCCTCCCTAGAGAGTTCAAGTTGATTCTTAAAAATTAACGTGGAATCAGATATTTAGCCTGTTTCGTTTTAAATTGTGAACCCTGTATAATAAATACACATTTTGAACTGAATTGTCATTAAAAAATTTTCCGCAGCCGCTATTTATTAACAGAAAAAATAAAACAGAAACTATATTATCACAGAATATGACACAATATTATTATTTTACGGAGCAGAATCCTAATATTATTATATCAAAGCTTTTACATTTTTAACGAAAAGAATAAATTATTATATTTCATAAAAACCAGTTGATTGTAAATTAAAGTAATTTTAATATCCAATTTGGTAATTGGCATCTTTTCACCATCGACATGGAAAATGGTGGTAATTAGCAATCTGATCCTGGAAGTTAATAACACTTCACTAATTTTTCAGCTTTAATTGGCTTTCTTTGAGTGGCTGTATCGAAAGTTGGGGTGAAGGAAAGGACAAGATAACTCAATGCCGACGCAATAAATCTGTTACAGATAAATTTGTGGTGTGTATATATACACACACACATACACACCATCTCTTGCCGTCACACATAAATCGATAGAGTTGTGAAAATAAAAAACGAAAAAATTATTTTGGCATAAAAAAAATTGGGCAGGCCATAAAAATATCCTAGTGGTAAAAATTACAATGAATAGCATAATACTCGTAAATATGATGAGCACATCTCCTTGCAAATTCTTCAATTTTCATAATAATTATGGATTGGATACAAATTGTATAGATAATTTTTATATTCTCAATTATTATTATCAAGTTTAAAATTTCTTTCCGATGTCGACAATGACAATGGTTTTAGGTTAGTTCAGATTACAATAAGCCGAAGCTTACAAATTTTACTATGTTCTCGAGTTGTAGTGTATTCATTAATTTCGTTCCAAAAATGAACACCTACAATAACATATTTTTTTCATTATTTATTATTAAAAACATTCTCTCTTACTGAAAGCCGAAACATTTCTTATCACTTTGATCTTTACAATTAAGTTTTTCCCGCCAAGAACAAATCTTCTCATCTTCTCAATTTTCTTTTTGTTTATAGAGACTGTAACTTAATTGTATTGTTCTTTATTTATCTTGTACATTTCAGGGGGCTTTTATAGGTTGACAAATATTGGGCATAGACAGAAGGGGTTTTATGTAATATTGTAAAATTAAATAGTTCTTTTTAAGGGCTACTTATTTATCTGATATAAATTCATAAATCAACAAAATTAACCTTTTTAAAAAATGTTTGCATGGAACGAGTCGATTATACGAAGAATTTGGCGTAGATATTTCAAATATGCTATTCTTTTTCCTCAAAAATTTTTGAGTTATAAGGATGATTAAAAAACAATTTTTCTAATGGCGAATGTTTAATTATTAAAAAAATAATAATCTTGTACTTAACTAATTTATACAATTTTTTTTTAATAATGTGACGTCGGCAACCCATAAAGAAAAATCAGGACATGGCATATTGTATCAAAATTTAAAAATGTACCGTAAAACCGTCCTAAGTGCTGGACAAACACATCCAGCGGCATTATTAAAATTAGATCTAGTTCATTCCAATAAATTTTGAAAAAAGTCGTTTATAGGCTCATTGGACGTAATCGAGACTTATTGTATTGGTAATTAAATTTGTTACCATTACCAAGCTTCTTTCTCTTCTGCACTCATTGTGGCTTTAAAATATGTATCTTTCATTAATCCTAATTTTTCACCTGGACAGACAAAAATGTCTTCCTTTTCTTTAAGCTTGGCCTCTAAAAGTGATTAACGTTCTGGACAAAGATATTTAGGAACTCTTCCTACCACAGTACCTCATAAAAAACAGTATTTGAATTTCAGACAATATTACTTATGCAAACCTGTGTCGTTACAATCTAAACACAAAACTAATGATTAAAAATTGACTTCTGAGATTTTGCCTAAAAGCATTTCTTAGGATGTTTAGTAATGTAACTTCACGAAGTGTGTAGTGGATACAAACACCATAACTAAGTCAAAAGTTTTCGCTCTTTTTAGTTTTACAACTATCCCCTCTTAACTTGTAGCATTTGACTGTTCGAATGTATTTTTTTTTTAATTCGAACGCACTGTACCACTATTTGGCTCGCTTTCGTTAAAGTCAATACAACACCAAAATTAATTAGTCACTGTTAATTTAAGTTGAAACGATTTTGTAAATGAAATTGGTTGATATTAGGCTTCGAAGTCGGATAATAATTATAGTACGCATCATTGTTCTTCGTAATACATGAACCGAACAAAATAACTTTCATTATAAATTCGCTTAATAAGCGATGAGGCTTTAACGCGGCGAATTGGAAAAGGAATTTCATTGTGCCGTTAGTAAATAGATATTTTAGCACCGGCTTAGGTATATAGGTACACCTTTGTGTTTATTGAATAATTATTAGATTTTAGATTCAAGGGGCCTGTTGTCAAATCTTATTAGTGGTTTCGTATTTTCAAGACTACAACAAACACAATATAGATTTAACTTAATAAATGATGGATCATTTTGGATATAAAAAGATATTACGAAAATTAGTTATTCCGGGAAAGCACGGTGATTGGTGTACCTGCATTCAAATAATACTATACAGTACGTAGAACGTACAACTCAGTTTAAGATAAACAGGAGTACATTCCTATAATTTATGATTTTACTTGCTTCCTATAACATAAGCCAGAGTATACCTAAGTAATTTTATTTGGAAGGAAGGATTAGCACGCTTTTCAAACCTAACCTCCTCAAAGTTTCCAGAGAAAATCTAATAAAACGGCTCCCGTTAATGCTATTTGGTCGCAAATCCGACGAAAAAAAATTAATAGCGTCGTTTTTTCGCCACTTACTTACCCCCTTTCATATCACAAAGAAAAATCACAGATTTTCATGGTTTGTTACCTTTGCCAAACTCTGAAAGGGGGAATGAGATTCGTTTGTCAGATATCTATAGAATGCTAAATAGAGACTGCTCCGGTTAAAAGTTTTAGGGAATTTTTAAAAAAGTTTTCCAAATAGCTGGAAAAATGTATAACATAAATTAATATAGGTACTGTTTTCTATTAATTTGTCGTTTTGACCAAGTGATTGTTTTCAGGGACATTGGATGTTTCCGATGTTTGTAAATTTATTGAACCAAAGTTTTTTTGTGTTTAACTTCCTTAAACAAAGGGTACATTGCTGATTTCCCATTTTAATCGATCCAAAGTATTGAAATAAGAATGGACTGTTAACTTTAATTGTGTTTCTATTTTCCCTTAGGTAAATCGCACAGTTTCAACTGGTAAAGGTCTGCATGCGTCTTAAAATAAATACCAAGGCATTACAGAGATGGGTGAAGTTCTTTTGTAGTCAACATATCCACATCATTGTTAATAAACTTTTGGCATACAATAAAAGGTGTTTTCTAAGCCAGAAGCATACCACTGATATTATCAACGTTTTCTTATTCAAACAGTCTAGGTTTTTGGAAGGGTCCTACTTATAAATATTTGCTCCAAATTTAATATAATGGGTTGTTAAACGTGATTTAAACATATTGGGCAGTTTTATTGTATAACGTAAATTATTAGCATCCTAACCGAAAGCGCAGACACACCCAAATAGCAAAATCAACTGACGGGCAAATGATGTGTATATTCGTAAATGCCCAGGCGTATTTGGAATAGCCCTCTGCGATAATAAAGTAGTTTGGGGTAATTAATTTTGCACCGTGTTTGGTCGATAGAGATAATCATTCGATACTCGCTAATGATCTTTTATTTCCAGAACAGAGTTTGAAAATAAACATTGTCCACTAGTATTTCGTTGCATTATTCGTCTATTTCCTCAATTATACTTACTTACGCTAATCCATCCCCCTTTGGGTGTAAGTGTGTAAGGCATTCTGTTGGAGTTGAGTATTTTCGGTTTTATTTTCCGTACTTTTTCACATTTTTAGTGGAGGTCTTTTTCAGACAATAAGTATGACTTGAAAATTAAAATCATTTAATTAAGCACTAGTGTCGTGTATAAATAGAACAAACACACTGCCTAGGTTTTATATGTTGATCGATTTAGTGGCTTTTGAGAAAAAATAGTGGTTACGAACTTTGAAAACGTATTTTTGAGACAAACGTACCTGCGATTCAGGGAGCTGATAAGTAGGGTATGACAAATAATGAAATTATTTACAATTTTAAATTTCTCT
This sequence comes from Polydrusus tereticollis, assembly GCA_963920685.1. NCBI lineage: Eukaryota > Metazoa > Arthropoda > Insecta > Coleoptera > Curculionidae > Polydrusus > Polydrusus tereticollis. The sequence goes on from OY987329.1 coordinate 145,619,911, forward strand.
TTATAACTGAGGTGGTTTCGGTAGCCTTGCATTTATTGAAAGATTCCTCGACCCTTGACATATACAACCTTAACAGTAAAATTGTTAAAACCACACAAGATGTACAGTATGACTAACGAGTCTCTGTCTATCTAGAATGTCAGGTGTATCATTTACCCGTTGACAAAACAATCTCGACAATGACGTTTACTTGTCAATGTCACGTGTCCTTGACATTATGTGACGTCTCAAATACATCCGATTGTGTTAGCCATGACTTGCTCCTGCTCAAATTATCTGGTTTAGGAATGAGAGAGCCTCCACTTGCTTTCCTTGCGTCCTATTTGAAAAACAGAAGCCAGGGTGTTTATTGAAATAAACAAAATTCATCGGTATTAACTCTAAATCACGGAAGGTCACAGGGATCATTCATGGCCACTATTAGACCTCAACCTCTTGAGTTCTGAGGCGAAACAGCAAGCGCAGGACTGGTTTTCATCTAATAGCCTTTTACTAAATCATGATGACTTCAAAATTGACAATTTCTTCCCATAATAATGTGATAACTGGTGACAACGTCACCTTGCTGGACATAACGATTGGCGACAAATTAAGCTGGTCAAAACATATTGAAGAGGCTCTCATCGGTGGTATTTTTATTGCGTAATTTAAAATCAGTATTGAGTTTACATATTTTGAAACATGTTTATTTTGCACTGCTTCACTCGAAGCTGCAATATGGTATATAATAGTTTGAAGAAATTCGAGCCATGCGCTTAGAACTTACGTCTTTAAAAGAGGGCGATAAGAACACTAACTTCTGGGTCTGAGCTCTAGAGACTCTTGTAGGCTTTATTTTTTGAAATTGCGCATCATGCCGTTGCTGATTGTTTTTGTTTTTTATACTTTGCTATTTATACACGAGATTAAGTCAAGATTTCTGTTACATTCGAATATGCACTCCTATTATACCAAGTCTAAGAAGAATTCACTGGATTCAAGCCTTTATATTCATTTGCCAGATACTAATAAATCCCTTGATTCAAATAATTTTAAGAATCATATAACAATATGATAATCGAAAAGGGTCTTTACAGCAGAAAGGAATATCTAAACTTCTCCTTTAGAAAAATACAGGGTTAAGTGCCTGTTTCTAAAAAATTGTCTGTATGGACCCACCATTTTATCCACAAATGTGACACAATCCTACCCAAACATTTTAATGGAAAACCTAATTTGAGGACGAAGTTCTCTATTTCCTCTGAGGTTCTCAACAGTCCAAACATATTCGTTACTTCTGTTAAATAAACCACAGTTTGTGAATTTTGATTCATCCGTTCAGATAATGCTATTTAAAAAATTTAAGACTATGTGGCTTCATTCCTTATCCATTGGCAAAAAGTAGCTGTTCTCTTGGCATCTCCAGGATGTAACGTTTGAGAAATATGAATTTTAAATGTCTTTACTTAATTTTTAAATTTTGATTTTAATATTTAATTATTTAAGTAAATTATTTAATAAATGTATCTGTTTTTGTTCCAATTTTCACCAGGGTAATATTTGAAAAGAAAATCCAAAAACCTTGCTAATGTATTTTTATGAGCTGAAACGTCCGAATGGTATTCAGAAGGCATCAGATATTAGGTTTTAGGGGTATGTGAATAACAATATGCCATTTAAAGTTCAGGTTCATATTCGAGAAAATGAAGTTAATGATCGTTGCCCGAAAACGAAACGTCGGAATTGAAAATTAATTATCTGAACTTGTAGAGGAAGAAAAGTGGCAATGAAAATGTGACATTTGTTTGAAATTATTTCAACAAATGTAATCAGGAAAAAATAAAAAGATTTGCTAATTCTTGTTTTTACTCGTATATCTCCGAAGGTATTCGGAACTTTCAAATTTGTTCAGCGTTTTGTTGAGCACCATATTTCGAAACTTTGCCCCCATTTAACCGACTTTGTATACCATATAGTTTCAGAGATCCATGTACAGGGTTATCCAACCAAGACTAGACAAGGCGATTTTTTGACTTTTCCTGTACTTTTATAAAAAAACTGAAATAGCCATCTTAAGTCATTTTCTCCCGCGAATTCGAATATCTTCAGCAAAAAACAATTGAACATCAAACAAAAGTACTAGGGGTCACTTTGATATTTTTTTAATGGGATGCCGTATTTTTAATGAGCTTATCCGATTTCTCATATAAATTTTGATCTAAAATGTTGGATTTTTAATTCAAAAACGCCTTTTTTCTTCAGTTTTAAATTCGGAAAATGTTCGTCTACCGTAAAAATTAAAAAAAAAATAATTAAAAATCCAACATTTTAGATCAAAATTTATATGAGAAATCGGATAAGCTCATTAAAAATACGGCATCCCATTTAAAAAAATATCAAAGTGACCCCTAGTACTTTTGTTTGATGTTCAATTGTTTTTTTGCTGAAGATATTCGAATTCGCGGGAGAAAATGACTTAAGATGGCTATTTCAGTTTTTTTATAAAAGTACAGGAAAAGTCAAAAAATCGCCTTGTCTAGTCTTGGTTGGATAACCCTGTACAGGGTCTTCCCACGAGGACTGAACAGGGGCTCATTTTTGAGCTTCCTTGTATTTAAAGAAAAATCCAAAATAGCCAATCGATGTACTTTTTCCTGCAGAATTCAAAAATGAAACCAAAAATTTATTTGAACCAGAAACAAAAGAGTTATGCTATGGATAAGGTGATTTTTAAATGGAACATAGCTTTTTTTATACGATTTTTGGAACGAGTGATTTTTTTTTGTCCGTTCTGATTAAAATATTTAATATTGTGACAGCTATTTTTATTAAATTTTAATGTTTTATCCAGTATAATTTAACTTTAACCTGTTTGAAACATACACTAGGTAATAAAGGTATAATCACCTTTGAATCCTTCAAAGTCAAAAAATTTGAGTAGTATTGACGGATATATTTCTGTGAAAATTTGCAATAAATCTTCTCCTTGCTTCTCTTGCATTTTCTTGGCATTTGTAGAACAAGATAACAATCTGCAGTCTCTCATCTAATGAATATTTCATTTCGGCAATATTATAGTAAATTTGTCAAATTTTTTGACTTTGAAGGATTCAAAGGTGATTATACCTTTATTACCTAGTGTATGTTTCAAACAGTGTAAAGTTAAATTATACTGGATAAAACATTAAAATTTAATAAAAATAGCTGTCACAATATTAAATATTTTAATCAGAACGGACAAAAAAAAATCACTCGTTCCAAAAATCGTATAAAAAAAGCTATGTTCCATTTAAAAAACACCTTATCCATAGCGTAACTCTTTTGTTTCTGGTTCAAATAAATTTTTGCTTTCATTTTTGAATTCTGCAGGAAAAAGTACATCGATTGGCTATTTTGGATTTTTCTTTAAATACAAGGAAGCTCAAAACGAGCCTCTGTTCAGTCCTCGTTGGAAGACCCTGTACTTAACTTCGAATTTTTAACACCCCGTATATCTCCAACAATATAGATGATGGTAGTTTGGTTGGATAATGGTCAAAATAAAAACGGCTTAGAAGATCAAATTATTTATTTATCGACGTTTCGACCTATATTAGGTCATCCTCAGGATTCTAAAATATAAAAAGGGTATTGTGAAGGTACATATTTAAACATTTTCTTTAAGTATTAGGCTTGTATAGAGCCCGTTAAAACAATATACGGTTAAAATAATATAGTAACATTCAGTATATAGTAATTTAAATCAACATTTAACTTGCATATATATATAAATGCAAAACAACATTGTATATGTAGGTTAACAGTCATACACTTACATAAATCTAGATCTTCTGCGTAAAAATGGCTCATAACGAAACACATGATTGGACTGGTTTTTTTTTTATAAATATTTTTTATAATTTTTTTTTTTATATTAATTAATTAACAGTAGGTATGCTTGGATTTTTTTGATTATTTTTAGCTGTTGGTATGCTACACTTGGCGAACGACGAAAAGCAAATCAAATGTTAACAATAAAATCAATTTTGTGGTAGGTATTATTCTCCCAACAATGTTCACCAATATAAAAAACCGATAACGATATGTCTATTGTATTAGATATCAAGGATGAAGGTAGAATGACTTTAATTGAATTTTTTATATACTGGGTGTTAAATATTTAAGAATGTTGAAATATGAACTGCTTAGATGTTCGACATCTTGTTTTTTATTTATACTATTTTTGTCTTTTTTAATTTCAACCATCTCATTAAGTAATCGTTTTTTATAATTATTTTGCTTTGCTAAAATTTTAGTTTCATCGAATTGGAATTGGTGTAGAAATCTGTCACAATGTTCGGCAAGAGCCGTTTTATTAGTGTTTCTTATAAGATTAATAGGCCTTACACTTCTAACATGTTCTGATATCCTTGTTTTAAGATAACGACTGGTTTGTCCGATGTAGACACCATCACACCCCGAGCATGGGATTTTGTAAATGATATTACTTTCAAGACTCTGTGGTGAAGTAATATCATTTACAAAATCCCATGCTCGGGGTGTGATGGTGTCTACATCGGACAAACCAGTCGTTATCTTAAAACAAGGATATCAGAACATGTTAGAAGTGTAAGGCCTATTAATCTTATAAGAAACACTAATAAAACGGCTCTTGCCGAACATTGTGACAGATTTGTACACCATTTCCAATTCGATGAAACTAAAATTTTAGCAAAGCAAAATAATTATAAAAAACGATTACTTAATGAGATGGTTGAAATTAAAAAAGACAAAAATAGTATAAATAAAAAACAAGATGTCGAACATCTAAGCAGTTCATATTTCAACATTCTTAAATATTTAACACCCAGTATATAAAAAATTCAATTAAAGTCATTCTACCTTCATCCTTGATATCTAATACAATAGACATATCGTTATCGGTTTTTTATATTGGTGAACATTGTTGGGAGAATAATACCTACCACAAAATTGATTTTATTGTTAACATTTGATTTGCTTTTCGTCGTTCGCCAAGTGTAGCATACCAACAGCTAAAAATAATCAAAAAAATCCAAGCATACCTACTGTTAATTAATTAATATAAAAAAAAAAATTATAAAAAATATTTATAAAAAAAAAACCAGTCGAATCATGTGTTTCGTAATGAGCCATTTTTACGCAGAAGATCTAGATTTATGTAAGTGTATGACTGTTAACCTACATATACAATGTTGTTTTGCATTTATATATATATGCAAGTTAAATGTTGATTTAAATTACTATATACTGAATGTTACTATATTATTTTAACCGTATATTGTTTTAACGGGCTCTATACAAGCCTAATACTTAAAGAAAATGTTTAAATATGTACCTTCACAATACCCTTTTTATATTTTAGAATCCTGAGGATGACCTAATATAGGTCGAAACGTCGATAAATAAATAATTTGATCTTCTAAGCCGTTTTTATTTTGACCATTATCCAACCAAACTACCATCATCTATACCTAACTGTGGTCACTTATATCAAACATAAATCTCCAACAATGTTCAGGTTAGTTCAGGTTAGGTTTGATTTGAATCGTTCAGCGACATTTTTGCATTGATCTTGCATTTTATAATATTGGATTTTAAATAGGGTGGAGATGTATGTTGGTATATTACGTTTCCACCGTATCTTGCGTCGAGAAACTTGGGGATACTTTACCGAACCCAAAGTTCTTGAGGTGTCTATACAGGTTCTTGCATCGTTTAGAAGAGTACTTTAAAACTAATCAAGATAAATTCATACCTTTTAACTTTACCTTCGTAAGAGCGCGTATTTATCTATTTATCTACCTATTATGTCATTTATTACTTGCGTAAGTATTGTTAGTTTTCCAAATTTAATGATAAATATCATAGCATAGTAATTTTATTACGCTGGTGGGAGATTGTATAAAGTGACACTCCCGATGTATTATTATTTATGGAAATTTCCGCGTATTACGCGCTATTACTGCCAGGTAAAATAAATCCTTGCCTATATATAAATAAATAAATAAATGTTCCCGTTTTTACCATGTTCGTCACCACCAGGTAATAAGCTGCTCTCCCATGTTGCGCTGATGCTTCGTCATTATGGTATTGTGTACATTTATTTTCAAATCAATAATAAACATATTAAGAAGAAGCATATTATTGTAGACCATTACTTAAGTGGAATTGTCCGACACGTACGCCGACTTGTCGGGTGTTGTTTAACTAAAAACCCAGTAACCCAAACTTCCAGTCGAAGCTACATTTAATAATTAATCTATTAGCTAAATGTACTTACAATTTCATACGTTATTGCAATGCGAAAATTTGTTCACTCTTTGAATGCATTCGAACACACAATCTTTCCTTTTTTCCTTCGGTTTTTCTGGTTTTTATTGTCGCTCGTAAAGCTTGTGAAATCGAAAAATATCGACGTATAAGCAATTTTCCCGTAAGGTTTTTGAGTGATTGAAAGAAAGGACTGGTCTGGAAAGTACTTAATGTTTTATTAAAATAATAATAAGAAGAAGTGTTGGGCAAACAACAATTTATTACTCTTGTATGGAGTAAAACAATTTAGGAAATGGTTAGAAGATAATATGATATAAGGCAATTTTTTAGGTTCTTTATCATCCACAGACAACTTTCAATTTAAGAGGAAAAATATTTAAAAACAAATACGTTTTTGGGTTTTATTTTAGATAATCCTAGTCTTAAAATAATGCCTTTAAAAAAAGATTATGTGTGTAACCTTTATGCCATATTAATAACTTAGAACATAAACTATTTTAAGACAATATGATTACCCAAACAACTATTTTTCTTATTCGTCTCTTGTCTCTTTTAGAAGCTTATTTAGTTCCGGTTGTTGCATATTAGCAGATACTATAAAGAGATATATTGTATGTGGTATTATTTTCTGGGATTCATTTCACAGCATAACATTTAACGTTGATATACTTTTCAACCCTGCGTATGTTTCTGTCTATAACTGTTTTGTTCAGGGTCCTGTTCTGTGGCATTAAGTTGCATAGTAGATTTAATCTAAGGAGTAGCAGAGTTTAGTATGATGCAATCTACTAATAAATAATAAGCAACTTTAGGATTTTTGAATTATAAGCCGGATCTGTACTATTTGGGATTCTCTAAAACCCAAATCTGATATTTTTGTTAACATCATATTAACTCCAGCCAGTCAGTCGTGACTTGGAGAACTTTACAATCGCCGCCGTTCGATTTTATTGAAGTTGCCGACCGAACACCAAATCCCTTCGGGATTTAAAACTTTCACAAAGGATCTCGACCCGCTTAAATTTTAATTTGCATTTAAGTTACTTCAAAAGATTTTGGAAAATATTTTTAATAGCAATGCGAGACGCGATTAAATTGGGTAAAGTTTGAAATCTCCTGTAAATTTCCTATTTTGATTTGTGATTTTAAAGATTTTTCAAAATCTGTTTAAGTACAAGATGCAAAAGTATGTTTAAAGATACGAATATTTAGAGGACGCGACGCTGACGTTCAAATTTCATATCCAAGCCTTCTTTAACAAAAATATAGATTTTCTATAAATGATTACTTTCCTAGAAGCATCTTTGACCCGACTTATAAATTTCAAACCTGGTTCCACCAGACAAACACATTTAGAAATTAATTAGATTCTATCAGCCTTGGACCATGTTTGTTCTTTAAGTGAGACACACGTCTATTACTTCTACTTTTCTCAGTACTACGTCTTCAGCAGATCTTCTTTGGAAGGGTTTGATTTGAAAGTAATTTTTATTTAACTGAAGAAGTTCGTGAAAGTAGCTATTTTAATTATTGTATTATTTGACTATATCTAATCATTAAGGTCAAGGTTGCAGCCAGTCTCTAGACAGTTTATATGGTTTGTTCGGAATTGCATGTATATGTGATTGCGTAATAAGTTCGTTCTGAGAGACGGCCGCCCGTCTGTAGTAGTCTATAATCAGTTTGTCAAAATATTCTGTCAGAGTCGGCATTTGTAGGTCGTTGTGTAAAAAATCGCGTAATACTATCAGCCTGTAGAGCAAGCCGTATTCAGAAAGGACTATTATTATGTTAGTACTTGCTAATTACCCCTCACCTGACGATGAGATTACTTATAGAAAAAGTCACAGGGAACAAGGAAAAGGACTCATTAGCCTTTGTAGACTTATATAAAGCATTCGACCCTGGGTTTACAAAATGCACGTGCACTCCACCATTTCACCCAAACGATTTAACTCAACTTTCAAAGGCATTCAGACATATCCAATGGAATGACAAGGGCATAAAGTCAAACTGAAAGTCAAAAGTCAAAATATGCTTTATTGTCTGAAATAAATATGTTTATGGACCAAACTTTTAGAAATTTTAATCAACAATAAAAAATAATATAGTAAGATTTTAAATATTAGAATAAAAAATGAAAATAATTATGACAGATTATCACCAAAATATTCGTTTCTGGTGTAATAAGCTTTTTTCAACAACAAATGTTTAACAATTTTATTGAAACATTTTAAAATTTGACATTTTTAATATAAACAATATGAAAGATAATTTTAAAAAAATTTAATTTTATAAATTATAGATTTCTTTACAAAACTTGAAGAAGGATTGGGTACAGTCGAGACGGTGGTTCATTGCCGGTGCTTTATGGATAAACGATCAAGAAACAACGTGATTTAGAATACTTTATCTTTATTTATTATAGCGTTATAGTAGTGAATAGAAATATTACAGAGCGTCTCCGGGGCTGTGCAATACGTCTCGAAATCAAAGTAACGTGCTAGACAGAGACAAGAGATATTTGGAAAGTCCATTAATTGTAGATATTTGTTATTATTAAGTTCGAAAGCTACCCACGAAAATTTTGACGTTTATGAACTTTTTGAACCTCATAATTTTCATTAGATTCATAAGTTTTTGGTCAAGTGGAAGTTATGACGTAGCGGTAAAGAACTACCGTATCGACTGTAAACATATATTAAAATATTGTCTTGTATTCTAAGTAGGCAAATAATATTATTTTTATGTTTTTTTTTTCCGATGATGTAGTGCTCATTGCGGGGAACCGAGCCGACCTACGGGAAATTGCTTAGGTGAACGAACAACTAAATAAAACTGAATTATAAATAAACTCAAACAACATCAAAATCATGTGCAAAGAAGAATCCCAAATAATGATTAAATATCAACCCATTAGAAACGTGGAAAACTACTGAAATTAAGAAAGGAAAATCAAATCCCTTAACGTTGAGATATATTGTAAAATAAGATTTAAAATAATAGCATTAAAAAAGAAATAAATATCACTTGCAACTAAAGGTAGAGCAGTCATAAAAATATGATAAAGGCACTTTTATTCCGCCACCGAGTTGTTTATTATGAATAGACTTCACACCGGAATTAGGATTAACATGAAACGTGTCACTGGCTTCGTGCAGCAAGAATTATTGTTTATAAGCCAAGTAAAGAATAGCTAATATACATTTTTATAAAGGTGAAGGCATAATAAATGCATGCACTGTGTTTCAGATAATATTTTTATTATAATATAAAGAAACTACCGAGGAAACTACAATTTTTTTAGTAGTGTTGTTCTGTTGTACAGGGTTATCCAACCAAGACTAGACAAAGTGGAGAAATTTAGTGTTTGTATCTGGATTAAAGTTATGTTTATTTGTAGATACATGCCTAGAAAAGTTGGACTTGACTTTAGAAGGGGGTAAGTTAAGATTAGAAGCTGTTACTATCTCTTTACAGTGTTCATTTATGCGGATTTTAAATTTCCTCCCTGTTTGTTAGGATTATTTCAAAAGGCGTTTTCTATTTCAGGACCATCTTTGTTGAATATATTTTTTGATATCTCGGTATAAATCGCGTTATAATAAACTTAAAACAACAACTCTTCCTAATAAACTTTTGTCTCTGCAGTTCCTTTTGCATTATTGATTCCACAAACTCTTAAAGCAAAATCCACTCACAAAGTGGCGTAATGGTGCAAACAGTAAATTGTTTAAAACTACAACTGCAGGCATCCATACCGAATCATGCAATACATTGTCACAAAGCCTGGTCTACTCACAATGCTAATGTCTGGTCTACAGTCAGTGTTTTATCTTACATTTTAATTGTATAGTGATAGGGTAGGCATGGGGCATTTTTCTTTATAATTATTAAACATACCGAAGTACTGTCATCAATAAGCATAAGTCTGACATAAACATATAACTCGCAAAAATAATCAATTGAATATAAATCACAAGAAACTACCACTGTCAAGCCACAATTGGTAGCATAACAACGAAAACTGGACTAAACCTGAAAATTTAATTGCGGATTCTCTCTTTGTAAAAAGCAAGAAATTAAAAACCTAATTCACATTAGTTTGTTTGATGGATACATTTAAATATAATTATGTCGAAACGTTACTTGTAGACCGGGCTTGATAGTGGCGTGTTAATTGGACTTGAAGTAGTTTCACATCCCGCTAAAATTTACTGCTCTTCCAAAATTACATAAAAGCAGGTAAACAAAGGAAATAGTCGTTAACAGAAACACCAATTCCTGCAAACATTATATTATTTGTTTGGAAATTAGAAACATTTAGATCGGATCAGTTTTGAGTACACAAGCAAAATGGTCACAGAGTATTATTTTGTTAACAAATGATGCTACAAACAATCTTTTTTTATAATGAAAGTATTTTTTCAAACTTTTTATATTTAAAACTCAACCAAACCTAAGAAAATTGTGACGTTTGCCATTTGTTTTAGTTAAAATAGCATCACAGTTTTTTCAAGTAAGAATGATTGAATTTGTTTTTTTTTCTCCAAAAATATTCTCTCTTACTCAACGAAGCAAATAATGAAAAATAGCTTACGTTGTCAGGTATTAGACTTTTGGGGAACCAGCGACGAAACAATTTATCTCTTGATCTTTCTCACAAGTGGTTTATTATTGTTTATAACAAAATATACTCAATCTAAGTAAATTTCAAAAACTATGTGTGGTGCTTTCTTGATATCATTTTTCAAATTTGTAATTAACCCTGTTTAGCAATATGAGTCATTCCTTTTATCCTTATAAACCGCGTGAATATATTCGTATTTATTAAATATTTCGAACCAAAAGAGCGCATTCGACTAACCTGCCTTTGGTGGCCTGAAATTTACATGGAGTTAATTTAAAGTTCATGGACTGCAAATAATTTGAAAAAAGGTTGCAAAGGATGAAAAGATATCATCCCGTTCTTTATGACACATTTTCTTAATAAAGTTTTTGGGGTAGAAAAATTGTTGGGCAATTCGTTAATTATGTTTGAAAAATATTCTAAGGAAGTTAGAGTGTAAAATGATCCTAGATTGTTTCTAATTAAAGAAGAATTAATAATGCCTTGAATTATTATAAAAAAATTAAAATAGCTTTTAGTCTGGCGTACCTCAACTGAAAAGCAAAAATTGAAAGTTCAAGATACTTTACATTCAATTTTTGCACAGGCCACTTCCCAGTTTACCTGGCCCGAAACAGCTGTAAATTACTTGTAGTTCCCCGAATACAATAGTTTAGAGCTGGCGGCGATTTACTGATGCATGTTTCGACGTAGATTTGGCCTCGGCCGTATATCCTGTAGTAAGCCATCTAGTCTTAAACATATGACTTCTCGATAAAGTTGTATATTTAAAGAACATAGATTTATGAAGCTTAGATATTTTTCTGCCAATCATGTCTTTAATTAAAAAAGAAATATAAATAAAAACCGTATTTTCTTCTTCTTCTTCTTCTTCTTCTTCTATACAATCATTGTATGCTTGTGTTTGTCTAAATATTTTCAATTTGTGCTTCGTTGATTCGCTTACGACTCAACCAGTTCTTGTACAGGGTTATCCAACCAAGACTAGACAAGGCGATTTTTTGACTTTTCCTGTACTTTTATAAAAAAACTGAAATAGCCATCTTAAGTCATTTTCTTCCGCGAATTCGAATATCTTCAGCAAAAAACAATTGAACATCAAACAAAAGTACTAGGGGTCACTTTGATATTTTTTTAAATGGGATGCCGTATTTTTAATGAGCTTATCCGATTTCTCATATAAATTTTGATCTAAAATGTTGGATTTTTAATTCAAAAACGCCTTTTTTCTTCAGTTTTAAATTCGGAAAATGTTAAAAATTAAAAAAAAAAAAAAAAAAAAAAATTAAAAATCCAACATTTTAGATCAAAATTTATATGAGAAATCGGATAAGCTCATTAAAAATACGGCATCCCATTTAAAAAAATATCAAAGTGACCCCTAGTACTTTTGTTTGATGTTCAATTGTTTTTTGCTGAAGATATTCGAATTCGCGGAAGAAAATGACTTAAGATGGCTATTTCAGTTTCTTTATAAAAGTACAGGAAAAGTCAAAAAATCGCCTTGTCTAGTCTTGGCTGGATAACCCTGTACAAGAACTGGTTGAGTCGTAAGCGAATCAACGAAGCACAAATTGAAAATATTTAGACAAACACAAGCATACAATGATTGTATAGAAGAAGAAGAAGAAGAAGAAGAAAATACGGTTTTTATTTATATTTCTTTTTTAATTAAAGACATGATTGGCAGAAAAATATCTAAGCTTCATAAATCTATTTTCTTTAAATATACAACTTTATCGAGAAGTCATATGTTTAAGACTAGATGGCTTACTACAGGATATACGGCCGAGGCCAAATCTACGTCGAAACATGCATCAGTAAATCGCCGCCAGCTCTAAACTATTGTATTCGGGGAACTACAAGTAATTTACAGCTGTTTCGGGCCAGGTAAACTGGGAAGTGGCCTGTGCAAAAATTGAATGTAAAGTATCTTGAACTTTCAATTTTTGCTTTTCAGTTGAGGTACGCCAGACTAAAAGCTATTTTAATTTTTTTATAATAATTCAAGGCATTATTAATTCTTCTTTAATTAGAAACAATCTAGGATCATTTTACACTCTAACTTCCTTAGAATATTTTTCAAACATAATTAACGAATTGCCCAACAATTTTTCTACCCCAAAAACTTTATTAAGAAAATGTGTCATAAAGAACGGGATGATATCTTTTCATCCTTTGCAACCTTTTTTCAAATTATTTGCAGTCCATAAACTTTAAATTAACTCCATGTAAATTTCAGGCCACCAAAGGCAGGTTAGTCGAATGCGCTCTTTTGGTTCGATATATTTAATAAATACGAATATATTCACGCGGTTTATAAGGATAAAAGGAATGACTCATATTGCTAAACAGGGTTAATTACAAATTTGAAAAATGATATCAAGAAAGCACCACACATAGTTTTTGAAATTTACTTAGATTGAGTATATTTTGTTATAAACAATAATAAACCACTTGTGAGAAAGATCAAGAGATAAATTGTTTCGTCGCTGGTTCCCCAAAAGTCTAATACCTGACAACGTAAGCTATTTTTCATTATTTGCTTCGTTGAGTAAGAGAGAATATTTTTGGAGAAAAAAAAACAAATTCAATCATTCTTACTTGAAAAAACTGTGATGCTATTTTAACTAAAACAAATGGCAAACGTCACAATTTTCTTAGGTTTGGTTGAGTTTTAAATATAAAAAGTTTGAAAAAATACTTTCATTATAAAAAAAGATTGTTTGTAGCATCATTTGTTAACAAAATAATACTCTGTGACCATTTTGCTTGTGTACTCAAAACTGATCCGATCTAAATGTTTCTAATTTCCAAACAAATAATATAATGTTTGCAGGAATTGGTGTTTCTGTTAACGACTATTTCCTTTGTTTACCTGCTTTTATGTAATTTTGGAAGAGCAGTAAATTTTAGCGGGATGTGAAACTACTTCAAGTCCAATTAACACGCCACTATCAAGCCCGGTCTACAAGTAACGTTTCGACATAATTATATTTAAATGTATCCATCAAACAAACTAATGTGAATTAGGTTTTTAATTTCTTGCTTTTTACAAAGAGAGAATCCGCAATTAAATTTTCAGGTTTAGTCCAGTTTTCGTTGTTATGCTACCAATTGTGGCTTGACAGTGGTAGTTTCTTGTGATTTATATTCAATTGATTATTTTTGCGAGTTATATGTTTATGTCAGACTTATGCTTATTGATGACAGTACTTCGGTATGTTTAATAATTATAAAGAAAAATGCCCCATGCCTACCCTATCACTATACAATTAAAATGTAAGATAAAACACTGACTGTAGACCAGACATTAGCATTGTGAGTAGACCAGGCTTTGTGACAATGTATTGCATGATTCGGTATGGATGCCTGCAGTTGTAGTTTTAAACAATTTACTGTTTGCACCATTACGCCACTTTGTGAGTGGATTTTGCTTTAAGAGTTTGTGGAATCAATAATGCAAAAGGAACTGCAGAGACAAAAGTTTATTAGGAAGAGTTGTTGTTTTAAGTTTATTATAACGCGATTTATACCGAGATATCAAAAAATATATTCAACAAAGATGGTCCTGAAATAGAAAACGCCTTTTGAAATAATCCTAACAAACAGGGAGGAAATTTAAAATCCGCATAAATGAACACTGTAAAGAGATAGTAACAGCTTCTAATCTTAACTTACCCCCTTCTAAAGTCAAGTCCAACTTTTCTAGGCATGTATCTACAAATAAACATAACTTTAATCCAGATACAAACACTAAATTTCTCCACTTTTGTAATAAAAGTAATAAATTAGACCTGCTTGAAATAATGGAAATAAACAAAATAATAAAGAACCCAAACATAGACTGTGTAAGTGACCAAATCGTTCATAGCAGTACTAATTTTTTCAATGCTTTGAACCTTGACTTATTTTAAGCACAATATAGTCCCTCTTACATAATACATACCTCTTACTATCTCTATAGAATACTTTTTAGCTCCCCTTTGCAAATTTGATTGTCTCCACCTACTATTTTTAAGTTTGAAAGTTCTTCATCATTCTTCAATGTTCTTTTATATTAATTTAAAAATCTATATTTCCCATAGTTACTGCGCCAGTTAGGTTTAGTGTTATCACCAGCCCTGAAAAGTGTATTTTTGGTTTAGTGCAGTGCTTCATCACCCTCCAACAGACATTTCCAACCCCCTTTTACCATAACATAACCAAATAATTTGATCATTTTTTGACATATGTCTATTTTCTGCCAATTCTTACGTACTGTATACGTCCAGTTATGACAAATACCATTGATTAATCTATCCGGTATAGATTTTTAAACTTGATATCGAGTTGGTTAAAATCCTATACTTTCATTTCAATAATTATTTTTGTATTTTAATATTTCTAATATTTGAACTTGGTTGTATGTCGTTTGTCATTTCTCTTCTCAAAGTAACCTCACTTCAGCCTCCACGTTGCGACAGTTTCGCGGTAGTGGCTGAGAACAAGTTGTACTTTTTTTAATAACATAATTTAATAACACTATTAAATAATGATTACTTTCTATAAATTTTTAAAAGTATGGGGCATAGCCCCATATTACCGCATCAGCTAACTGGGCATGGTTGTGCTGAAATAAAACAATGATTTTATTTTATTTAATTTTTTTTACATTAAATTTAATTTAAAACTAACAATTAAAAATTTTAAAAAATTTTCTCCATCATATGGTTTAAACTATTCCATTGCCTTACTTAAAATGTTTCTTCTTTGATCAGAAAATCCGAATTTAACCAGAACTTCACTCATATCTAAAGATGATTAAACATCTCACATACCAAGTCTTCAACCTTTAAAGTTACTATGAGTTGTACTCATTAATTTGAGACAACGTTTTTTCTACTAAACTCGATGTTAGGTAACTCCTTAAACTTTATTTTATATTTATTGGTCGTTCTAACTTTGTACTTTCCTTGTAGTTACCCCCGATGATGAGTGCTTAAGCGCTCGAAACATGTAGGGAACCTTTTTATTCACCATCATCATTATTAAACTGTGGAGAAAGACTGCATTGTTTTATTTACTAATCCTATTAAGTTAGATTAGTTTGAATATCAATTAAACTTTGGTTGTCAAAATTTGTCAAGCAGCTTTGGTGAAGTTTTGTTGCTACTGTAATATTAAGCTGGTCTTGAATTTTGGGTTTCATAACTAAGCACAATAGGAGGGGGTAGAGTTGAACGGTTTTTAGAAATATATTTTTTAATTGAAAAGTTTTGTTAAGATAAAGATTTATTTGACATTAATCTTAAGTAAGTTAAAGAAATACCAACCTAGCATAGAAAAAACCTTGTAATAGTACAAATGTGCCCCATAGTGTAGTCTTGGACCATCATGAGATAATATTATAAAACTTGAAATTGGAAAATTAAACTGCCAAAATATTTATTAATTATAACATTCCAAATAAAAACCTCAATTTCCAACAAATATTGCAGCTACAGCATTTAATGATAAAATAGTCACTTAAATAAATTGTCACTTCTTAAAGTGTCTCCAGATGATGTTGGTTTCGGTAACTTTAAAACTGTATCTTCGCCAAGAACGTTCCTAGTTTTAGGATCATCTGGCAAATAGAATTTTAAAAAATCTTCGTGTTGAATCAATCTGCGTTTTAAATATTGAACTGTATATTGTCTCTCATTTGCGATCATTATATTTCCAATTTCTGCAACAAAACGTATAATTGACCTTTTCGATGCAATTTTTACTATCCTACTACGTCCTATTTAATCTAATTTGCAGAATTTTCTTCGTATATACTCTTTCTCAAGATCAAAATTGCCAGAATCATCATAAGTAGAAAAAGTATCTTAAGTCGCTACTAACGCTATTTTCCCTTTTACTCTTTTAAGTTAAGTTTATGGTTTTCTTCTTTTCGTTTTGCTTCCCAATTTAAATATCTTTCCTTTTTTGGCAAGACGTTGTGATGTTTCTTCTTCAGTTTTGTTTTTCTGGTACTCCGGAATCCTTGACTTTCGTTTATTTCTTCTTTTGGCAGTTGCCAATCTTGGAACAGGCTTAATAAATGACCTTAATGTTTACAATGTTAAAATATTAGCATTTACTTTCACCTTTGAAGACTGTTTGCTAACTTCAGTTTATTTCAAGTTGATGGACCAGCTATTTTAGCATTACTTGCTGAATTGACTCCTTGTATTATTTCTATATCTTTTGGTGGTTCGCGATCAGTTACAAAGACTGCTTCAATGCTGCGATGTATTTTAATTTCACAAATCTTTGAATCAAACATTTTCTTCAAAGCAATACAATAAAAAAAATAAGCACTGATACATTTAAACAATAATGTTTGAGGTAATATTATTTTAAACTATTTATATCCCAAGTCACTTTAAAATAATTGAATCGGCTTACAAATATATTTTGTCGATAACGTAAAGTGTTTGACAAAACACACAATCGTAAAATGAATATTTCTAAATAACATTGCAACGAAAATGATGACGATTTTATGGTAGATGAGTTTAGTTTAACTTCCCCAATGTTAATGGAAATTGCTGTAAATTTTATAGTTCCATGTTTTATATTTGTAAGATTATTTGATATTTTTTAACTCATCTCCATTTCATTGAATGAATGCAACTAAACATACACGACAGCATAACAAAACATTTGTGAACATCACTACCAACCTTAGAAAAATAAAGAAAACTGTTTCATAAAAAGTTCATTACGATATCGAAACAGCTTTTATATGAAACCAAATTAGAAAAACAACATTTTGAGTGAATTTGTTCAACAACTGAACTTTAGGTCAGCTGCAACTGCACGTACGACACGAGACACTATGACCACAGAAAACTTTAAACTATAGGTTTTCTGAGCTATAACACTATATCTGTTCTCCGCAAGTCGCTTGACGATTATGGACTACATATACAGGGTGTGTTGTTTATTATCGATAAAACGAACCGTTTTCGAGAAAAAAATAATAAACGAATTCAAGGTTTATTTTTAATAAAAAGGATCATAATTTCTATTTTGTTTCTCGACAACATAGAGTGATACGAAAGTCATTCAAACAAGAGAAAAGTTGTTTAATCCGAAAAAATACAAAAAATTAAAAAAACGCAATGTTGTAATAGAAGGCACCTTAACGAAATTATTGATAAACTTCATAAGAGGGTTCAACATGGGCTCCGTGAAGTCTGATACACTCGGGGGCACGACAAATTGAGGACTGCTGTATCCGCCACAATAACCCAGCCTGAATGTGATTCTCTGTAGCAGTTCCTCCCTAGTGCCGACCGGAGTGGAATATGAATTTTTCAGGTGTCCCCAAAGGTAAAAATTCAAGGGCGTAATGCGTAAGATCAGGAGATCAAGGAGGCCAGGCAATAAGTCCTCCTCTACCTATCCAACGGTTTGGATAGACGTTATTCAGGTGCTCCCGCACACCAACGCTGAATGAGTTGCTTGCAAACTGCATTATATGAAGAAAATCTTCAGGAATCGGTTAATATACTTTTTGCAAAGTGAAGACAGCCAATAATATGTATTACTGTATTAACTGAAATCGCCCACGACCATTCTCCCTTAGACGTTGGTCAACTCGTTGAAATGTCTTCTGGTTTGGCATAGTACAATTAGAAAATGTTTCGTGATATAACCCTTAGGCTTCTAAAGCATTGCAAAACGCAAGACCATACATCAGATGCATATCTGCATACTCAATAAACGTGTATTCCATACTTCGAATTTATTCACAATTAAATTCACCACGAAATCCAAAAACCAGTAAGTTAATATCAAAGTAAAGAAGTAATGTGTCAGCGATGTGAAAGGCGAGAAGTTCTAAAATCCAGGATATTTTATTTATTTTGTATCATAGTAACGTTTGCAACAACAATTTGTTTTTTTGGTGCCGATAAATAAATAAAAGGCACAGTTTTTGCGAACATAGATCTTCTACAACTATTCGTTTATTATTCTTGTTAAAAATGATAAGTGTATGGATGAACCAATATAGTACTTTCAAATAAAAATTAAGCAATTAGCAAAGCATTTACCAAGCCCTTTATCCTTTGGTCTTAATCCAAAAACGAAAACTTTCCAGCAAACCATTCCAAATACACAATCGAAAGGAAATCTATGTCGAAACATGCAGTAAATTGCTCTAATCCCAAAACTACATCTTGTTAGAGGAACTTCAAGTAATTTTAGTTACTGGCAACATTAACAACTGTTCCTGAGAATTAAATGCGAATAGGCAAAATGGATAAATAATTGCTTTTCAAAGCGCCAGTTTGCTCATAATATCCAGTAAGGCAATTTTCCTTGCTTTCCTAGTAAGCACTTGTGTCTGCATGATAAAAAGTAAACGTACAGTATTGGGATCAGTTTGGAGACATTAGTAAAAGTCAAAACTTATATTTTTCATGCAGAACTTTTTAATATGCATATTTAAAAAATTAAAAAGTCAATAAGTTAATATTTGGAAAAAAAAACAAAAACAAAACCCGCTCCTTCAGAGAATTATTGTTTTCCAGTGTAAAGCAAAACTAATCACGACCAAATTGATTGCATGTCGAAGGGAACCAAAATTGAAAGACACATCGAAAATTATTTGAAATTGGTTGAGAGCTTGCCACGTTGACATTTTCGATAAAACTACCAAGCTAAACAACGACTGGCTTTTGTTTTAACTAACAAAAGACAATTCTGGAAAATATATATTTTAAAGACAGAACTTACCAAATCAATTGATTATTTTATTACGAGAAAATCACATTTTTAACGCAAGGAATTAGTTAGTAATTGGTGTTTGTAGTTTTCCAACTACATATATAATAACACACCTAAAAGTATATTAAATTGCACTTTTTTTCACATAATGGAATGCATTTTTTTGTTTGTTACAGGACTGTTAAACAATAAAAATAGTTCGTTTTCATTTACACATTCGTTTCTAGACGATCTATATTTAATTTCAAAATATACAACTTTTTAAATTATTCGAATTTAACCACACATGCATTTTACTTTTTCTCCGTTTAACGTCTCGTCACGTCTGCCATTTGCAATTTCAAACCTAAACGCGAAATCGCTTGCCCATCAAAAGCTATTGCATATCGTAATCCATAAATGAGGTTATGAATGAAAAATCAGCAATAAATGAAAAATAATCTAAAAGCGATTAAACACTGTAACATAATATAACGTAAAAATATTAAATTAAAATTGTTCGCATTGTAATCTGCACAATAAAGTTACTTCGCGAGAGATTTATTTGTTAATCGTAATACGGCATAAACAGGTAAATACATATTATCATTGCCCAGTCTTTTTATCCTTAAAATACTCAATGATCAATTGGATTCAGGGAATTTCCTGTTATTGAACCTTTATCATAATTTTTAATTACTTAGATACAATTAATATAATTTTGAATAAGACTTTTCATTTTGTTAGATACATCTGAAGAGGCCACAGTGTTGGCAAAACAACTGTTACGTGTTGATAATAAAGTTTTGTGAAAATTAAAAACTAGTTGTTTCATTCTACAAGAAATTATTTTTATTCCGTGGTAAAATTTTTAAACTAGGAATTTTAGGAATATATACGTTAACATAATTTCCTATCCTATTTTGTGATTTTGGATTAAGTAGGTTCATGTACATTCATCATCCAGAAAAAAAATTAGTTCCTGTTTTTACACATATTGTCAGAACAACAAGTACCAGAAATTTGACTGGATACCACCATGTCACTTAGACTAAGCTAGACCAACTACATTTTAATATTCACCTTAATTTACTTGGTGTATTATTAAGGCCCCCCAAAAGCGACTTATAAACTTTTTTATTGTTAACCGAAATACCTAATTTACTACATAGTTGCTGTTGCGGGCGGTCGGTTTTACAATTACTGCCCATTATTCCTGGCATAGAAATTATCTATTCAAAATAAACAACTTATAACTAGATTAAATTCCAACTTGGTAGTATATTTTGTCTATAGACCATGGCCTATTATGATTTAGACATGGAGTGTGCATCTGATGCCACAAATGAAAATATAATTGAAGTCTATTCTTGTTGCTTGATAATTACGAAAAATATTTAAAATGTTTGAGAATAGAATACTTTGTACAATTTTCTTTAGGATCCGGCAAAATCACTACAGGAAAAACTCTTTATAGTTTATAATTCAAGGGCGGTGAGTGTGAGAATAAAGCGATTCACGTTGGTCTTAAATCATTAAAACTTATGATCGTGGAGAACACAACTTCAGGAAGCTCGACTAACACTAAATATTACGTAGAGCGACATCTAATAACGATCAAACGCATCAGCTGGCCCGACCTAATAGGAATCAATCAGAAGAGAAATGCAACACCTGCAATGACCAGACAGCCAGGAGTCACCACCAGGTAGTATTAAAATCCTATTTGGTTAAGGACAGAGAACGAATACAATTAGAAATCCAAAGGTTAGTTGTTTCTTTCTCCCAGACATATTTCGCCGCATCACAGCTCATGTCATTGTTATGAAAATATTGTCTGTCTTCGATGTTCTAGGCTTTTGAGGTTATTAGTCAGATCACCAAGCGAATGGCTCTTCTTTGTCTGGAATCCAATAATCCTAGAGTATGTTTAGGAAAGGAGCCCAAAATATGTGTGCAGGATTACAGAATGTAATGTAATGTATAGAGCGCCAAAAGGTGTTGAGTGTATAGAGGCTCTTGATTCAAAAAAAGGCTGCCTTAGCTGTGGCCAAAACGTGAAAATGACTAAATTAATTTATAAAGCTAAGCAAGTCGATTATCCCGCCACAATATGATGTGTATCGGCAGTCGATGTTTGAGCATCCAAAGTAAAAGATTAAATAAGGGTGCTATCCTCAGCGAAGCTTTCCAAAAAGTCGGTAATGTGGACCCTGAAGGGACTCCGGTAAAGATACATTACTACTCGCAGAGGACGGCCTTTAAAAAAGCTTGACACTTATGAACAAAATTAAATATCGGCCGGCACGGCATACCGTATGATCCTACTCTAGCTAGAAGTCCTTCATGCCAGACTCGATCCAAGGCCTTGGAGATATCTGGTGCTACTGCCGGCACCGGGTCGTTCTGTTGCAAATTATAACTGTAAAGGTCTTATATAGGGTGAGGCTGATTTAAAAGTATTTAGTAATAGGACTAACTGTTCACAAGATATACAAAATAATATTAAAACAAAAAGTCTTTCCTTGTCAACCTATCTTTTAAATTAAGCTGTTCAGGTTTAGGTTGTAAAATTATGGCACTTAAAAGTGTTTTCCTAAGAGTATAATACCAAATTCTAAAAGCAAGTCTATTTTTCCAGATTAACACATGAATTACCCACTATAAAAAGCTTCCCCTGCAAAATAAAATTTACTCGCCTTTACCTTGTTCAGGAATTTGCAAAAATAGCTTCTTTATGCAAATGTACATGTGTATAAGCAAATAAGTTTGCAGAATCACGGCGGAACACCTGAAATATATTTCTTGCAGGAAATTTATTTTTCGTATATTTTCGCTGGGTAAAAGCTGCTCTAAGGGGTATTTTTACGCTTTCGGGTGCCGGTTTTGAAACTAAATTTGCACTTCCTTGCATTAATATAGCTTTTTTCGAGATGAATGTTGCAGTTTTAAAATTTAGCTTTACAAGGAAGATGAAAATGGCTAGCTGGAAAAAAACAGTGCTTCTATTTTCCACTTTATCATTGAAACTTGAATTCTAAACTAAACAGTTTCTACTCCATGCCACGACAATAACGCCCACATTTCGCATATGTTTCACTTCTAAACTTTAAGAAGTTTAAAGCATGCAAGAGTCGGAAATCCCCTTCATCGTAAAACTTTTGACTTTAAACAACTTTCGGAAATTCTCTACAAGTCTACAAGTTTATAATCTGTCCTGTAACGAAGATCTTTCAGAGAAATCAGGTAAGATATTAGTGGGGCGATGCCTGTTCTCTTCCGGCGACTGTTTTCTTATACAGGAAATTCTTTAGCACTGAATAAGGTTAGTATATCGCAGGTGAGCTCTCCATATATCCTATCTCTAAATTTTGTAAAAGTAGATTTTTGGGATTTTTATTATCTCGACACCAATGCATGAAAAAAAATTTATAAAAAGAGAATTGTGAAGCTTTCAGGACGGTGACAGAAGCATAACAGTTGCAGGGACTATGTTGAAAAATAGCATCAGTAACTAATCATATAAGTTTTGTTTACTAAAACAATAGTCATTAATTAATTTTAAAATTCCTCGTATGTCTTTTTTTTATGACAAGACACAACACTAAAAGATTAATCACTTATGGCGCTCTGTGAGCGGTGCGTATGTGCACGAAACGATTTGCGTTGGTTTTGAATCTTTGGAGATTATACTCGTTGAGGAACACGGCGGTCGTTCCAGGGTAATGACGTTCTCCAGATGAAAATTTTTTTAAACAGTGTCGTTCGAGGAAGACTAAGTTGAACCATAGAGATGCGCATTGGCAGCCAATGTCTGAGCATCCAAAGTATAAGATTAGACAAGTGTGCTGTCATCAGCGAAGCTATATATAGGATTTTTAGATTTCTGCAAAAGATCGTTAATGTATAGTAAAAAGAGGATGGGCGACAATATAAAACCTTGAGGGACTCCGGCGTTGATGTTAAATGTGTCTGAAAGAAATCTGTCCATCGCCACTTGCATACTTTGGTCACAGAAATTATAAACTATCAATTTTGTGCTTTGGTTTTGAAGGTTCTCGTATAAGCAGTAAATTAAATGTTTAGTTTAAAAAAGTATAAGTATGCCATTCTAATTTAGCTATTTTTTCTCTTAAATTCTAGAAACCAAGTCAGCTTTCATGGTTCAAGTATATAAAACTCGAGCTTTAACGCGTAGAAGGCGAGAAACCTTTTTACAACAAAAGTTTTCACTTCAAACAACTTAAGGAACTTTTCTACAAGGTAATAAACCATCGTGTACCGAAAAGTATAGAAATACTTGTGGGATTCCCAAGCTCCTATACTATATTAAATATTATTTAATCAAGTTATTACACACGACTTTCTCTTCGTTTGAAATATTAGAAGATTTCATCTGCCCACGGCAAATTGAGAGGTTTTAAACGTCCAAATGTTCTTTTTTAGAATATTTTATTTCAAGACGATTTGGCATAAAGTTATAATGTTTGTATATATGATACACATTTTCTCGTATACATACTATATTTTTACCTATACAGGGTGTTTCGGGAGGAAAGGGAAATATTTTAATGAGGTATTCTAGAGGTCAATATAAGAAAAAAAGGTCATATAAGTGTGGGTCTGGAAATGCTTTCTTTTCGAGATACAGTGTGCCAAAAAAAATACCTCGAAAACGATTTAAGGTATTACACTGATCATGGGTGTGCGCTATACTGGCATGAAAATACGTTTTCTCGATTTAAAAAGTTTTTACCATTTTACCAGTGGCGTACGCGACAGCAAAAAATAAAATTTTTCTGGCGAAAAAAATTGTACGCCCCTGGTATTTTTCAAATCAGGGGTATATTTCTTAATCTACAGTCATTTCTTAAAAGAAAAAGTATTTTGAGTTTTTTTGGTAGAACAAACCATTTTCAAGTAATAGTTAGAATTCTGTTTTACAACCGTTTCCAAAAATTACTAGTTGAAATTAATTTTTTTACAAGTTGGCTTTGATAAATTAATGTCACAATAATGTTTGGCACATTATTTGACATAAAGTACTAACAGTGTTATTTTTAATATTTTTATAAATTATTAGTACCTACTAAACCGTAAGTAAGCAGTGAAATATTTATTGTACAATGCCTAAGACGTATAGCCATAGGGAATATGCCGACATGATATTTATCTACGGTTTCTGCAATGGTAGCGCAATCCAGGCAGTGAATGAATATCAACGTCGATTTCCAAATCGAGTCCTACCTAACAGAAAAGTGTTTCAAAAAGTGTTTTTAAAAGCACAAGAAACTGGCATGTTTCCAAGTGCGAAAATTGTTTCCGAATGACCGCAGGGCCTCGACGTAGATGTTGAAGAGAATATTCTGCATATTGCTACAGAAAATCCAAGTGAAAGTACGAGAAGGATTGCAAATGAACTTCATATACCTTCACACAAAGCCGTTTGGGAGACAACCAGTTCAACATCTTCACGATGGTGATTATGCTCTAAGAACAGAGTTTTGTGAATGGATACGTCAAAATCGAGAACTGCATAGGTTCATTTTATTTAGTGATGAAGCTCAATTTACCCGTGACGGAATTAATAACTGTCATAATGAACATAGGTGGTCAGAAGAAAATCCTCACGCTACATTCGAACGAAACTTTCAACATCGATTTAGTATTAACGTATGGTGTGGTATGCTTGGGGATCAATTGTTTGGTCCTTTTGTACTGGATGGACATCTTAATGGACTAGGCTATTTACGCTTCTTACAAGAAAACTTATTTATTATTTTTGATGAAGTTCCTTTAGATGTAAGGGCACGACTGTATTTCCAACATGATGGTGCCCCACCACACTTCAGTCTCCAAGTGCGAAATTTTTTAAATACTTGTTTACCTGATCGTTGGATTGGCAGAGGTGGTCCTTACAATTGGCCACCAAGGTCACCTGACCTTAATCCCTTGGATTATTGCTTGTGGGGGTGGATGAAATCATTGGTTTATGCAACAAGAGTAGAAACAAGGGAAGCGTTGCTTGATCGCATTAACAATGCTGCAGCTATTATCCGTAATAACCGTCTCTTAATTCGCCGTGCTACCAGAGCAATTAATAAACGAGCGAATAAATGTATCGAAGCAGGCGGTGGTATTTTTGAAAACATTCGTTAAGATTTTTTTTATGGTTTAGTATTTAGATTTAGTTATTTGTTGTCAAAATAAACTTTATTGTAAATTTCAGAACCGATTATTTTACAAAATAAATGTCGCGAAGTCGAAATATCAGTAACGTAATAAAACAGCATTCTAACTATTACTTGAAAATGGTTTGTTCTACCAAAACAACTCAAAATACTTTTTCTTTTAAGAAATGACTGTAGATTAAGAAATAGACCCCTGATTTGAAAAATACCAGAGGCGTACAATTTTATTTTGTGCTGTCGCGTACGCCACTGGTAAAATGGTAAAAACTTTTTAAATCGAGAAAAGGTATTTTCATGCCAGTATAGCGCACACCCATGATCAGTGTAATACCTTAAATCGTTTTCGAGGTATTGAAGGAAAAATGTATATTACTTTTTTTTTTGGCACACTGTATCTCGAAAAGAAAGCATTTCCAGACCCACATTTATATGACCTTTTTTTCTTATATTGACCTCTAGAATACCTCATTAAAATATTTCCCCTTCCTCCCGAAACACCCTGTATATATTTTTTTTTCAATAAAAAATTTTATAGAAATAATACTACCCTTAATACAAAAATAATGATATAGGAAATTCCCTTTGGGTAACTGCATAATATAAATACCTTAACCATAACCCTTGGTTTGTTAGCGTCTTGAAGATGTGGTATAGGACTACGAGACGGCCGTAATCCCAATTATTTTGTAATAGAATACGTGACACATAACAAAGTACAATATATTTGTTTCAGTTTAATTTTTTTTAAATATACTGTCATAAAGTAAAGAGCGAGTCTATTTATTTATATTATATATACCCTGTGACAATATATTTATTTGCGACTATTTTACCGTGGTTTTGCTAGCACAACTTAATATTTTATTAAGATACAAATACAAATACAAATGGTTTATTTCCATAACTGACATGATAGATAGATAGTTTATACCGAGTGTAGGCAAAGCCTGCAATTGTGTAAAAGTCATCATTGCCTGGGCAATGTTAGTAAATAATGCTTTTCATTTTTATCTTTGTAGTCTTATTCAGTATTTTTCATTATTATCGCTAACCCTAACGAAAACGTACCAAAACTGGCCCAAATTTGAATTGAATAAATATAAACCAGTACCTATAGAATATATCTAACCCATTATGTATGAAAAGAAAAATATGTATCATATAAACAAACATTATAACTCAATGCGAAGTAATCTTGGAATAAATAATCTAAAAAACATCTCGACATCTAACGGTTTAAAGCCTTTCATTTTGTTGTGGGCAGATGAAATTTTCTAATATTTCAAGCTTAAGAAAGTCCTGTTTAATAATTTGATTAAATAATGTCTGAAATATAAGAGTTTTGGAAACCCACCCATTTCTTTACCTTTCGGTACACGATGGATTATTATCTTAGAGAAAAGTTGTTTAAGCTGTTTGAAGTGAAAGTTTTTGTTCTAAAAAGGAATCTTTATTTAAATACCTTAATCATAATCCTCAGTTTGTTAGCGTTCTAAAGATGTATAGTACTACAAAACGTCCGTATTGCCAAATATCTTATACTATAATACGTTACACATCACAAGATCTATATTTGTTTAATTTTCATTCTTTAAAGATTCTATAATAAGCACTTGAATCATCTATAGTTGTGTATAAATGGCAGATGTTGGCCAGTTGGTTTAACCAGAGTCATAAAACAAAAAAAAATTGAACCAGAAAAAAGTGTACGATCTGCATAACAAAAGAATTTGGTGAAGGGATTTTCTTATTATTGCCTTTCAGACAAGCATTCTCTCACACCTTTGTTACCCGCCCGTTATGGCCGAAATGAAATATATGACTTGTTTAATATTTAACTTCCTATTCGGAGATAAGTATGGAGCTGTATAGCTTTTTTTTTATTAAGCGCGTTGTATTGGCTATTTACATATTTTATTACGGCTTAAATATTTGCCTCTTATTCAGCGACAAAGATTGAATTGCGACTTCCATTTTACAAATAATAATTATAAATTCTATGACAATTTTCTCAAAGGTATATTTAATATGTATTGTTGTGAACTTTTAAGAAATAAATGGGTGTCTCTCTATAATATTTTGTTTGTGAGTTGGGAAAGGCTATTATTTAAAAAGTGTTCTCTTTTAATGACTTTAGCATAGAAAACCTAAGAACGATCCTTATTGTAAATCGAACCTAAAAATGTATAAATCTAAAAGTTAGCAAAATCTAATTTACCTTCAACCGTATATTATTCGCCCAAATTAACAGTCAAGGAGCAAGGAACACTTACCTTCCAACTCCTTATGTAAATTTAATAGCTAAATTATAGAATTTCGTACATAAGAGCGAGTCCTGGAGTCTGGCCTGAACTTAGAATAATTCCAATTGTTTGTCGACGTCTTGAATATTAATAAGTGGGCTCTGGTGGTTTCCTGTCAACTAATACTCGCTAATAATTATTGAGTTCGGATCATCAATAGGTTATTTATCGCTCAATGATGACAAATTTTTATTTTTCAATTTAAAAAAATTATGTGTTTCGTTTTTATTTTGTTACTACCTAAGTGTAATGTGAATAACAAACCCATAACCATGTTTTTAGTAGGGCAATAGATCGATGGGATTTAGTATAACCATTGATACTTAAAACATTCATGAATATTTTTTTGTTTGCGTTTGTAGGTGAGATGTTTTTTATTAAGTGTGTACTTATTTTATCGTTCTCCTAACCTTAGTTTACTCATATACGAGACTTGGTATATGCAACCTCTCTGCCGGTACCACAAGAACCAAAAAACATTCCTGTATTACAAGGATTATGTTGCTTTTAACAACATTGGCCTGATTATAAAGTGCCTAAGTATCTGTATTATAAATTAATGATATGACGTCAATTAAGCAAAATGGGAAACTGATTATGCAGCTTCGTCAGCTTTATTGACCCGAAACCTCAGCTTTGACACTGGATCATTTCTGCTGCATTTCGCCTGTTAATGACTGATCGCATTTCGGTGTTTCCAATTTCATTATTGAAATCGACATTCATATCGCTTCGTATAACTACACTTTGTTGAAATATAAATCAGTGAATTGCGACATTAATCAATCAATATCTTGACGTTGATTAGCCACAATATTTTAAGAGCTACTATACACTATACTACTACTATACACCAAGTAACAAAGTACCTATTCAACGAAAGAGATTTTCAGCTTTTTTAGACAGTCTTTATATTTGAATCACAAGCTGTTAATTTTGATATTTTTTGAAATAAATACTTTATTGACAAAAGCTTTTGATTTATACATATGCCAACAAAATTCTCTAAACAGTGCCTTTAGCACTGGCCCCGAGAATACATAATATCTAAATTTAACTTATTACAGCGCTGGAAGATTCTACTCACTAATTACTAATTTATACCCAAATGCAATTTAACTTTTTTTATAAAGAATTGAAAACGACCTATATTTTTAATATTATCTGGTACACTATTATATACCTTACAAGCTTTGGTAAAGGGGTTATGCAATCCCACGTTTGTTCTTGTGTTTACTGTATATATACTATTTTGTGACCTAGTGTCATAGTTATGTACCTCATTTGACAATATGATGGGTATATTTGATTTCTGCGCTCTATTAATAATCTTATACACTATCTTAATTTGCTCCAATTCTAGTACTACACTAATTTTAGGAACACTTAACTCACTATAGAGTGTATCAGAGCTGGTTAGCCTATCATAATTAAATATTATCTTTAATATTTTGTTTTGCATCACCTTAACTCTATTAAAGTCAGTATTGCTACAAGAGCCCCAGATTGGTAGTAGATAACGCAGATGAGAGAGGAAGAAGGAATTATATACCATATATTTTGTTTTTTCAGAAAGGTAGCTTCTAGATTTATAAATGATTGGAACCATCGGCATTAATTTAGACATAAGATCGCTGATATGCTCCTTCCAACTTAATTTATTGTCAACCATAAGTCCCAAGTACTTGATGGACTGTACCTCCTCTAATGTAACATTATCCGCAATGACATCCAAATTTTGTATGTTTTTATTTTTTTGTTTAAAGACCATATATTTTGTTTTTCCTATGTTTATTTTAAGTTTATTACAATAGAGCCAATTTAGATATAATTTTAGATCGTCATTTACAACCTCAGTTAATGCCCTCTCCTCCTCACCCGCATAAACCAATACCGTGTCATCGGCAAATGTGAAATATTGTGCCCGAAGGTTAGCATGTTTTAGATTCAGAACATAAAGTAAATACAATAAAGGCCCCAGCACCGATCCCTGAGGTACACCGCACTCGCTATTTAAAAAACCACTATTTACACCGCTAAGGCTAACATATTGTTTTCTATCTTGCAAATAAGATTTCAATAAATTATAAATCACCCCTCTAAATCCCATCCTGTCAAGCTTACTCAGAAGTATATCAGTACTAACAACATCAAATGCCTTCTGCAGGTCAATAAACACTGCAATAACTATCTGTTTCCTATCCAGTGCCCTGGATATATAAATATAAAGACTATCCAAAAAGCTGAAAATCGCCTTCATTCGATAAATACATATATTTTTTAATAGTGGATGAAATACACAAACTCAAAGTACTCAATGATACAAAACATCACTTAGCTTAAAAGTGAAAGTGACCAGGCACAAAAATTGTACAGAATTTGTTAGGGTTTGGACTTGAATATTTGCAGCATGTCAAAAGACCTATTTTTGATATCAGTTCGGATTACGGCAATAAGTAAAAGCAAATTTTTGTGTGTTATATTTTTTTATAATAAAATATTGGGCAAATACAGCACGCTTTTTATAGTTCTTGCCAAATAGAGTTCTTAGCCTTATTCTCTAATGTTGTAAATCAATTTCTGAAGTAGATTGTTTTCGAAAACGGATTATACTTGAAGCGGAAATATTTATTGAAGTTCATTCTTCATTTCTGCAAGCAGTGCTTGCAGAAAATGGATTCATATTCGAGGTGCCCTAATTTTTCTGCTCTTGAATCGTCGATGCATATATTAATCTAAGTAAAAGCAATATAAATAAAAACCGATTTTAAACAGCGGCGGGTGCATTTTGGCTACATATTTCGTGACTTTGTTATATAGGATTAATTTTTTTAATAAAGTAGATGCATGTTCTGACATATTCTTGTACTTTAAGATGGAAAAAGTTTGTTTGGTAATAATCGTAGTGAAAATTGTTTTTATAGATGGTAAAAATAAATTACCATTTTTCTTTTGTTAAACTTGATTACCAAGGAATCATCTACGTGTCAACTATAGTATTTTAATGTTTCTTTAATACATATAAAACGAACAGTAGTGTCAACGATACATTTCTGCTCCGCCACTGCCAATATAACTTTGGAGAAAAGATGATTTGCTTAGGTTGGGAACTTTATTCATGTTGCCGTCTTAGGTATTTTCTTTTAAGAAATCTCTAAAACTTTTGCATAAACTTAGAAAAAGAAAAATAATTTTAAATTTTGTGGGTCAAGCTGTACTAAAATTTGTTTCGGAAATTCACCATATTTTTATGAGTTCACAGAAATAGTAGATTTAGCATTGTTTGGTTTCTGTCGCTGAAACTTTAAAGATAACCGATATATTATGTGTCACAAAGGTATCGGTTATACCTAGAATGTAAAAAAATGCTAAACACTTTTCGGCTAGGTTGTATTTTAGATAACCACACAAAGATAAATTATTTAGAATATTTTAATAATTGTATAATGTCAGTGTTTTAAATTAAATAATTATTTTTATAATATTAAGTGCCTGGCAGTTTAAATGATCAATGTCATAATGTAAAAATGAAACCGGAAGGTCGAATGACAAATTATTCAAATTTTATACGACCCTAAACTGCGATAAGTACTTTGCCTGGCAGATAGAAATAACAAACAGGGGAAGAGATAGGAAAGCCAAAAAGACAAATATTATTTTCGGGAGACGCGGTGGAAAAGTGTGTCATCTGTGTAAGTATGTGTCAATATGCTTTGAATATTTCATTTCGAATGCCATTTTCTGATTATGCCCTAAAGAGGTTTTAGAAATATATTATTTAGGTAAAAAATAAAATATCTTACTTAACACAGCAGTACCTTGATCTATGCGATACTTGAGGAAATAGTTAATTCTTTTAGAACATCATTTTATAAAATAAAGTACAATCAGGTTATTCAAGTATCTTTAAATCCACCGATTGACCTGACAAGAGATCGAGCTCAGTTTAAATAGGGTCAAAATTAGTTTACGCTACCAGGACGTTGATTGTTCGCCCAATCACATAATCACTTAGTTTAATGGCGACCCATGATCCGGTCTTAATTCATGCCTCACTTGCAAATTCCTTTGCAATTCTAATCAGGACCAGGCGACCGACGGAAAAAAGATGAATTTTATTTGCGCCTTTGAGTTTTGTTATAAAGTTTCTAGAACATTAAAGTCTAGCTTAGATATTCGCGTAACTTAGCCTTGATTGGTAATTGATGCCATTCGGATATAAAACGGTAATACAGGGGCAGAATGTTATTTGTGCACTCCTTGAGATGTGTATATCAAATAAACTAGGGTACTTATATCTATAATTATGTAATTCACTGTGTATTTATGTCTGATTAGTTGTGTAAGTTCTTTTATTGTTAGTGCTCCAATGGTGTGAATATACTCTAACAATAATTGTCACTCCATTTCAGCTGCTAGACATACATTTTGAATTTAACGTCTTACCAGTACACTAAGCGGTTGCAGCCATGCAAGCTTCTGTTTTTAAGAAAATTTTTTCATGATTTAATGATAACTGTTTAACTCTGGTACTTTCTGCATGTTGCTTTAACAACCATAATTTTATCGTATAGTATATAATAACTTTTAAAATACAATATAGGGATATTTGAGCTTTAAAATTCCCTGGACGATTGTTCCGTCCATTTTGGATTTAAATTAAACAAAATAATTATTCATTATGTATTGTTTAAATTTGTATAAAATGAAAATAAATAAAATTAGAGCGAAATTGCTCTGAGCAAGCAATGGCAACGGAAAACACTCTAGTTAATAACAGAAAGCACGTCTAGATAAAAGAAGAGCCGTGAATTTTCAAGCGAGCTGTACAAGCCCAAAGAAATAGATTGGATTTATTTTGTCTCGCGACTTCAAGTCCTAAATTATGGCTCAGGACATTTAGTGTGGGGCGTCATGTTATTGAATTTCTACTCATAGCAGCCTTGCCGAAAATTAATCTTCAACAACTTTTAATAGACACGTCTCAATAACTGACCCGAGGAAAGGGTTGCCTTCCAAATACTAGTCTCCACGATTTTTGTCTTGGCTAAAATCATCATGAAACTATTAAGATTACGCAACCAACACACATAAATTTAGAAACTTAAAGCAATAATTTGTATGTTTCATATCCATGTCATAATGAACATATTAAATCAATATCTTAAAAATTTAACTACGGACATACGAGTAAACGCATGTTTCCATACATGCTCCCATGCTAAAATATATTACATATAGTGAGCTGTTTTAAGAACGCCTTTCCTTTGGACTCTATTTCAAATCTTTGAATCTTTCGACTGCTTTACGTCGCCTCAGAAGGGCTTTAACTTTAACTCGAAAGAATTTAAATTAAAGTTCCTTTTTACGGTCGTTTTACTTTGAAATTGTGTGTATATGGGGCCGACAAGTATGTGCGAATCCTTAAAAATGTCTAAGTAAGATAACACTAGCTGGCGAAGGTTTGGCATAGATAAAACTAGATTTATGTAGATTTGGTGCTTCTGATTTCGGAAAAAAATTAGTGTTTTGTTCTTCTCGTAATTTTTCCTTTAATATACTTAAGTTCTTCAAAGTTGCATATTTCCATTATTTTATTATCCGTTTCTTTTCATTTGTTTGTCATTTTTTTTATACGAAATTCGCAATATCCTCTAATTCCTTTAACGCTTTTTTAATTACAAAAAAACAAGAAACCCCAAATAAAGAGACAAGAACTATTACGGAAGAGGAGAGAGATACTACACGACACCAAACTAAAGACAAGAAAATCTGGATAAGGAATCGTCCGGAATTCCGGATTAAGATTAAGCACAGATAAGTACAAGTCCAATTAGGGAAGTTATTATGTATGTATCCAGGACCTGCCCCGTATTAATAGAAGGACAGATTAGTTCGGGGAAAATTTATAGCACCTAGGTGATCATTCATGAGCGTAGCTTAAGACTTTTGCTACATACAAAGTTAAACATAAAATATTATAATCATTGAACAAACCTCACAATTCTTTACTAACATCGGCCGCAACGATACATTCTTTAATATAATACAAGAAAAAATCGTAACATACAGAATCTGGACAAAAAGGAGCCCGTGTTCTTTATACAGATAAAAGGCACATACGGGAACAAACCTAAAATTATAGCCCTTTCACTCGTAACAGAATTTGTCAAAGTCGTTATCGTGTTTTAAGGTTACTTCAAATTAATCGTTTATAAAATATTTATTATACGGAGTGTCCTATTTTCAATATTTTAAGCGGGTATTGGCGTTTTAATCAAAGATGGAGTGTTGCGGTTTTTACTTTAGTTTGCTACGTTTTAACGAAACGAAAGATTGCGGTGTCAAATTTGTCATGATTGCCTTAGTTTTTAATCTACCGGACTTTAAAAATTTCGCCTTTCAAGCAGCCCTCGCATTCCCGTGATGTGTTATCAAAAAGGTTAGAGTATTTTAAGTGGAATTCAGTGGCGTTGTCAGTTTTTTTCTAAAAAATTTCATTTTTGAGATATTAACCAAACGATTTTCTAAATGGGATAAATTATTTGTTATACTGATTAGGCATAGTTTGGAGATTTCTATTTAAATTCTTTGCTGCTCTTAGATGGCTGAGAACCTTCATCACACAATGAAGATTACTCAAAGCTAACGGTTAGGAAAATGATTTGGATTCAGTTTCATAATCGCAAGGAAGCAATTATTAACAGAACAACTACAATAGGGAACCGTGTGTCCATCAGTTTCTCCTGCGTACCGCCCCTGAATAGATTTTCCCTACATAGTAGATTAATCTCGGGTGCGACGGATTGCACAACAGGGGCACCGTTATCTGATTGCTGGTACATATTTATGTGGAAACGTCGCCCGTGTCCGATCTGGAAAAATTTATTATCTGATGGGCGGACACGGCTTTCTATTATGTTTTAGCGCGCCGGGAGACGATACAAAAACTGTTGGAGAACGACCTTAATGTTGGTAAATCACAAACGCTTATGTAGGTATTGTGTATTTTCTTTTTATTGGATAAAAGGCTTGATTTTGACGTGTATTTTTGTAAAACTTTTTTTTCACAGAAAGGGTAAATTGAAAATGTGGTTAGGCATATTGTAGCAAACGGTGCCCACACTGATAAAATTAATTATTTGAATCAAAAAAATTTACCGTTGACTCAAATAAATATTTGTTTCCTATTAGCCAAACAAATATGTATTTGAAAAATACCAAGGAATTATTTGCCTCAATTAGTATTATCTGATTTGATACAAATTACTTTTTATTTGGAGTTAATCGCTGAATACAAAATTCAAGCAAATATTTATTTCCTTAACAGTAATCTAAC
The DNA here is from genome assembly GCA_963920685.1 of Polydrusus tereticollis. Lineage (NCBI taxonomy): Eukaryota > Metazoa > Arthropoda > Insecta > Coleoptera > Curculionidae > Polydrusus > Polydrusus tereticollis. Next base: position 145,655,374 of record OY987329.1, read on the forward strand.
TTAAATAAGCCGTTTCAATGACTTAAAGTAAATATGTTAAAAGTTAAGTTAACAAAATGTTTATTTGATTATCATTTATACATACTTTATCAAGTATATATTTATTTTACTTTTGTTTCACATGTATTTGCCGTAACAACACTGTTATTTAATTAGACAATTTAAGTGATTTGATTTAAATAAACCGGTAATTTCCATCAAAGTCGTTGTTCTTTTATTCAAGTACATAATTGTTTAACTTGTCTTTTATATTTATTTAGATCAAATATAAATTTATTTGGTATAAATACCTTTTTTTAATTTTCAATAGATCAGAATGTTCATTCAAATCAGTTCTTATTTTATCCAAGTACGTGTTTATACAGACGTCACATAAAAATAAGAAATATTGAAATGTTACGTTGCTATTGAATATTGTTTAATCAGTACCTATACCAGAATAATCATAAACCTTATCAAATTGTTTATAGTATTTAAATAATAAGACAAACCAACTGAAAAAAACACATTTTTGCCGAAAATAAAAGTTATGACAAATTACGCGCACGCGCACAACGATTTTCACATAAAAATAACATAAAAGTTAAAAGATAACCATCTCTTATTTTATTTCTTATTTTTATGTTATATTATTTGGTTCTATAAACGTCTTATGGCAGATCTGTAGATTCAACTCTTATTTTATTTTTATGTTATGTTATTTTGCTGTATAAACCCACCATTAGTTGCTGTCCCCCTTAAAATATACCTCAATAAAACATGTATTATCCTTTCTTTGCCTCTTATCTTATTTTTTTACTCGTTTCATGCATAACTAAAATATTCAAAAATAGTTTCCTACCTTGAAAATTATCTAGCAGATGGGATATACCCCAATCTTCGAAATAATTTGTCATAATTTTACGTTTATCCCCCATATTATCTTACTTTAATTATTGCTGAAACCACTAACCATGGAAAAATGAAACAGGTTCACTAACTTCTGTGCTAAGTCACTAAAGAACATTTAATTTTCACTCTCACTCTAAAATTTCTAGGAGACAAAATACAAGATCTAACACGAGTACCGCGATGTCGATTTATGAGGCCACTTTTGTATAACCAATCACGTTACTCAAAGCAGGCGACTTTCCGAATTCCAGGGGCAGTAAGGAGTTAATTTAAATACTTAATTATTTGTTTGGAGGACCAAATTGTTTGAAAAGTTCGGCATTGAATGATTTAAATTAGGGTTTAAGGTATTTAGTTCTTAACTTGAAATTTATTTTGATTAAATAATTAGTTATTTGTAAATATTTAGTTGTTTTATATTAAGGATTTAATGTAAATACATAATTATTTAGTTTAAATGACCTAGACATTTAAATAGTTCTCCATTGGGTGATTTAACTAGCGATTAACGGGATTTAGTTCCTAAATAAAAATTAGTTCGATTAAATAATTAGTTATTTAGATTTTGTTATTTTAGTGGTTTTTTGGTAAGATATTTGTTTGAAGGGTTCTATGATTTGACACAAATCAACCAACAGTCAAATAACTTTGCAAATAAAACGAAATACTCTCATTTATTTCAGTTAAATCAAATTTAGTTAATTAAAATCACATTTATTTATTACCAATAATTATTCACCAAATAAATCGGATTATTTGATTAAGGGAGCACAGTTTTATCAGTGCATATTAACTTATTTTTAAGTAAAATATGATCCTATGGATTTTCTAGTAATATACCGGGGGTAAAGCCAATTTATTCTCTATTGTGCAATTCAGATTTTTAGTTTTCAATTTTCGTTAAACCTTTTGATTTTTATCAACTTTAAACTTATTATATTGTCTCATTTAAAAACTAAAAGTTTTTCTGCTCTATTCCCACTAAAGTAATCATTTTTTTGGTCGATGCGTTTTATAACTAATTCCTTTAAGCTCGTATTCCGAAACTGGATCAAATTCGATAGAGCTTTAAAAATAGATAAGTTGCGGTTTCTCTTTTATTCGTCATGGACTCCCAATAAATCTTAAAGGGAACGAGATAAGTTTAAATTTTGTCCTGCCGTCATAAAGAATGCAAGGGTCTAAATAAATAACGAACTGTAATATGTTGATCCTTTGAGTTATTCGAACCATAAAGGCTTTTTAATGGTTATTTATATATTAAGAGATTTATATATTAAGGGTCACCCCTTGCAGCTCTGTACACTTCTGCCATCTTGTTGAGAGCTTCATAATATTTTCTTCACAACTACCTTCATCGTCTTCAAATTAAATGCCTTCCAAGGTAGTAAGTATAGGGAGGATGGGGAATTGATTCCTAATGCCCTTCAGTCATTGTTTCTTTAATAAATTGAGCTGTATGAGTACATTAAATTAAACAAAATAAAAAATTGTAATTTTTGAATGCCAAAAAAAAACAAAACAACATTTTACAGTTGGTTGATTGTTTATCTAAAACGCCCTTTAGCTCCTTTGCAATGCTTCATAAAGAAAAGGGGATTTAAACTTATCCACGTTTTACTCCAGATTTATCCAGGTTTTATAACGAAAAAGAGGAAAACTTGAAGTTACTTTTAAGCTCTATCGAACTCGATATAACTCCCGAAACTATACTTAAGGAATTAATTAAAAAGCGATTGTGCACGGCCGCAAGATTTACTCCTGCGGGATTATAAAGGAGAACTAAGTTCAGAAACGAAGAAAAAATATATTTTATAAGTTGTTTAAAAGTTTGTAAAAAGTTGAATAGGCACTTAAATGATATTTTTTTGTATTGCCTTTTTTTAAAATAAAATTGTGCTTTCGAACCAAGTTTTCGGGAGATCAAAATCTAATGATTTAAAGTTATAATAATTTTAACTTTTTTTGTCTCCGATCGTTAAAAAAATAAGACATTCAACTTTCAACCGTCATCTAATTAATTTTTTTTTAAGTCACCTGGACGAATTTAGAGGATGCTGAAAAAAGTGGTCAATTCCTATTTGACTTATTTTGTATTTACATGCTGATAGCGTTGTTAAGTAAATCCAAGAACTTTTTTAATAAAGACTCTTAACAGGGTACGCTTAAGTTAAGTGATTATAAAAATCACAAATTGCAAAAAAAGTTATACATAAACAGGGTATTCCAATAAGAGTTTTCGGATGTTGTTATTAAATGAAACACAACATACAACAATACATCTTTAGAAACGTTGCTTACAAGAATCACAAATAACTACTCACCAACAATAACGGCTTACCCTTTGTCAATCTAATACTATTTATCTCAAGAAACTACCAAACCCTGAAAGTTAAACCTAAACTAAATCCGAAGGAATAATTTGTCAAATCGGGAAATTATTTGCAAGAGATTTATAGAGACACTAAGCGAACTCAAACAATAAACTTGGTTGATCCTATTTATTTCGCTATAATACATTCTACTAGATACCACATATAATAATATATCGATCCTTCTGTCTTTTTAAAAAACGTTTAAAAGTCTCGTGTATAGTATAAAAAATATGGATGATATGTTTTAAACCAAAAAAGACATAGCACTGTATGTGTGTGTATTGATCGAGTACCGATACTTTTCGCACTGATTAACTCATTTGACAGACGATTAAAATAATCATGCTTTCCAATGTACCAAACCCTTCAAATTTATATTGACAATGGCACATTCAAAACCCTGATTACTTTAATCGTCTATCAAATCGGTTAATCAATGCCAAAAGTACCGGCACTTAATATACCAAACCCTACAAATAATTTATATTGACATTGGCACATTTAAATGAAAATGAAAATCCTCAATAGACCATTCCAGAATATATGATTTTGACATGAAGTATAACCTAAACTTTTTACTTTGCCCCCCAGCAAATATGGCCGTTGTCAAATATTTAATGATAATTTCGTGACTTTGACATAGAGTATAACCTAAATTTGTCAAATTTGCCCCCAGCGATGTTATTCTAGAATGCTCAATATTATAATAAACCATCAAACTAACCTAATCAGAACCAAAAGTGCAGTGGATTATAATTTCTTTCGCAACATTTTTTTAAGAGTTGAATTTGGAGTTTTTCCTTAGGGGTTGATTTTTCAAAAGTAATTTGAGCGAATACTGCAAAGTATAATTATTTTTTAGAAAGGTTCATTTGCCTAATTCAAAACTAAATCAAAATCTGTTCAAACAAATAAAATTAAACCTCACTAGCGCTGAATCAACTTAATTTCTGACTGATGTGTACCGTAACAAGGAAAAAAGATTTTGGTACAAATTAAATTTTAAGATTAATTTTTGCTCTTTGCGGCACGGGAGCCTTAAAAAGCGGAAAGTAAATGGCGACTTTGATAAATACCAACATTTTTTAATTTTTATTTGAACAGAGTGAAAGCAGCAGTGGTCCAGATATATCCCGCGTTATTAAATCTTTTTGACAAGGACCCTAATCTAGCACATAACTCATTTTTCGTAGCCCAAATACACGACACTTATCTTTATATACGTTCCGATCTTTTTTTAATCTTTTTTGATGCTAAGACAAATGAACTTAAATTTATTTATGTTTGCTTTTGAGGTTCAGCCGTATGTTCAACCCTCGGGTAATAGATTTTTTAGGAAAAAGATAAAAAATCTTAATGCGTGTTTTTTTCTTAAGGTGATTTATTATAAAATTTCACCTTTTGTTCAGTAATGAAAGGGATAATTTTTCACAAGACCGGTTGAATAAAAAAAAAACGAAAATCGTTTAGTTGATAGTAACACACACATTTTATAACTCTGCAAAGGAAAATGAACCTTCTCATAAATAATAAGAACAAAATTTTAAATAATAGCCATGTTTTTGTTCTCTGACAATTTAAATATTGCAAATAAACAATAAGGTCCCCCTTAAATTTTAGAGGCCGATCTGCACTATGCTTGCTCATCCTGCAATTTTCAACCATGGTTGCATCAGCTGATATAATGATTTTTAAGGCATAATATGCATCAAAAGTTCTGATATGTCCACATTTATGATATTTCTTATTTAGTTTTTGCTAATTTTTTTCTTTTAATATTGGTGCAGTTTCACATGGGGTAAACCGACAGCAAATTGACACTTCATAGTGAAGTGTTTGAATTTTTTTAACCTCAGTTCATTGTTTCATTTTTCATTTCCCATTCAGTTTATTGCTAATAATGACAAATATGGATGCAGAAGATTGATTTTAATTATTTTAGGAGCCAGTGTTTTGCACGTCAGACAAAGGCGATGGTGGGTGCGGCCTTGGCTCCTAGAAAATAAAGGAAATTCATACCTGATTAAAAAAGAACTAGGTGATGATCCAGATAGATATAAGAACTTCTTGCGTACTGGTAAAGAGAGTACTAAAAAACAATTTTCTTAAGGTATATATCACATATTAAACAAGATTACTTAGAGTGAACATAGTAACCAAATACCCTTTACATAAATACCAAATGACCCGTTAAAATATGTTAAGAAATGTATTTAGTTAAGTTACATAAGTATAGAGATGGCTAAAATCACAAAATTCCATCAGCGAGATACCTATTATAATATGGGTACTTATGATAGCTCCTTATAATACGAAAATGTACTTCCTTATATCTTAAAAATAAACATCTTTTGTTAAAATGCTTACTGTTTAAGGGAGGGTTAAAATATTTTTTTTTACTTTATTATTTGTAGCTACCAACAATAGCAGCCGAATGGCTGGCTAAATGTAGCAGATGACTAGGAAAAGAAGTGGCAATTTCCAAATTGCTTAGGTGCCTTTAAATACTGGTGGTGAAGTTGATTAGCAGAATAGTTTGGTCAAAATCTTGTGGTGTAGGGTAATAAGAGTTGTATCTTTGCTTAAACTGTTTATTTTAATTAATATAACTAAACTAATAACAACTAAAACTGACGGAGTCTTTGCTCCAAAAAAATCGTCCTCTTTTTGCAGCCATTTCCAAATTAGCAAAACCCAAACCCAAAAAAGCACCAGAAAAACGCGCTTAAAACTGAAAACTAACAAATTCCTTGTTTATTTGTTTATTAAATGATAGAATATATTTATAAATAAATCAATTTCACCAATAGAAATTTCTCGGGAAGTCAAAACTGCATGGGGTGTATAATAAGAACTTGTTATATTTCGAGGGAAAAAAACGCTGCAACAATTCAGAAACAAACCTGAAAATTAATTAATTTATATTGGTTTTCATGGTAACAAATTGACCGGTAAGATTTCTCGGCGTAAATAAAAACGTAGCTTATTATTTATAAACAAAGTAAAAGTTAGTTGGCCTGTGATATAAAAGTTTTATAGCAACTGTCATTCACTAGTCAAACAAAGTGTTTGGAGAGCGTCTTTACGAGCTATTCTGAACGTTTTCATTCCATCTTTTAAAGTTTTTATTAAGAATTCACTTCATTTGTAAAAATGGTGAGTACATAAACTTGGATATCCATTTATTTTTTAAAAATATTAATTTTTTTAAGATAAACTTTGACAGTAGATATTTTGACATCACAAAAATCATTCTCAACACTTTTTCGTCTTTATCGTTTTCATAATCTTTGTGTTTTTATTTTAGCGTGAATGTATCTCCATCCATCTCGGCCAAGCCGGCGTCCAAATCGGCAATGCTTGCTGGGAACTATACTGCCTGGAACATGGAATCCAGCCCGATGGCCAAATGCCCTCCGACAAGACCGTTGGAGGAGGTGATGACAGCTTTAATACCTTCTTCAGCGAAACTGGTGCCGGCAAACACGTACCCAGAGCTGTATTCGTTGACCTGGAGCCCACTGTAGTAGATGAAGTGAGAACTGGTACCTACAGACAGCTGTTTCACCCGGAGCAGCTTATTACTGGTAAGGAAGATGCTGCGAACAACTATGCCCGCGGACATTACACCATTGGCAAAGAAATTGTGGACCTGGTGCTGGACAGAATTAGAAAATTGGCTGATCAGTGTACTGGACTTCAAGGTTTTCTGATTTTTCACTCGTTTGGTGGAGGCACAGGGTCTGGATTCACGTCGCTATTGATGGAGCGGCTTTCCGTGGACTATGGTAAGAAGTCGAAGCTGGAGTTTGCTATATATCCAGCCCCCCAGGTATCCACAGCAGTGGTGGAGCCTTACAATGCTATTTTGACCACCCATACTACCTTGGAACACTCAGATGCCGCTTTTATGGTTGACAATGAAGCCATTTACGATATCTGTCGAAGAAACTTGGACATTGAACGTCCTACGTATACCAACTTGAACCGTTTGATTGGCCAGATTGTTTCATCCATCACTGCCTCCTTAAGGTTCGACGGTGCCCTTAACGTTGACTTGACGGAATTCCAAACGAACCTGGTACCATATCCCCGTATTCACTTTCCTCTAGCCACTTATGCCCCGGTAATTTCGGCAGAAAAAGCGTACCACGAGCAGCTGTCCGTGGCCGAAATCACCAACGCCTGCTTTGAGCCAGCAAACCAGATGGTAAAATGTGACCCCAGACATGGCAAATACATGGCGTGTTGCATGTTATACCGTGGCGATGTGGTCCCGAAGGATGTAAACGCGGCTATTGGTACAATTAAAACGAAACGTACTATCCAGTTCGTGGATTGGTGCCCCACGGGATTTAAAGTTGGTATTAACTACCAGCCTCCGACTGTTGTACCTGGAGGTGATTTAGCCAAAGTGCAACGTGCAGTTTGCATGTTATCGAATACCACTGCTATTGCAGAGGCTTGGGCCAGGTTGGATCATAAGTTTGATCTTATGTACGCCAAACGTGCCTTCGTCCATTGGTATGTAGGTGAAGGTATGGAAGAAGGAGAATTTTCGGAAGCTCGCGAAGACACAGCAGCTTTGGAAAAGGACTATGAGGAAGTAGGCATGGACTCTGGTGAAGGTGAAGGAGAAGGTGGTGAAGAATATTAAGAAGTGCATGGTTCATAAAATTCTTTAAAAAAGATTTTGCCAATTTGTATGTAAACGCATTTAAAAATAAAAAGTTTAAATTTACCTTGTAGTTTCTTAAATTTATTTCTATTCCAGATTATTCATAAAAAGCCTACTAATGTTTTATGTTTTTTTATGAATGTAACTGTATATAGGTAGAAAGTATCGTTATTAATCTGCCTTAAGGTCTGTTTGTGCAAAGGTGCGTTTCTTAGAGCTGTGATAAACGATGAGAGTGGAGATACTAGCGGCAATGCATGTATCAAAAAGAGTAACTAGTCTCACCCTTTTTAATACACCAATGCATTGACTCTAGTACCGCTGCTCCTATTGTTTCTCACAGCTTCAACATATTCGCCACAACGTCTGTAGCTCGAATAGGAAATTATTCAAAATTAATATTTTTGATTCAGTTTAGTTCAGTTCGTGTATTTTTTTACCTCAAAATTTAAAATCGTCAATAAACCCTCCAAACACAATTAAATCGACATAATTTGATTGTCCAATTTGGATAATTTTTTCTTGCATGCTAGGATGACTCCACCATAATTTTAAAATAAACGTATACGCAAAACTAGGACGTGGAAAGGAAAGAAAGAAAAGGTGGAGGGGCCTACAGTATAACTTAAACTGTTATAATAACATGTTATAATATGGCTGCTAGTATATCCTACACAACCTAACACTTTCACTAAATCATTCAAATCGGATTTTTGGTTCAGAAAGAAAATTAAATCAAATTAATATAGGAGTGGCAAATGTATGAAATCGCGGTAATTGTAGGTAATCATGATGATGGTAATAATAGTTGAAGAAACTGAAATTATGTATAATAATTTACTAGGTTAATATTAACGTTTAAATATCTCAGAGAGAAGTTTATATAATCAAGACCTAATTTATTAATTGAAATTTATGCAGGAAATAAAATTTCTCTAGTACTCCAAACGTGCAAAGCAGAGCCCGAACTCAGCGCGGCTAATTTCCAAGTTCAAAGAAAATTCTTGAATATACAAGACAATGGCATTCTCAAAGAAATGCCCGCGATCATTTCGCGGCGGATGATTTCTTTATGTCTATACCGGAAAAAATTGATTAATGCCGCAGCCTTTTCATTCTACGAAGAAAACCGTTTACAACCCAAATTTCGAAATTTCCTATTTGCATGTTTTCTTTGTTCAAACACGCTTCGGTACAAGTAAAAACGAAAGTTATGTACATAAAAAAAAGTTAGAAAATACTTTGGATGTCATTCCTCAGAAAGAGCCGTTTCACACTTTAGGTACAGGGTTTCCGTCCAAACAGTGCCAGTTAATGGTTCATTTATGACAGGTCAAACACTGCGCCGCACGGAGGAAAATTTATAATACATAGAATGAGAAAAATAATACAATTTACCAAAATTCCTAATAGGTCGTATATAAGAACATAGCCTACTCTAATAATATTAAAAAATTGCGTATAATATAAATTATAACAACGATAATAAAATAACCGATTAATAAAAATAAGAATATTTATTTGATACTATAAAACTACGCTTTTCACTTACTACTACTAAATTCTATAATAAATCTGTACAATATTCTTGTATACCTTTTAGTAAGCATGTTAATAAGAAGTCCAATTATTCTTTTAGTCGTCAATTATTTGTTTGCTATAATTTATTATCCGGTTTTCTAAATTTTACTCACTGCGATTAGTTGTTTGTATTATACAGGGTGGTACAAACTCAATGTTGACTAGAGGGAGGAGACAATGATTGCGCTACTAGGAAACTAAAATTAAGTCACCATCAAAATAAGCAACTTTACCCCTTGTTTGTTTCTCTTACTATTAACTGTTCAAAAACTGGTTGAATTATCGATTTTTTTTAAACTGATAGAGAAGATCCCGCAGAAAAAGAAATATTTATAAGTAGGTACTGTAAGAGGCTTCATAAGTCAATAACGTGTTTCATAAGGAGACATGGCACCTCGTCAAAACCTGGTTTGGACGAAACAGCCAATATAATTCTTCCTTCTATATGTAGGCTTTCAAAAAAATGGAATCACTGGATTCACGAACCTGCTGAGTGTAATTTATTTCTTGAGCATTTAAAGTAGGTAGGAGACTTAACCGAATTAATACAGTATTGATTAAACCTCTCTGTGGCATCATTGAGATTGTGTATTTAAAAATTTTGAAAATATCCCTTAAGAGAATACCTTTATTTATAAATGTGCCCATTAACCAGGGCTTCTTATTTATTTAATCTCTCACATGACATACTTCCTAGGAAAGCTAAAATTAACTACATCTTGAAATGAATTGAGAAATATATCAAATTTTGAATTTAAGTCGGGAGACGCTGCAAAAGCAAATCATTCCGTCTTTGAAAGTCCTAACTTAAGTTTGTTGATGTTATGATGTTATGGCGATTCTTTTATATAACTTTATAGGCAAATTTCAAGTTTGATAACAAAAAAATTTATAACTTATTCCGGGATTTTTGAAATTAACTTTTCCTCGAGATCCAGGGATCCCCGGATTGTCACCACTAATAGGCACCCATAGGCCATATTGATAGATCACAAATATTTTTGACGTATTGGACTGAGAATGAAGCAACAAAAGAGCTACTTCTTTTAGTTCTATTTAATTCTTTATATTCAAAATCAATGTTTGGAGCTGCAGATCCTTAATATTCCATAATGCTAATAGCAGATGCAGATGGATCTAATTTGTAGACGTGCAGCAAGTATAATATGCTTTACATAATATAATACGTTATACAGTGTTTATACATTTATAACTTGTACATTAAAGTATACAACAAAAATTATAATTCCAGTGATTTTTCTACACAAAAAAGGTATTCTTAAAAAAAATTGTTGGGCCAATGATTTAGGAGAAAAATCGATTTATTTAAATCATTGCATAAAGTATTATCGAATTGTGTTTAAACTAAAACATCAAAGTAGTCTTATGACAAATACAAATTTAAAGTCAAAAAAACATCAAGAAACCCATAGTTCGGATTAAAATAAATTGACAATGACAATAATTAAGTCAAAACGTTGTTTTAGTGTAATTTTTAAACAAAACAAATTAAGAGTTGTTGGTTTAACAATAATAAACTGAAAAAAGTAGAAAAGTGATAACAAATGTTGAAAATGGTTTCCATTCATATCAATACAACCAGCTAAACGATTTCTCATTGATGTGCGTACTTTTGCGAAAACTCCTTCCTGATTACGAATTTCCTCGCAACAATAAATAACACGTTGTTGTACATTTTCGACAGGTACTGAATATACCAGAGAATTCAGATATCCCCAAAGAAAGTAATCCAATGGATTGAGATCAGGTAAACGGAGAGGTCAGGCAATGGGCCCACCTCGGCCTATCCATCGGTCTGGATATGTTTGATTTAAATAATCTCGAACCAATCTTCTAAAATGAGGTGGAGCCCCATCATGCATAAAATAGTTTGTAAGTCTTTGCTGGTACGGCACATCTTCAAATAGAACAGGCAAAGAGTCTTGTAAAAAATCTAAATATGCAGGCCCATCTAAACGTTGAGGCATAATGGATGGTCCTATTAATCGATCGCCCAATATACCTGCCCAAACATTAATTGAAAATTTATTTTGAAATCGACTTTCGAAAATTGCATGGGGATTTTCTTCTGCCCATACATGGTTATTATGAAAATTTACGATGCCTTCACGGGTAATCCCTGCTTCGTCAGTAAACAAGACTTTATGTAGAAAAAAACGGTCTTGATGACATTTTCTCTGCATCCACTGACAAAACTGTGCACGAGGAAGTAGGTCTTGAGGCTTAAGCGTCTGAACTCTTTGTATATGGTATGGATAAAGAAGTTGTTTATGCAAAATTTCCCATGTTGTACTCTTAGGCATACCCTCTTGTAAGGCAATTCTTCTTGTGCTTATACCCGGATTGGCTGCAACGCATTCGAGCACCCTTTCTTCTGCTTGTGGAGTCCTAGTAGTACGGCTTCTCCCAGTTTCATTCATATTTGGCCTAAAAGTTCCGGTTTCTCTTAATCGTTGATATAAATTAATGAATAATTTCTCACAAGGAATTTGACGGTTTGGAAAATATTCTTGATACAACCTGCGAGCTTCCCGAGCACAACCATTAGCTTTGCCATACATAAAATGCATATCAGCTAACTCAGCAAATGAATAATCTGCCATCTTTTAAAATGTACACCTTAATTAATCAAAAACACTTTGCACTTGATCAATGATCACTACAATAAATCGCAAAAGCGTCATTGTCAATATATCTTAACGCTAACCATGGGCTTATTGATGTTTTTTTGACCTCAAATTTGTATTTGTCATAAGACTACCTTGATGTTTTAGTTTAAGCACAATTCGATAATAGTTTATGCAATGATTTAAATAAACCGATTTTTCTCCTAAATCATTGGCCCAATAATTTTTCTAAGAATACCTTTTTGTATAGAAAAATCACTGGAATTATAATTTTTGGGTAAAATTTTTTAAATGTGTCGTGTACAAAAATTAGGAATAAATAAACTAAGCTCCCCCCGTAAAAACGTCCCTGACTAAATTTCATACTCTAACTCTCAATATCATAAATTAGCAATTGTTAATATTAGTTTGTGTGCCAAAAAGCACATCGGTACCATAAGCGGTTGCAAAGATATAAAAGAGAAACTAATCTTTAGAGGTCACCTTTGGACGGCCATAGCTTCCTTATAAGACATTTAAGGACCTACATTCATATAAACTTTTTTTCATATTTTCATATGTAGAATATCCCCTTAAAATATACGAACGAGGTTTCCGGACACCCTGTATATACTGTTGATATTTTTCCTGATATAATTATTTCGGTTTATAATACCACGTGCTACCTTCCGTTTATAACGATCAACTTGATAGAAACGGTTGTATTTCTTAAAAAATAAGTTTAATATTTTTGCTGGTTTGGCTTATTATCATTTGTCTTGAAATATTATATTATATTTTAAATGACAATTCTCCAAAGTTTTATAGGTATTTACAATAAATTCATAGGTACATTGACAAGAACTTGCTATTGTCTTAAATGTAATTGTAATATGGCGTATATTTTTTTACAAAAAATTATACTAAAGACGGTGTGAATTTGGGCGAAAACCGTGTAAGAGTAATGTGCAAGGACTGTTCGCGATTTTTTTTAGCAGATATAATTTTCCTTAGAAAATAAGTTCTAAATTTTCTAACATCTGTCAGCATTGGCTAAGCATTTCCAAAAAATTAACTTGCTAACAATTTTTAAATTTGTGAATTTATACGAAAGTTTAAAATTTTTTTATAATACTTTACTTTTAGGAGCACGCTGTAATATCTAATTACTTAATAAAACGGGATAATTTCAAATATTTTGCACATAACCTTCATTAAATTATTACTTTATTACAATCTACTGATAAAAATTATCGCAGGTAAACCGAAAACACTTTACCTTATCCGCGTAGTTCACTTTACACGACAAATGGAAGCACAAAGTTTTATGCCTAATTTTAGTTCTGTTTTTCTGCTAACTAATATCATCATTACGTGTAAGAGGTGTAAATAATCGTTGAAATTTTGCGTTAAGATTGCGGAAATTGATTTGATGTTTACCATTTTTTGGAAATCTGTTAGAGGTAAGTTTACATAGCTGTAATGGGTAAAGCTTGTCTGACTCTACACTCACTTTACTCACTACTCAGCGATCGTAATTATGTTGATTTGATTTTTAATTAATTTTGCCCAGAAATATATATTCTAAGAAAAATAGGGATAAAACTTTTTTTTATTGAATGATATATATACGATGGTTAAAATTCAAAAATACATTTTAAATTTGGTGTTGATATTGAAATAATTCAATTTTATCAGTGCCTTGAGACAAAATTTAATATTATCAGTAGGTATCACATAATACGAGTATCTACAGGTATAATCTTATGGCAATATTATTTTAGATTAAAGAATTCGGAACATTCGGTAATTTATTTAAAGCATACATTACGTCATTCAAGTTTAACAATATTTCATTAAACAATATTTATACAGGAAATTTTTTTCAATGTCCATTATTCAGGCTGATTTTCTGGCGATTTAAATAAACTAACAAGTTTAACCCCACATTCCTTTAGTTACGCTTCTTCATGAGAACCCAAATTTTAAGGTTTTAATGTTTTTGTAAGATGCTTAGAAAATTTCCATCTACATTCATAATTCTTTGTTTCAGATATATTTAAATTAAATTATTCGAAATGATGACGAAAATTTACCTGTGTCCCTCCGACAAAAAGTACGGATGCTCGTGGGAAGGCCTTTCTGACGACATTTTGGAGCATTTTATCCAGGAACACGAGGACATTCTATATTACACCAATTCCGTTAACATCGACCTGGACGTTCCTTCTGAAAACAATCTTATATTCGTGGACACGGAAATTTATCTGCTACAAACGAAAATCATGGAGAAGGACCTCTGCATATTCCTGAGATATTTAGGTCCAGCGAAAATCGCCGACAAAATCACTTTCGATATAAATATTTTTTCCAACGGAGAAAAATTTGACAAGCGAAACATCGAAATGAAAGACGGATATTTCAGAGTCGGTCTGGAATATTTGCAAACTCACTTTGACAAGGTGAACATTCTCGACTGTCAACTTTTAATCAGCGGCGACTTTAAAAGTAGCAGCTCTGACGACGGTGTTTTTCTGGAAGACGAAACAAGTAACGAAAAACAAGATGTGTTGGAAAATACTACACATGAGATACAAGACGAAGAGATGTTGCCAGAGTTGCCGCATCTGGAATTTAAGCACGCACTGGAACAAAATATTAGCGTTGAAAGTAATGCAGATCTCACGCCTTCCTTCGAAAATCTTTTTTGCACGAGTCTAAATGAAAATTCGCCAGTAGAACCACGCACTAGGCCCCAAAGTGTAGAGGAGAGGGGCAGCAGAACCACATGGTACGGAAATTTTGATACATTGTTTGGGGAGTCAGAGTCGCCAAAGGAACCATTATCTCTCCAAAGATCAAAAACCTTCGGCTCTGAAGACGTAAAAAAACGAAATCCGACAAAGAGGCATCCTAGTATGAGAAGTCTGGGCGCCATCATCGAAAGCGAAGCCGAGCTGGAACTGAGATGTCAAAATTGTGACTCTCACTTGGCACCGCCTATATTTCTATGCGAATCCGATCATAATATCTGCGCCAATTGCTATCGAGATCACGAACTATGTACAATTTGCGAGGCAAAAATAACAGCGGACAGAAACGAAGATCTGGAAGAGAAATCCATTGATTACGAATACCATTGTAAGAATAAGAGGAACGGTTGTCCTCAGAAACTGACTTACCGAGACATATGTAACCATGAGATAAACTGCACCTTTTGTTTCTACACTTGTCCAATGGAAGAGTGCGGTTATAAAGGCCCATATAAAAGCATGTTGACGCACTTGAGTCTCATCCATAGCAGCGTCAAGATGTTTGAATCGTTCATAGCGGTATTTCAGAAGCACACCGAGGTGTTCTTGGCCAATGAGAAGATGGGATTATTTTATTGCACATTGAAAGTTTCAGATGAAAGGGTCACTTGGAGAGCTAAATATTGCGGACCGAAGGAAAGGAAGTTTTTCTGTGAGTTAAAGTTTAAAGGAAAAAACTTTAAAGCTCCGATTTTAATGGTTAAAAGTGACGATGGTTATATTAAGGAAACGCCTATCTCCTTTTTAAAGGAACAGAAAGTTAAGTCGAAAAATTCAATACTTACTATAACTAGATAGTTTTCCTAGTAAGAAATTTAAGGTTGATTTATTTGTGATACTAGTGATATAACATGTACATCTTGCACAAACAAAAATAAATAAATATATATATACTTATTAGTGCTACTTTAGTGCTTTTATATTTACCAGACTCTGGTTTTCTAATAATTCTTTGTCTTTGTCTTAATTTCAATTTAAAAAAAATATGACTGAATGGTAAATCCTCTTATTCGTATTTATTTTTATATACAATGTACGGCAATACTTTTTAGTTTAATTAATATCATTATTTAATTTGAGTTTTTTTGCCATGCTATGGTGGATGCTATTACATCCTTAGCTCTAATTTAGCCTTAAAATACTATAATGACACTAATATAGGGTAAATTTTAAGTATTTAAGTCCATTTTTCAATAATTTTAAATCGATAGTTTCATAATTAAACTGATATGAATTGGCATCCAATATTGATTGTAACATACCTAAATTATTTTAAATTTGTGCAATTCTTTGAATCATTTATTTCATATTAAGGTTACTTCGGTTAGTTAGCATCTAAAGTAAACCATACAATGGTCAGGTTAGTTCTTAAAATATAGAAACCTTGTATATTATTTGTCTCCTGCTACCTTTTTATAAATACGACAATATTGATTTGACACCATTGAAGTGACATGTCGTCCCACGTTCCAGAGTAAAATAAAACCGAAATTAAAATTCATATCGTCGCGCTACTAGACTTTGAAAACTAGCAAACACACTCATTCATATTTAGGGCGCGTGTATCGACAGAAATTTATTTCCCGGAAATCTGAAAGTCTTGTTTCGGGGGATGGAATGACTTTTCCGATAACTTTCCGCGACAAAGACGAATGGCTGTTCTTGACGCTCGCCAAAGGCTTTTACTTAAAAGGAATTTCCTATAATAAACCAATATCTAAACTAGGTATCAAGACAATAGATCTCTATTTAAAGTGAACTAGTATACATTGAGGAAAATTACAACAAAAACAATCTCAGAATAACTGAACAGAACGAATAAAGATATTTAAACTATTAATACATGAATAGTACCATTTAGGTTTTTTTAAGAAAATTGAGAAAAAACTGAAACTTTTATACAGAGCGCTTGCTGGAGAGCAAAATCCAATCAAAAGAGTATGTAGCTTAACGGACGGCAATTTTTGTAAAAAAATAATTGTTCATTTTCTTTCAGCATTTAACGGCAGTTAGTGCACCACTTTGTTAGTTTGCCTATAAAAAATTGTATCTCAAAAATGTATAAACAATTAATAGGTCTTTTAAACCTGAACTAGGGTGGGCCAAAAAATAAAAATAAAAAAATAGATTTGGAATAGCGATAAAAAGTTGCCTCTATGCAAAACAAAAATAAATCTTATTCACCGTTTATCGATTATGTGCCGTTTTTGGCCCTTTACCGACGTTCAAAATTTAAACAAGAAATGAAAATACTATATTTAAAATTTTGATTTGAAATACAATCTAAGCCTTGCGATTTGACGTAACAAAGATAAACTTAATTTACAACTTTTTGGTTGCATATGTCTTTCGCCTTCTACCTGGATCTAAAGATATTGACTCCTAAACAGATACCCATTTGAAGCAGTTCTTCGCTTGTTTCTTAAATAAACAACCCAGAGCTCACCACGGGGAGGTGACTGCTTATCGAGCTCCATCCCACCCACCCTTATCCAGGCGCGGTCATACATGGGGGGGGGGGGGCTATGGAGGCCATGGCCCCCCCCTTGGCGTCGATTTACATTATAAAAGCCCTGCCTCCATAAATTGACCAATCGTGTCAAACCCTTGATTTTTTAAAAATATTTAAACGCAAAAAATATTAATATAAATAATTAAGTAAGTAGGTATAATATAATATAGGTATCTATAATTTTCTTAAAATTTACTTAGCCGTTTTTTGCGTATTTTTCCTACTTGAAAACCAAGAATCATCAACAAAAAAGGGCGTGGCACCCAAAAATTTTTCGTCTGCGGCGCTCACACTTTTCCTGCCGCCGCCTCTCTAAATTGGCATAAGCCGCCAGCATGGCCCCCCCCTCAAAATGTTGATATGACCGCCCCTGCCCTTATCCATAAGAATAAGTATTGTTTAAAACATTTTTTGCTTTTCTTGTGGCATCGATTTACCCGATTATATTCCAACTTTGATAGAACCATCTCGTTTCTTGCTATCAACAACCGACAGAGAAGCTTCTGTTACTAATTTAATACACCTCTGCACTGCCTGGGACATAAAAATGAGCAAACCAATAGAAATTCGAAAGGTGTTTCTTTAATAATGTTTGATCAATCATCCATAGCTAATCCATATCTGTCGCAAATTTTAACTAGAATGGGAAGTTTTATTGTATTTACCAATCAATATGCTTTTTAACTAGTTCCTGCAGAAGTACAGATGGCATATCACGTGCAGTAACTAAATTAAATTTATCTGGTGTTTCGGTAACCATCGCAAAAGGTGTAAACTCAGTATTTCCAGGTTTTTCTCATGTCATTTTGCCCTATCTATTAATTTTGCTGGATTGCTCTAAGTCAACAAAAATTCAAACAAAAACTGTCTTAGTCTTAACAAGGTTGATGCCATGATACCTGATTACGTACGCACTAGAATTTCTTCGTTTTTTATACAAAAATATCATTGAAAGATTAAAAAAAAAATAGTTTTTATAAATAATCGAAAAAATACCTAATTTTTTTTTATTTTGATGGTTGATGGGCAAAATATCTACGGCAATAGATAAATTATAAATAAAATTTATCTTTGTAATATTAATTCCAAAATATTGGGCGATACTCCACATGAAAATTAAAAAAAAATCGAATTTAAAAAAACTCTGGCCTTGGTAGAGCAAAAACACATGACACAATCAAAAAACTGTAAATAAGAATTATTTTTGTTTTATTGAAAGGCAACTTTTTATTGCTATCCCAAATTAATTTTTTTAAAGTGTTTATTTTTCGGCCCACATTGTGTATAATATCTATACCTGATTTTTTTTAAGCTCAAAAGATATAAATAACAACAAGCTCATTTTCTTTCAAGTAAATAAAACAAATGCTTCGAAACTGTAATCTTAACTCGAAAAGGATGTAAATCGTCAGCTGAGGATTTAGAGAAAGTGCAGCAATGCATCTTTGTTGATACAACTCAAGTTGATGTTTCGAGTTCGAATCGCTCTGTTAACTTTCAAGTAGATCTTATTTGTTTTCTTGTTAACTTAGCTTTTAAATCCCAAAATTTTCCAGAAACGTTCTGATTTTTAAGCGAGATTAATTAATGATTATCCTAGACTTTTCATTGCTTTTAATGTTTTAGATAGAAAGGGGAAAAATGCAGTGACCTGCATTCCTCTAAAGAGATAATGCAACGAAACGGCAGTAAAAAGTAAAAAAAAAGTGATTTCAAGGAGGTGTAGGTGCCTACTTTCTAAAATATAAATAAAATGTTTCCTAAAACTTAAATAAACCAATGAAATTTTTTAATAAAATGCCAAAAGTATCAGATATAGAGTTTTAATTTGTGTCCAAATACCTAGAAAAAAACAGTTTAGGGATGAATGTACGACATTAATTAAATGTAGATGAACATGAACCAATTTGAAAAATACGGAATTTTCCAATTAATATATCCATTTAAAAGAGATTTTTCCATTTTGCAACAATTGTATAATAATAGAATCATAATAGTATATTAAAATCTTTAATGTCTCTAATGCCTCGTCTGATTCAAAACAAATAAAGTCTAATAAAATTTAAAAAATATATTTTGGGTACATTTACAACCGCAGATAGAATCAAAATGGCGCTGCTTATCGCCCATAAATGTCCACACACATACTCATGAATAAGATTAGGCCGTATAAAAATTTTACAGATATACATCGCATAAAAGTTTTATACATCAATTAAAATATAACAACGCTGTACGGCCATAATATAGTTTGTGAAATTGTACCCTAATAAAATGGTAATATGATTTTAAAATTTTTACGTATTATTTTAGGATTTATTTTTGTTACTTCATGTTAGAGAAGGAAAAAATAATATTTTTATAAAAATATAAATGTTTAAACAAATTGAAAAAAACAATTAATACAAACAAAAACAAAATGATAAAAATACTTGGAGGTATAGAAGACCTGCATGTAATGACAAAATAGCTTCTTATAGCTTCAAACTTGTTTAAAGTAAATAGGAAAAATAAGTTATTCGACCGAATATACAGTATAAAGAAATGGAATTATTTCTAAGAAGATTTACCAGGCTGGGTAGCTTTAATAAACTTTTGCTCATCAAGGAAACTTTTAATGCGCCCCAACTCCGAACCGAAGTTGGGAGTTTGGATTTTTACTTGATTTGTGATCTAGTAGAAAACGACATCGAAAAGCTTTTAATATGATAAAATAAGTTATTTTTCTGCTTTTATATATAATCCTACTCAGGTACACATTCTTTCAGATTCGTGCAATCCTAAAGGTCAAAAGATAATTTTAAGTATTTTCTTTTCTCAAGACAAAAGTTATTTGGAACAAGGTAAAAATTGTAATTCCGTTCAGCATGGTAAGTTGTTTTTAAGTAAATCGGACCGAGTCGCACAATATAAGGTTTAAAGGAACTGCAGCAATGCATCTTAGTTGGAACATTTGTTGGATTTTATGAGACAAAGCGCGTTTTGCTTACAAAAGAATGGAGGGAATGGAGAATTGATTGAAGTAGAAGGCAAGGATCTGTATAACAGTTTTTAATAGAAAGTAAACAAAGTTAATTTATAATAAATACACTAGTCTTAATAAACGATATCTCTGAATGCCTTCCTTACGGGTATACACAAGGTGTTAAATATTAAAACTTCTCTAACTTTTCTAATAATTTCGGATTTTTAAAAGACGCAAAGAAAAAGCTAAACTAAATTAAAACCACACGAATTTATTTATAAAAAATGTATGGCAAGGACATAGTATATATTAACCAATGGGTAAAACTCATTTGATAAACGATTAAATTATACGGGGTTTGAATGTGTCAATGTAAATATAAATTTAAAGGTTTTGGCACATAAGAAACGATGATTATTTTAATCGTCTATCAAATGAGTTAATCAGTGCCAAAAGTACCGGCACTAAGTAAATTTATTTACAGGCTTACATACTTATCTAAAAAAAGTATGCTGTTTTGTGGAAATTATTATCTAATCTATTTATAAATTGATAGTGATTCATTATTACCGGTTTATAAATGATTGGCGGAAACACAAACACCTCAAAATAGGTAAATCAAAAATGAGATCATATTCGTAGATACTTTATCTAAAACATAATTTCTTTATCCTAGAATACCATTGAAATGAATAACACAAATACAAAATATACTATCACTGTTACAAGACGTTTGTGCTTTCGGTAGATATGTTGTTTCTACTTAATTTTTATTCTAAATAATATCACCAAATAAAATACCAAATATGAATTCATTATTGTCTGTGACTTTGTCCCTTTTATTGGATGCATAGTACTTAATGGTCACATTTTATATTATTATATTCTAACCGAAAAACAAACCTAAATAAAAACTAATTAAAATTTTTATTAATTTCATTATTACAGAAAATTATTAACCACATCCTACAAGTTTTAGTTTAAAATAATAATACATGACTAGATTAGTATATTAAGTATACAAAGTGATCCAGAAGCGCTTTAACATATTTTGGGAGGTGATTAATAATTGATTGACATTTTAAAGACAAAAATAACCAATTATTAATTTTGAAACTGCGTTTACAAAATTTGGAAATTAATTTCCGATATTCGGCCACCCGAAAAGTGTATTCATGTGTAAGCCGATGCTTGTATAAGAATCAACAAAAACATCATTTTAATAGCAAATAAGCAACCATAAAAAGTAATTAAAACAGAAAAATTTTAATATCACATTTTTCAGAGCCAAATTTTACACCGTTATCACTTGACGAATGAGTTCTAACTTTAAAATAAGTGCATTAAACTGTCTATATCGTTTACCAAATTACGATTTTAAAACAAATTCCAAGAATTTTCTGAATTTTGTCATAATTTCTACATTTTTGCGGTTGCAGCTTGTAAAAATATTTTTTTTTCGATATTATATTGATAGTATTTTTGATTCACCCTGTATTAATTAAGACTCATAACTTCTCTTGAACTCTTTTGAACGAATTATCCTAAAAGTGAAAACACAGCTTAGCCTCTTATCGCCAACACCCAGCAATTCTTTTCTCTCGAAATTAACACCACTGGCTAACATGTAATTATTCCAATTGGCGCACCCCAGCGTCCTTTTTAATGCCTTTTTGTTGACTTCCGCTGACACTTCAAAGCAAAACTCAGATGCTTCAGCACATGGACCTAAATAGACCACGATAATTTCCACCAAAGATCCGTAATAGTAATAAAAGCATCTGAAAATGCCTGCGTAACACAAAAACACTAGCGTTTGGTCCATTTGACCCATTACTTTTGCCACTTCATTGGATGATATGATTTTGTCAGCATGACTGCCTTTTAAATGCGCTTTAATCTTTTCTTGTACGTTTTTCTCCGCGCACTTGTCTACCGGACAACAGATTTCATTAAATTCGCAATTATCCCTGTGAAAACCGACATCACCTTGCAACAATATTTCTTTACATCCTCTGGCAGCATTCTTGCAGGCTATTCTCGACGATCCGTCTAAATTTTTAACACAGACGATGCACATGTCGCCTTTACAAGTATTGCAAGACACGTGTCCAAAAAGGCAAGTGTTTCTGTTGTGTTTCTCGACTTGCACGTTGCAACTAAGACATCTGATGATTTCCATTGAAATACTGGGAATTGTGCTGTAGATGTTTTCGTACAAACCAGGAGATTTAACGTAGTGAACTTCCTCGTAGGGTTGAAACGATTTTAAATGTATAGAATCTTGAACGTCCTTGTTAAAAGCAAGATTAGTGTGAGTTTCGGCATTTATTAGGGAGGTTGAGGCATGTTTTTCATATTTGGCGCTAAAAGTTAATAGGGCAACTGATTCTTCTTGAAAAAGGTTAATTGGAACAGTTTCATCATCATCGAGGTGCTTCTCATTTTTATTCGTGCCAACAACATCGGGAAATGTAAAATACCTCTTTTTACACTCCGACTCGTGCCCATTCTCATTATTCCATATAAAGGTGTGATCGCAGCCCATTTTATGGTACCTACACGGGAAAACTAAACAGCTTCCGATAGCCTCAAAACTTATCTCTCTGACGCACTGTGCTTTTTCATCGTTAGGTAGGATTCTGTAGCACTTTGCGCAAATTTGTTTGCCTTCATTGACGACAACCGGTCTTGCATTCACGTAACCATCACACAAACTGCACCGTAGCTTATCTAAAAAGGATTCGGGCACCTGAAACATATTATTGGTATTGGGACTCTAGAAAAATATTCGTTATCGATAATTCCGACCACAGAAATAAATAATTTAATAATTTTTAAACGCTGCTATTGAAGATAAACTAGCAACTGGTGAAATAATTATGTATGACGGAATTTTTCTTATCAACTGTGTGTCAATTCTATTATCGCCAGGTTGGACGAACAATGCTAATGTCGCTCGTTTTTGTTTTTGTTTATTTAGGCAGATATGAATGCGTTTCTAATAATTTTATAGTATATGTGAATTATCATATTCTGATGGATCAAGTGATTCGCAAAAAGATTAAAATTTTGTTTAAAAAATTGATTCAACTTAGAAACTAACCTGATGAAGCAAAGCTGTAATGTAAATAGTCAGTTCAATATCTGGAAACAAAAGGCCTTTTAACGGCATAACCGTGCTTAAAGAGTTGCTTTACCGTACGCATTTTACCTCGAAAAGCATTCTAGAATCATACAGTGAGAACATAAAGTCTGGGAAAGTATCTTATTCAGGTAAGCGAAGCACCTGATTAAAAAACGCTTGGACAGGTCGTTTTTATTTTATTTTCGTGCATCTTTTGAGACTTCTGAAAATTATACACGGTGCTTCAAGAAAACTGGGCTGCTGTTATTATTACTTTATTTTTTTGAATGGAACATCCTAAATGTTATTGCATATTTAAATTCTACAGAAAATTCTAAGTAGGTATATTTCATGCAGGAAGTCCTATACCTAAATTCAACTGTTTTTAAAACCATGATGCAACGTCAAATCTAGTAGAAATCTAGTTAGTATCTAGATTGTCACTTTGACTCGTCGTCCACAGTGACAACTGTGTCAATTTTCAACATACTGTAGGAAAGTTACTTTTATCTTAACTCTTATGATGTTTGGCTTGGGAGATCGCCAAAGATATTTGGGCGAGGTTTGTGAACTTTTTAATAACTCATATTATCCAAAGCGGGGATAAGCAATTACAATATCTATAGTCAGCAATATTGTCAAAAGTTCCGTGAACATGGTTGTGTAAAAGATCTTCTCCTGATAGATAGGCCAAAATTAGATGATAATAAGAAATTAGATGTTTTACTCAGTTATAACGAAAATCCACATTTACCTACAAGCCAAGTAGCATCAGATTTAACCCTTAGTCAACCATCGGTAAAAAATATTGAGAAAAAGGCAAAGTATCATCCATACAAAATACGATTAATACGTGAATTAAATGAAAACGACTATGAACGCCGACTCCAGTTTTGCGAAAATATGCAAGAGCGGTGCATCCTGGATCCATCATACGTAAAATCCCGAAAAAGTTTATGTTTGGGCTGAAAGTTCATTACTGCCTTAGGTCAACTGTATCCAGGTAATGGGCCCGATATATCCGCTCCAACTACGTGGTTTCAACAAGATGAAGCATCACCTCACTACGCGCTAACTGTTCGGCAGTATCTCAATGAGATATTTCCCAACAAGTGGATAGAATGTCGTAGCCCCGTCGAATGGCCGGCCAGGTCTTCGGATTTGACACCCTTAGATTATTTTCTTTGGGAATATTCAAAAATCAAAGTTTATTTCAACAGACATCCCAATATCGATGTGTTGAAAAATCGTATAAGAGATGAAATTCGACAAATCTCAACTTCTTTCATTCGAAACGTGCAACAAGAGTTCGTCGATCGGTTAGGAAATTGCCAGGAAGTTAACGGACAACAGTTTTAGCAATTGTTACGTTAAAATGTATCATTTGGATTATCGTTATTGAAAATTCAGTAAACTAGTTTAGGTTTGTTTTATTTTTCGGTCGTAATAATTTTGTAATAATTTTAACAATACCATCTGTAAGTACCATTAAATAGATATTGAAATGTAAGGACAGGAAAATAAAGTTCATTTTCCCTTACCCTCAAAGGGTAATGAGATAATTTGATAAAATGTCCGATTCTCAATACTATTGTTCCTATAGTTCATTCTACATGAAAAAAAAATAAAGTTAACAGCCGCTTGGTTTTCTTCAAGCACCCTGTGTAAAGTCTTCAAAGATGCAGGAAAATAAAATAGAATAGACCTGTCCGAACGTTTTTTACTCAGGTGGTTCGCTTTTATGTAATATATATTTTATAGGTATATCATTTTTACTTAAAACCAAGCATTTGCAAAGCATTTTTTTAGAATATTTGCTTGTACTTTTCTGGGTAAAATCTCGTTCATATCTCTCATGTTTAAAACATAAAAGGCCTTACTGCAGCAAATTTAATATTGTTTCCCGAATTGGCCGAAAAGAATTTTTAAAACTGGCATTTAATCAGCCAAGCAAATTTAATTAAAGATCTACTTTCCATCCTTTCTATCTGTCGGATTAAATTATGTATGTTATACAATGGCATTACTTTGCTGAACTTACCTACCAATCATTATAAATAAACGTCTTTGGTTAGTTTTTTTTAAACTAAACTTTTTGAAATAATGCACATTCATGATGAAATAAATACTGATATTGGAAATGCAAAATACGTCATCATGACACATTATTGTCTCTAATCTCCAAACAAACACTAAACATTTTTGATGTTGCATAGGGTGAAAAATGGACTTCTCGTTATAGTTAGTTAGTATTATTCAGATACATAGCTACATCGAAAAAAATTTCCTTTCTTCAACATCTTTTTAAAGCTATTATTTGGTTTTTAATCGATCAGCTGGACAAATAGTTTGATACCTAATTATTGTTAAGAGCGATGCAATTTTCGCGTAATAACCTAACTTAAAATAAATAAACATTTAACAATATTATAATAAACTGTTTCTTTTTTTAACTTATCAATTATTATTATTATTTAATTGTAACTACGCCTATGTCAAGCTCTTTATTTTTTATTCTAGATAAAGCTTCTCGACCTATTTATATATAAAAAAAGAAATGTTTCCTTTTTAAAAGAGCAAAGCTCCTGCAGATTTTAATTTGGAACATTTGTTTGTGATCCCCCTTCATTCTTTGATGTTTATACGGATTAAAATTACCTAAAAGCTAATCGATCTTCCAAAAATAAGAAAAATAGATGAAAATATTTTATCATACATATTATGTACATTATTTATTTAAAAAGCTTAGCCTCTCCACCAACCAGTGTTTGACAAATACATATAAGATCTTCTTAAATTACGTTTCTCCATGTCAGTTAACATAACGATTTTTCAAAATATTTTCATATGAGGACGAATAATTTCATTTTATACTACCTACCCATATCAAGTAGCAGATTACTTAATACCTTTGACGTTTCCAAGATGCCCGATTAAAAATAAATGCAATATTGCTCGAGGACTGTTCAACAAAACTAACAAAATTTATTAGAATGACCAAGCTTGAAACAAAATTATACTCGTATAGTCTGAATTTAAAAGTAAAATATATTTTTAAAAGATAATCCTAAAATAACAGCTTGTAAAAGTCATATTAGCAATTTATAAGAATGTTATCGCTTCAGTGACAAGAAAAATACATAGTTCCAAAACCCAAAGAGTTAGTCAAAAATAGGAAAAAAAAATTGTTTTCGGTATTTTTAACTTTTTAAAGTACACCCCCCCCCCCCGATATTGTTTATGGCTCAAAATGACAACTAGATGTCGACACAAACCCTTCTACGATCTGGACTGTGCGTGGACGAGTGCTAAAACTCATTACGTGAAAATTGACGTCCAGTGTCTAAGTGTACCACTTACAAATCGCTGCATTGATTTAAAATCTATAACATGTACTAAAATCGGAAAAATAATGTTTAAAAAGAGATCGTTTTGAAAAGTAACAAAATGTTCAAGTTTGTTCAAAATCACTTTTGTGCTCGAAGCAAACTTGTTTTTGTTGTTTCTTCTAACACATTTTTGAGGATTATACCAAAAAATTAGCAGTTTTCTAGTGACCTTTAGGTATCAGTGCAATAATTTTGTCTTTTAAAATCTTGACCTTGGATTAGTAATCAGAGGCATGGCAGAATTACTGAAAAAATCCCAATCTTGCAGGACTTGTCCCAAGAGTAGGACAAGAATTTTAGAAAGAATGATAAAGTGTGGAATCACTTTCCCTGTGGTATCAGTTTTGTCAAGAATTTAGTCTACTCAGTTCATATTGCATTTTTTTCAATTTCCAGCCATGGATGATTTTATTAAGTTGAAAATGTAGAACACCAACTTGTATGTCAAATTAGTAAAACACATCTGTAACAACTACCAATCAAGATGCTGACAAAAATGAAATAACAAGAGACCGCTGCCATTTACTACCAAGACATACAAACCAGACCATTCGGAAAGACAGTGCCGGCAAGTTGATGACCTACAATTTTCGTCGTCTAGCAAAAATAAAAGTGCCTCTTTTTCGTCTAATAAATACATTATTGTTGCTACCACAAAACTAATCGCTTTGGTGTAGATAAACACGTATTTTTTTTTATCGCGGTCACCGCGAAATTATAGCGTTATTTTTGTCGTCGCCTCTGTTGCGAATGTTTCGCCCCGGTTTAGGGGTACATACTATTATTATATTTTAGTGCGTCGAGACTTTATAATTAAATACACGTACCGAACTAACCATTAATACCAACAACGGGACACGTTTAGTTTAGGTTAGTTCAGGTTCAGGAATCACCGATTTTCGGTCAAGTTAGTTGAAGTGTAAGTACCTTGTAACTGAACTACCAACATTATTGTAAGGATTAGTACTATTAAAGAAAATATTACAAAGATTAGAAGCTTTATGGTGTGTTAAATTTTTAAGCCCTCGATGGATGCCAATTTTGTCTACCCACGCAGACTTGGCGTCCATCGGAATTCGAAGGCTCCTGTGTAAGCCGCTTCATTTGTGGATTGTATGTTTTAACATTTTCTGAAGGTGGTTATCATATATAAGCTTATTAGTATTAACTGAATTATCGTATTCGCTTCTGTGGAGATACTATATATTATACAGGGTCGTTGGTATGTATGGAAACGGTCGATTATTTCTTAAAGTACAACAGCTAGCAAAAAATATTCAAGACAAAAGTTTGAGGGTTTTTTTATAGTCTATTAGAATTTTAAAAAATTAAGTATACAGGACGAGTCAGAAAGTCGTAGAGAAGTAAAGTTACTTTTTTTTTAATAGGACACCCTATATCTTAGAATATTTTTGGATTTTACATAAAATTACAATTACTTTTTAATAAGTCTATTATAAGTCTAAACTTAATAATTTCCGAGATATCGACTTTTGAAAAATGACATTTTTGAATTTTGACAGCTTCTAGCTTTCTAACGGTACGTCTTAGAGTAAAACGGCTTACGTGTCCCTATCTTAGTTTTTAATTATCTTTCTAAAATTGTCAACTTCCGGTTAAACCGGATGTAACTCAAAAGCCGGAAATATAGCACTTCCGGTTTAACCGGACGTTGGTATTTTTGGAAAGATAATAAAAAAGTAAGATAGGGACATGCGCGCCGTTTTGCTATATGGCGTACCGTTAGAAAGTTAGACGCTGTCAAAGTTCAAAAATGTCATTTTTCAAAAGTCGATATCTCGAAAACTATTAAGTTTATACTTATAAAGCTCTTTTTAATAAATAATTATAATTTCATGTACAATTCAAAACTGTTGTAACATATAGGGTGTTCCATTAAAAAAAAAGTAACTTTGTTTTTGTACGGCTTTCTGACTCATCCTGTATACTTATCTTTTTCTAATTCTAATAGACCTTACGAAACCATAAAACTTTTGTCCTGAATATTTTTTGCTAGCTGTTTTACTTTAAGAAATAATCGACCGTTTCCATACATACCAACGACCCTGTATAATATACAGGGTGTCCGGATAAGGATACGGAGCGGCCATATCTCGGAAACGATACGTCCCACAGATCTGAAAAAAAAGCTCTCATCATAAAAACTGCCAAGAGAAATTCATTCAAAATAATTTTAAGTTTCGGAAATTGCCGCAAGAGGGCGTAACGGCTTATTTATTTTTTAAAGTTCATTTTACGGCAAAAAATGCCACTTAACCGTAGAAAAGCAAATAAATAATTAAAATCAGTAGATTGTTTACTACAACTTTTGTTATTGTTATTTTTTTGAATCTCGCCTAATAAAGGAGTGGGGGAAGCCTTTAGGACATTTTTCAAAAACTGTCATTATGTCGTTATCCTTCAACGGATTTGCTATAACTTGGACTTGTTTGAAAGGGAATTCCTTGGAGTTTAAATAAATGATTCAGGAATTGTCACAAGTTTCCTGATACAATTTTAAGATGGCACTGTTATTCAATCTAACTTATTTTTTTATTTTTCTCGGTATTTGCAAATTGAATGGTATAATTTTTTTTGGTAGTAATAGGAGACAATTTGCATAGGGAACGATTAGTCCAAACCGCAAATCGATATCACCAGGGGTTTAAAAGTTATTTTGATTTTTCTTTAAAAAATGATACAGTTTCCATTTACCGGTACCCGGTATACCCCTAATAAGCAAGATAACAACTAATTTCATGGCCTACTGTTTATTAAACTATAAAATTTTAATAAAAGTTTAACGAGTCAAAGAAACATCAATAACACTGAATAAAATATGAATATTGTGATAATATCATATTATGAGACTTAGACTATGAAAAAGTGCACAAATCTTAGAACTAGAAACAATTTTATTAGCAATTTAGCGAGACAACAATAATAATTACAAATGTTCAAAATGTTTTCCGTCACTTAATTATTCTTCTGTTAGTTGATAATACGGCTGCCTCAATTTCAGCCGTGGATAAGTTTCTAACGGCATTTGTTATCCTTACCATCATGTTTTCCCTTGTTGTTGGTCTCTTTTGGAAAACCAGATCTTTTAACCTACCCCATAGGTAAAAATCAAGGCAAGTAAGATCCGGTGAACGAGCCGGCCAGGGAAACAAGCTTCCTCTTCCAATTACACGATGCGCAAATTGCTCTTCTAGGTATTGGCGTACGTTACGATATAGTAATGCGCCGGACAACCATCAAGTTGGATCCACATGTTTGTTCTCGTTTGTAAGGAGACTTCTTCCTAAAGAGGTGGAAGGAAAGTGGCCAAGAAATCTAAAAATCTTGCTCCATTAAGGGTTTGGTCAAAAAAATGGGGACCGATAATTTTTCCTTCCAAGATCCCGCACCAAACATTTAAACTCCAGCGGTTTTGAAAATCTACTTGCCTCATCCAATGAGGGTTTTGCTCAGACCAATAGTGCATATTATGCAAATTCACACCCACAACGTTAGTGAAAGTGGCCTCGTCTGTCCATAATATCCGTGAAAGAAAATTTGGATTTTCCCCAATCATATTTAATAGCCAGTGACAGAAATCCAATCGACGATCATAATCAGTATCGTTCAATGCCTGGTGTAAAACGATGTGGAAGGGTGCATACTATTAGTTTGTAAAATCTCGTGGACATTTGTTTTTGGACCCCCCAAGTCAAGGGAAATTTTTCTGATGCTTAAAGTGGGATCGTATTGAACGTAAGCCAAAACGTTGATAATATTTACCTCATTACGTGTCCTACGAATGCGTAAGGGTCGTTGAATGGGCTGCACATTACCAGTTTCTCTTAATCGTCGAGCTAATCTTGAGAATACTTCTCGAGAATAGTGTCTTCTTTGTGGAAATCGCATTGCATACTCTCGCGACGCTATTACAGCATTTTCAAGAGATTGAAAATACATATTCAACATATCATACGCTTCTGCGTTAGTAAACGGCATACTGTTTGTAGAAAAATGCAATATAAATGTAAAAAACAATGCTTAATATTGATGCTTGACGTTTAAAACTCATCAACAGCTTGTCACAATAAATTATTAATTTGTTTTTTCCATGGCCAACTTGGAACTTGTAATTTAGGCGAAAACATGATGGAAAGGATATGAAATGCCGTTCGAAGCTTATCCACGGCTGAAATTGAGGCAAGAGGCAAGTGTGTTTTTCACTGAAAGAAGAATAACTAAGAGCTTAGGAAGTGTCGGAAAATATTTTAAACATTTGTAATTATTGTTGTCTTGCTAAATTGCTAATTGTTTCTAGATTTAAGATTTGTGCACTTTTTCATAATCTCATATCATAATATTCATATTTTATTCAGTGTTATTGATGTTTCTTTGACTCGTTAAACTTTTATTATAAATTTTATAGTTTATTAAACAGTAGGCCATGAAATTAGTTGTTATCTTGCTTATTAGGGGTATACCGGGTACCGGTAAATGGAAACTGTATCATTTTTTAAAGAAAAATCAAAATAACTTTTAAACCCCTGGTGATATCGATTTGCGGTTTGGACTAATCGTTACCTATGCAAATTGTCTCCTATTACTACCGAAAAAAATTATACCATCCAATTTGCAAATACCGAGAAAAATAAAAAAATAAGTTAGATTGAATAACAGCGCCATCTTAAAATTGTATCAGGAAACTTGTGACAATTCCTGAATCATTTATTTAAACTCCAAGGAATTCCCTTTCAAACAAATCCAAGTTATAGAAAATCCGTTGAAGGATAACGACATAATGACAGTTTTTGAAAAATGTCCTAAAGGCTTCCCCCACTCCTTTATTAGGCGAGATTCAAAAAAATAACAATAACAAAAGTTGTAGTAAACAATCTACTGATTTTAATTATTTATTTGCTTTTTACGGTTAAGTGGCATTTTTTGCCGTAAAATGAACTTTAAAAAATAAATAAGCCGTTACGCCCTCTTGCGGCAATTTCCGAAACTTAAAATTATTTTGAATGAATTTCTCTTGGCAGTTTTTATAATGAGAGCTTTTTTTTCAGATCTGTGGGACGTATTGTTTCCGAGATATGGCCGCTCCGTATCCTTATTCGGACACCCTGTATATATATATATATATATAACCATATTTCACATTACAGTATGCGTAAAAGTCCCGGTGGGGCGAGGTATTTTAAAAAATAGACAAGTTAGCGGAAAACCTTTCAAATATAAGTAAGTAACACGCCGAATCGACTATTATGGTTAAAATGTGAATACTCTTCACCAGAAATAGGGAAGGGTGGAGTCAAAATATACCTATTTTTTTTTTATATTGCTATCTATTTTGTCTCAAATTAGAAAAGTTTAACGTTATTTGCAAAATAAAGGTTCTCCTAGTTAGACACGATTTAAAGCAACGTTTTCGAGATTAATCGATTTAAAAACTACCTTGCATGCGAAAAGAAAAAGATTAGATTTGATAGAAAGGATATTGTACCGTTAGGAAGAACCTCAAGTGGAGCTACCCATGCCTTAGCTTTTTTCATAAGAGGCCTTTACATGAACTGGAAAATGCTATTTGCATATTTTTTTTCACATCACTCAATACATAAAAAAAAATTAAAAGAGTTAATTAGCTACATAATCGAAGAACTTCAGGAGGTTGGTTTTATTCCAAAAGTTTTAGTATGCGACCAAGGCAGTAATAATAGGGAAGCTATAAATCTTTAAAGAGTAACAACTAAAAAACCTCTTTTTTTTCATAAAAATAAAAAAATTATTACAATATTTGATGTACCATAATATATATTTAAAGTTTAAGAAACAATTTAGTTTCTGGGGCTTATAACTTAGGGAATAAGATAATTAATTTTGATATTATCAAAAAAACGTTTAAAATTGCTGTTTCTTCTAAAACTGCCAGAGCACTACCAAAGATAACTGAAAGACACATAAATCCCAATTGTTTTGGAAAAATGTCGCAGCTTGGCTTTACAAGTTTTTTCTAGAACAATGGCGGCGGCAATAAAACCGTGCGTAGAAACTTACTTAATCGGTAATAAAGAAGGAACTGATAATGCTGAATTTGTATTAACTTTTAACAATTTATTTGACGCTTTAAACCAGACTTTAAACAGTAAGCGATTATTTGAAGAAAATCCTTTTAAGTGATGCAAAGTCGGACGATCCAAAAAATCTTAAGAAGGGTAAAGAATTTTTTTTTCAATTATTAAAGTTTCCAAAAATATCCAGAGAGAAAAAATATTCCTCAAGGTTCCCTGCAAACATTAAGAGAAAGCAGACTGCCATTTTTCGATGGCATGATGCAAACCATAAATGGAGTATTTTCTCTCTTTGAAGACGAAAAGAAGGGCAATAAACATGTTATTTTAACCAGCTAACTTGATAAACAAACGACACAAGAAAACTGAAACGATAATGATGCGAACAGTAATAATAATATAAATAATAACGGGAATACGGAAATACAAATACGTCCCTATAATTATCCCTTATTATGCAGGATATCTTGTTAAGAAAACCCTATATAAATTGAACGAAAATACGAGAACACAGCATTGACTAGGGGACAAACTTAACGCATGCTATGAGTATGGGATATTCTTGATTTCTCATTTAGTATTTAAATTTTGTAAGTGGGCTAGAAGTAAAAAAAAAAGATTTGATAAAAAAAATTAAAATTTAAAAAATCTCTAGGCTAGTAATAATATTTTTTGATTTTAAAAATATATATCGCTACACCACAATTGAGATTATATGCCTTTAAAATAAAATTGAAGATGACGTCCAGCGGAATATCTAAATAGCCACGATTTTTCCCCAAAATTGATAATTTTATACACCGATTCAAAAACTTTCAATATCACGGTTATATCTTAAACCTCTTAAAAATACAAATAAAAGTTAATAATAAACTTATCTAATATTTTGGTCTTCGAATATACTTAAATGCACCCTATGTTATATTAATTAAACTGAGGAAATGGATTAAGTCATCCAGTCCTTTTAAATTATGTAAAAATGTTTTCTTTCGCGTAAAGCTTCTAGTCTTTGTATTATTTTCTTTGGTACTCCAACACCTACTCTTAGTTAATCCAACGCGCACGATTTTGAAATTAAGTAGGTAAATTAAAGGTTAATAATGAACAAGAAATTACAAAAATAATTGCTGGGAAGGAGTATAGGAGCTCGAACAAGAAAGGAGACAAGAAAATATAGAAATAGATAAGGAAAAAAAGAAGAGAAAAAATACACAAAATATTAATAGGAATAATCCCTATTTTTGTTGGACACGCCATTCATCTTTTAAACAATAGAGCAAAGAGGTCAATAGTCAATATGCGCGAATTCGGGCTACAAAGTTTTTCTCTTTGCTCCAATTGTCTTCTTAATATTTAATTAAATCTATAATAGGAGTATCAACTCGGTCGTGTTTTCCAATCGACCATTTTCTGGAGGGTCGTTTCAAGTAAAAATCGTTATAGTGTGCCGTCGTTTTAAACAAGCGCGTGTAAGTTATTTTGAAAGGTAAGTAAAACTCCCATACCCTGTATTGTTTTAGAAAGAAATCCAGAGATTTAAATGTTAAACTTTCAACCCCGTCTAGTAATACTTATTTTTAGATTACTATAAACCGAATATGTCCAGCAATATAAAGGAGTTCTATAAAGATCAAAATGTTTTTCTCACTGGTGGAACAGGCTATTTTGGAAAAATGATTATAGAAAAGCTTTTAAGAACCACAGATGTAAAAAATATTTATTTGGTGGTTAGATCTAAGCAGGATCTTAGATTTGATAAACGCGTGACCAAAATGTTAGAAGAGGAGGTATATACTTTTTTTACTTTTTATTTATACGCAGTTTCCCCACCCGCCTACACAAGGTGTCCTGGGCAAGAATGCTTGATCCTGGAAACCATAGGACATACAGATAATATTAAATTCTCCAACGATATTCCTAAAATTCAGAAAATTCCGAATATTTCCAAAAATATCTGTGTAAGACCGAATTTTTAGAAATTCGTTCTTATTTTTTTCTCTAAAGAATATTTAATTACATTTTCAAGCTTGCGTTCCGTTTTTCCGCAACCATTATCAACTTTGTTTTTTTTAGACATTCGTCAAATCTTATTTCATGCTTTATAAATTCTACTTTTTATTCTGAATCCAACGACATATCACATTTAATAATAGGAAATGATTAATTTATAATTTGAAAAAATAGTTCATGCTTAAAGTGGAATTGAAAGATTGGGACACATTTTAAACCAGTGGAGGAAGATTATTTGCTTTCTTTTTGTCCCAGTGTATCATAATGTTTAAGACTTACGCGTTTGAAAATAAATTGAATATTACTGTAAATCTCTGTGGGTCTAAAATTAGAGATAACACGGGTCTGGGGAGTTTTAAGTAGCGAATCCTGTATATTCCTGTAAAAATATTGTAAAATAATAACAGGTATGTTTCAGGTCTTAAGTCAAGTCAATAAATCGATGTATTTGCAAAAGCTCCATCCTATAGAAGGAGATTTAAGGAAACAAGGACTGGGTATTTCAGAAAAGGATAAAATATTGTTAAGAGAAAACGTAGGTTTTTGTTGTTTGTATTACTTTTTGATTTATTGATGATTTATTTTATATTCTAAAAAAGCCGAGTATACAAAGTAAAAATCGGGAGACGAACTCATGAATAAAATAATAAATATAAACAAAATCAATATTAAAAACAGGAAAACCTTTATGAAGCATTTTACTGTAGTAAATTATGCATTGCGTCTGTTTACAGTTGAACTTTTAATGGCAGTTGACAAATCTTGCCAATATTTGAATACTTTTGCTTTAACAACATTGAAAGATGGAGCACGGACTTTCAGGTTTTAGGATATCGGATTAATATCCCGCGGAGGGGTTGACAATGTACACGAGAACGAGATTTGATATATTATGTATTAGAGAAAGAAGAAATCAAATTAGGGGTTGGATGGTTAATCTAAAAGAATCGAAATAGATGATCATGTATTAAAAAACAATAATTGAAAAAAAAACAACTTTCACTTAGATGCCAAAAAGAGGTTAGAACTATTGTGTTATAATATTTTTCGTGTGCCTAAACAAATCCTTCGTAAAAATATGTTTTCCTAATCTACTTCCATTAATATAATACTTTGGTTAAAATGTTCCATTATGTATTAATTTTGAAAGTCATCGGGATGAAAAAAGCCAGTGCTTTTAAGCCTTATTAAGTTGTCTGAAACAGCAAAAGCAACAAGAAGAATGAGCCAAAAAGGAATTTTAAATACCACAGTATCAAATCAATCATTTGTATCTACATTTTTAGGCAATAAAAAGGAGGTTTTGCAAGGTTTCTTTAATACGGTTTAATAATTCCTGTGACGAGAATTATAGTTTTTTTTATTTATTTTTTTCTTCCTGGCGAATATATTATTTAATTCGGGTGTCGATTCATTTATGTTATAAGAATCTTTGAAGTTTATACGCGGTAGCAAAGAAGCTTATAGCTATTGCGTAGCTATAAGTTTCTTTGGCGGTAGAGAACACGACCGCAGGAAGGGAGTTCCAGAGTGACGACGTTCTTTAGATGAAGGAATCCTTGGCCATGCAGTGTCGTTCAACAAACTTTAGGCTGAACCACGTACATGTGCCGCGCTGAGTAGAGTCAATATCAGTCGAAGTCCATCGTACAAGTTAAAGTCTGTCATGAAAATATAATCTAGCTGGGTACATGCGAAGTGTCGGGCAAACCAAAACTAGAAGAACGTGAGTAGCGGTAGTTTGAGGGAACATCGACAAATGAGTACATCATGCACTAACAAAGAAAAATGGGGGGTTCAACTTGCTGCGTAGCCGATTGCAGGAATACAAACGTGAAAGGAAGTAATTTGTAATTGTACAAGTTTCCGAAATTGTAACATAAATTAGAGCGGCAAAAAAAAAATGGTTGGCTGCTGCTAAAAGATTGAAGTATTTTAACCTCTTGAATAGGGACTGAAGTTATCAAAATGTCTTCAATGTTCCTAACTTTCACTGATCAAGCGGTTAAATGAAATCCAGCAGGCACCGAGTATGGTTGGGAGTTAGGGAGCAGATATGCAACAGTAAACAAATTTAAGCTTTATATAGTGCGTCAAAAGTTGTTAAGGTATATAGAGGTTTCCTCTTAAGTTTCTGTAATGCTAAATAACTGCAACGTAACTATGCCAGGATAAATTAATTATTGAAGAGAATCGACTGCTCTATAATGCTTAGATCTAGTTCTTTGCGTTCACTTTTTTAGAAAAAGTTGTCGCATGCTTAATTTAGAATTTAATTTAACTTAGTTACTCGGATACTACTATCTACCACCATTGGCATGGTTCCGCTTATACGGAAAATATGTTAAAAATTGAATATCTTTGAATTATTGCCTCTTATACAGTAATGTAAAATTTATTGATTTTTAATGGTGTATTACTGGATAAAACGCAATATCGTAGGTTAGAAAGGAAACGTTTTAGAGGAAAATAACTTTCCTGCTGCCGAAGGAAACTGCTGGAAAAAGAATATGGCAGGCGTGCAGTGATGACGACGACATGCTATTATGAAACTAATTTGTTCCACAACTATTTATTAGTAGGTACTTCAATTTATATATCCGGCACGCTTAAGTATTTTGTAATAAGTAATCATATCCATAATTACAACAGTTTAGTAATAAACTTGTTGCTTGCAAGTGACAGGCAAAGAAATCAATAAATTGTATTTGAAAAATACAACATAATTTACGTTCGTAATCCAACATTGTTTTTGTTCATAATTATATAAAAAAGGGATAATTTTTGATAGAAAATACACTTTTGCACGTTTTGTCCTGGCCGTAGTTCCTTGTAAACTTTTTAAAGCTTCCATCAGAATATTCAGAAACCTTTAGAAAAGTTACATATTTGAACAGTGGCGTGGCTCCGGCATGTTTGAAGTTTAGAATTGCTTTTTCGGAATTGTAAATAAGTTAAGTTTGTTTGTTTAGGTCTCAAGGTGAGGCCCACTTTATAAAGTTAAAGAGATTTTTTTTTATTTATGTTTTATATATGTTCCGGGTTAAGGAGAGTACGATTCCGTTGGCTTCTTCAATTAATTGGGCGTCAATTAATTTGGGTGGTAATCCATCTTGACATAGTCACGTTATAGCCATAATTATAGTAGCATTACAGAACCTTGGGTTTTTTTTTCTAACCGAAAACCGCGCCGAAAACCATGTCACTTATCTCAAAACTTTTTTAAGCAGACAAGAGAGAATTAAGCAGATTTTTCTTAGTCTCCTTGTTCCTTCCTGATTCAATTAACAAATCACACAAGTGTGCAAAATTTATTTTTATTAAAATTACCTGCGTGAAAAATATCAAAGAAAAATTCCATGGTTTAGTTAGGGTTGATAGTAACGAAAATATGTAACATAGATATTTAAAACACTCTGTTTGCTTCGGCAGTGCTTTAGCAAATTGTTTAATCAGCCCCAACTTAATGCGAAGTGTAAGAAAAACTACTTTTTTCAAATCAACAATCACTTACGATGTTTTTCGTTCAGGTCAGCCTCATGGACATATTCAACAAACTTTGATTTTTTCCTTCGTTGTATTTTGACGGTGAATTCTCCCAAGATATAACAAAAGATATTAGACCAATTGTTACAACTTCTTGAACTTGAAGATATTTTTCGACTTAAAACACGAATTAACCTGTCAGAAATAGTAATACCCCTTCTTTTTTCATGCTTTGCTTAACCTTTTATTACCTTTTGAGGGTAGGCAATTAAGTCATAAGTGTTATAGCGATAATTCCTTTCATTATTGGGTTTCCTGAGAAACTGTACTTGATGGGTAAGAGGAAGTAGGTACCTATATTCTATCTTATAAGGAGTTGGGTGTTTAATAATTTTACCAATGCAGACCCGTGTTACTAGATTTTAATTTTAATTTCTAAAATGGGAAGGTGCAATTCAAACGAGTTTAATTCCAAAATTGACGTGACTTAAATAAACGTTTCCAATTTTCAACACTGCGTATCTGAGATAAACATTAAAGTTAAATGTGGAATTAACATCAAAACCGGTTGCCAAGATTTGCATGTTGTAAATTTTTTTTGAAATCTAAAGTTATTTAAGTTTTTAAATTTAAATATTTTTCCATTATTTTTAGATAAATATTGTTTTTCACTGCGGCGCATCGTTAAACATGGACTCGAAGTTAGTGGATGCGGTAATGACGAACGTCAACGGCACAGCGGAAATTCTGGAAATAATGAAAAGATCCAAAGCCCTCAAATCTTTTATTCTTGTATCCACCGCGTACTCGAATTGTTTAAATAAGGTAATCGAGGAAAAATTTTACGAGCCACCGATCGATCCCAAGTTGCTAATTACGATGGCCGACAAGATGGAAGCTGAACTTCTTGACAGTATTAGTGGAGGGTATGCGAATATTTAGATAAAGCATCAAATATTATGTCTAAATAAACAAATATCAAAAATGTGTCGAAATCGGTTTTTGGTTTCTTTCTTTATTTCGCAAATTAAATCTATTACAAAGTTTTAAATTATCATCCTGTATTTTTTAGAATCATAGGTAAATGGCCAAACACGTATTCGTTTACTAAAGCTGTTTCAGAAAATCTTTTGCTGACGACAGGACAGAACATGCCAGTGGCGCTGTTTAGGCCAACTATAGGTGAGTTAGGTTACATACCCACGTCAGCAAAAGTACCTTTACTGACATTGGCCGGTGGTACCGAAATGAAGGCTTTCAATTTTAATTAATCAATTTTATTGCAGCATCTGTTGGTGTGTTAGATACATAATAAAACTGATCTATAGGACTAATTTATTAATTTTTCTCTAAAAACCAAAAGAAAAGTAAATAAGATCCTCGACAAAACTAACGCAACATCATAAATTTGGCACATATTTGTTTTGTTGTTATATTTTGGTCCGATCTGAATAATGTTTTTTTGCATTGTATAGGTTTGCTTCTTGAAAATATCATAGTTTTCGTTATGTTTGATAAAATAATCCGTTTTCATTTATACCGGTTAAAAAAAGTTGTGTTTCTTAAGAATATTAGTATCGCCCAGTTAGATGTACTAGCAACATTCTCATTTTATGTGGTTAACTTCATTATCTCTACAGGATATACTATATACCTACAGCACCGTTTTATAGCGCAACATGTCTTTATAAATTTATTTATCGAATACTATGTTTTTATAACTGAATGGTTTTTCCGTACCTTAATAATGGAAAAAAGATTAACGACTTTATTCAATTTTGCCTATATTAAAATTAAAGTTGATATCAAACTTAAATGTGTGTTTATGAAACAAAAACATTTTTGTTGGAAACAAGTGAAACATGAAACCTCAGAAAAATCGAAAACGATATAGTTGATGGATTTAATATTATTTTAATATCATGTATGCCCCCCTCTACATCGAATTATAATCTGGGGCATATTGCAGTATTCTGCAATAACTGCATCAACCAATTGATTGTGGTTAACAGGTGCGGGTGCACATCTTCGAACTTTCTTTTAAGAGTAGGGATTAAAATAAAAACTAACACGAGGCCATTAGATTTAGCCTACTTGGAGAACATTTAAAAATGACTGTATGCATTCATAAAGTTTGTAAAAGATGTTGACCTATAAAACGGTTTAACTCATCTAATTCTCGTCGAGATAATCAAGTGAATCAAAAATCAGAAAATGTTAAGAAACGAGGAAACTACAGTCTTATTTCAAATAGAATGTATGTCACAGCTGCTAGTGTGCTCCAGAGGGTGATACGAAAAAAACCTTCTTACCACACCTTCTATCGATAAAACGAAAATTAACTCTTAATCAAAAACAAAAAAATCAAAATCAAAAATCGAAAACTATGGAGCTGCCAAGGAACCAACCTACAATAAAAAAAGAAAGAATTCAAATTAAATTATAGGTTCAGTGGTCTTTCTGGGTATCGTTTTGATATCGCCCGTAAATAATACGCATATATAGGTCCTCGGAGTTTTGGAGAGCTTTTCCATAAATTAGAATGATGTACAGAATCATTGGTTAAATTTACGAAACTTATTTCCTTAACACCCTATATTTTAAATTAGTTCTTTTCTTCTTCAAATGGTCTTTCCTCAAAAGTTTAACATCAAGGGACATGCCGAAATATTTAGCATGCCGCAATTAATAATAAACGTATTTTATTGTTAATTCACTCCAGCACATTTCAAAAAGAGGAAAACAGAACACTGACAATAAAATTGTTATTATGCCGTTAATATTTAGGATAAGTGTCAGCTTCTTTTCTTGTTAGTAAAATTTACAGGGATATATCTGAGTTCGTTAAGTTTAATGTTTCATTTTTTTATCCAGTCAACTACTATATTGCTTGCCATTTGACGTTTTCTAGTGCAGCTCTTAACTGCGAGAGTAGTAGTAGCATCAGCGAATATGTCTATAGTAATTTCTTCCGAAGTCACTAGTATAAAAATAAATACAGAACGCTTCCTTCGAACACACTTTTTCTTACTTTTTTAACGTTGAATATTTTATCATACCACGGGATTCTAAAAAGTTCATAATATACATTATAGGATGTAATGATTTCTACATACTATTTAATATGTATTTGATTCAATAATTTATCAATCAAGCCTTCATTCTCCACCTTATCTAATGCTTGTGCAACATCTAAAAATACTGCGGAACAAACTTGTATTTCTCAAACGCACGTTCAATTGATAACGTCGTTAAATATTGTTGATTTAAACCAAATACCTTTGCAGCCCCTAATAAAGAGGATCTCGACACTTCTCGTGTACCGTAATTACTATTATTCTTGTAATCACCATACTATTTTTTTAATTACACCTGCAAAACCCCATATTAAGATTGCATTAAAAGCTTGTTGATAAAGTTAATGGACTTTATTCTTTTATCATTTTAATAACTTCCATGTTACCTGACTCCATTTTCCACATCTCTACGGTTCCCTGGAGATTGTCCTTATCCTAGGGACTACGAGAATGTTCCAGTTGTTTGCATTTATAATAATATACGTGTGTATAGTGTAATAGTAAATACAATTTTCCGTCACAAGAAAATGTTCCTCATTAATTCGATAGTTAACATCCTATACACTGACTGACGAGCAAAACGGGCGTAAACATTCATAAAATCTAAAGTGTGACAAATGAAAAGATATGTATTTTCTTCATTCTTTTAACCTTCTTGTAGAATGATCTACCCACAAAATCAAATAATTGGCTTTGTGGCATCCTCCTTTAAGATCACTTTAATCCCCCTGCCTCTTCTTCGCTACTCCCTAACATAAACTAAACAAAATACAAACTTTTGAATATAAAGCATTTTTTCATTTGTTGTTCAATGTTAAGAAATATATTTTATCTTGTAATGCAATTTTAGTTACTTCCACATTATCCGAGCCCGTGCCAGGTTGGTCGGACAATCTGTACGGTCCTCTCGGGATTCTTTTATCCAGCAACTGCGGAATTCTCCGGGTCCTGCGGGCCAAAGGTCAAATCAGACACGACACCGTTCCGGGAGATCTGGTTATCAATGGTTTACTGTGTTTCGCGTGGGAGGTGGGCAACAAATGGTTTGTATACAACTTAATTAGTGTAATCAAATGGGAATAATGTTAGTTAAACCAAAAAGACCTACCATTTCAAAAATAGATATAAAATCAGGAATTTTTTTTATTTACCTTGCAGGACTGAAAATCCAAAAAACTATGTCCCTCCAGTTATAAACTTCTCAGGAAATTCAAGTCCGCTTTATATATCAATAAAGGAGTATGCTTATAGAGCCGCCAATTGTGGGTATGTTTAAACATGTAATTAGTAGTAATAGCCGTCCCGCACCTAAAGACCACCCTTTATATTTCCAGATACACCCCCTTTAAAAAAGCCGTTTGGAGTCCCACGTTAACCATGGTAAACCATAAATGTCTATACATGTTTTTAAAATTTATGCTACACACTGTACCTGCTTACATTTTTGATACAATGTTTGTGATTGCCGGCCAAAAACCACGGTAAGTAATATACAGGGTGATACTTAATGTCATGGACTTAATTTAAAAGGTGATTTCTTTCCTAATTTAAAGTTGAACGGTTCATACAAAATATATTTTAAAATGCTTGATTTTCGGTGGTTGTCGCGGTCGTTAAAGTTTTTATTTAAAACAGTTTCAGATATTAAACTCATTTTTGAGCCCTTTATATCGAAAACCCAGCTTTTTAGGATATAATAATTGTTTATATGGACTTTTTGAATTATTGGTCTAGGAATCACCGATAAAAATAAGTATAACATTAAGTAATATGCTGAACAAATAAAATATGGGTCTTTAGGTATGTTTAAAAAAATAAAGCCACCGTATTTCAATTACCGTTTGATACAATTTCGAAATTAAATTCGTTTAACATCAGAACTTATGATTTATTGCGTTCAATGCTGGTGTACCTTTAATTAACTAATATTTTGAATGCCATTTGAAATGCATGAACACATTCCATTGTATTGGCATGTACATCAATTTTATTGTTGTATTATGTTGCAGCAAGGGTTAAAATTACTTTCAGGTTAAAAATAGTTGTTCTTTTAACTCTATATTGGGGATGTTAACGACATGTCGACATTCATTTTATGTCGATATCCACGATCTTTTCAGAAGGTATAAATAGTTATTTCGTGGTTAAGAGTTATAAAAAGTAATTGTTACAACCGACCAAGTTATTATCAAATAACTTAATCGTTTAGTACGTTGCGTTGTATCGAATTAAAACTGGTCACATCCCTACTCGTTATTCTGGATATATTAAGTCCAATATATCAAAGGAAATTAGCTCCATTCTCCGAAAATAATTAGCGTAATAAAAGTTTTTTCCTTGGCGATATCGTACACGAAATGGCTTCAGCTAGATCGATATTTCTTTGTTTTCAGATAAAACAGGTTATCAATTTTGCTCCTTTATGGGCCACCAAGGGCAATATTATAAATATGTATAATGTATACTGTATACTGGTAATACTTACAGGGTTTGTAAACAGAATTTGTTACAGGCATT
Organism: Polydrusus tereticollis; assembly: GCA_963920685.1. Classification (NCBI taxonomy): domain Eukaryota; kingdom Metazoa; phylum Arthropoda; class Insecta; order Coleoptera; family Curculionidae; genus Polydrusus; species Polydrusus tereticollis. The sequence goes on from OY987329.1 coordinate 145,699,490, forward strand.
TTTTGCAGAATGTACTGTATATATTTCAGTAAAAGTTTAACCAGGCATGCAAAACGCTAAAATAAAAGGCTTGCAAGAACGAGTTAAGAATTTAAATTTTGCCATCAAATTAGGTATGAAACACCCTGCATATTTTTACGTATCCGTATACTGACTGGAAAAGGATTCGTTTTGAGTATCGAGCTAAAAGTACGTTTTTTTGCATAAAGTAGTCGAAATAATTGGCTGGTGATGTTAAATATCCTAAAAATATTCCTGATAAAAGATATTATCAGTAAAATGTGATGAGGTTATAATTTCGGCAGTCAGTTGTGCACCCCACAAAAAACTAAAGGACCTGAAATAATTTTACCTATATCCAAAATATTTTATCAAGCATATAGGTAAATTTAACGGGCAGAGGCTAGTTAAATAAAATGATTTATACGGAATTGAAGCACCTGGAAATATTTAAAAACACAAAAATATACAGGATAGTCTCTTTAAAAAAATGGATTAGGTATTAAACTTCCACATTTTTGAACTAACCTGATGTAGTATCAATATACCTTTTTTACCTTCCATTTGAAAATATTTTTTGTCTGGCACCGTTTCCGAGCAACCGACTTGGTAAATCAAGCTGAAAACTGAAACATCCTGTATATACAGTATACAGGGTGTTTCAAAAAACATGTGCCATTGCTCGTGTGGTGATTCCTTACCCAAAAATAAGACAAATAGTTTCTATCAACATAGGTCCGCAATCACTTTATTTTTGAGATACAGGGTGTTACAATTTGTTAACGGAGCAAAAAATATCTACTCCACTGCCGTTTTTTCTTTTAATAACACAGCTATGTAGGCAGTTTAATGTCTAATGCGAAGTACCTTTTGAAAATTTTTTGTCTTCGGCTTTGTTTAGGAGATAAATGCTATTTTATCAAACTCTGATAAGGGCATAGCGATATGCAAATAACTGTTATTTAATTTTTTAATCTAAAACAGTTGGTCACACGAAGAAAAGTCCAGGGACGATTTTTACGATGAAGCGGAATTTTGAAAATTATATTTATTTTGAAGAGAAACATTGGCGTATCAATGTTTCGTTAGAAATATCAAATGCATGTTAGCCCGAACGCTACTGGTAGAAGTGGAGCAAATCTTTGTTATGAAATAAATGTGTCTCTATGTCTAATTAGCATCTACTAAAATTTAAAATGATATCTAAAGCGGTCTCAAAAATATTAAGGAAAACCCGTTTTTTTTTTATTTTTAACCCTCTGTATCTCAACCCAATGTTGATGAGAACTATTAGTCTTATTTTTGGGTAACGTATCACCACATGAGTGATGACACATGTTTTTTTTGGAAAACCCTGTATATATGTATATAAATATCACTAATATTTCTATTTCTTTTAGCATGCGAAAGATCTACACAAAATTAGACAAAGTGATGGCGGTATTATATTACTTTTTAATAAACGAGTGGACGATAAAGAACGAAAACGTAAAAACCCTTTGGGAAAAACTCGACCCTTGCGATCGAGTTACATACAATTTTGACCTTGCGGCTATTAACGCCGAATCCTATATTAGAAATCTGATGATCGGGTTAAAGAAATACACCCTTAAAGAGGACATGACCAAAGCAAAGTATCATCAAGCAAGATATGAAAGGTAAAAGGCGTTTTGGGGGCGGGGAGTTATAAGTATAAGAAAATTTAAATCAGAAGGTATACTACTTGTGTAGATATTCAGAAAAGCTGACGAGTTCCTATTTAATTTTATGTATTTTTAAAAATAAAAATAGCGATAGTAGAGTAGAAACGTAGACTATTTATAAAACTGACAAAACGGCATTGAAAATTTATATTTTTTTTAGGTTATTAGTTCTACATAATCTACTAAAATATTTATGTATGCTACTAGTTGGTTATCCATTTATTAGAAAATTTGCAGTTTTGCTCCAAGCTTTAGTTTCGAAACATTGTTTTACATATAAGTTATGATATAAAGGTAAATTTTAAATAAATATATAACATTCTATAATGACTTGCAATAGATACCAAAAATTACAAAAAACTAACCTTAACATGTACTAGATGATGAATCCAAATTGTTATAAACAAAACACGAGATTCTAAACACAACTTAGCTGAGCCAAGCTTAAATTTACCATGGTTATGACAAAAAATATACATTTACTTGAGGTTGTATGTAATAAAGTGCCCTTATTAGAATAAAGATGTTGAATAAATTAATAATAAAAATCGTACTATTTATTAGTAATGTTTTACTATCATTCGTTTACTTTATATATTTATAAACCTTAACATTTTTCTTGCTTAGTAACGTGGTACATTTATTAGGTTAGGGTGCAACTTATAGGAAATGACGGCTTAAGGTATTCCAGACAATGCCATAATACACATTACATTTATGAAGACAAAATATTTTTTCACAATGTAAATTCAGACTTATGAAAAATAGTATTTTTGAGATATTATGTTTTGTGTTACGTCACCTGTCATCATTAGCAAGGTAAATTTAATCCCTTTCTGGGAGGATTTGATTAATTCCGCACCTGTGAAGAGCAGCGAAGCTTTGTTTGTAAATTCTCGCGACACAGCGAGTAAAGTGCTTAAATTCAGGCCTCTCCCCAGAGGGGAACCTTTTCCGTATCTATTATTTTTTTTTTATTTATTCCGTTGTACAGAGTATAAACAAATAAATTCCGTAAATAAATAATTTGGCATTTCTATCACCCATTAGAATAAAAAAAGGGTCATTTCACATACACAATACATACATATTATTATAATACATATAATAATAAAAAAAAATGTATAAACGTTTACCAGAATGCTACCAGCACAATATATAAATAAAATATACTTAAATTAATTACATCCATATTAAATTTAAACAAAGAAAAAAATAACTAAAGATGGATGGATGGTATAAAATAGATAATATGGTACAAGTAGAATAAATTGCATTATTTGTAAGTGTAATTTAAAATTATAAGTACATATCAGCTTTTCAGTAATAAAGAGGGAGAAAAAAATAAACTATAATTTGTAATAATTAGAAATACCGCCATTAATTTAATAAACTTCCAGAGTTGAGCAGTTTCTTACTTAGTAGTAAGGTGAGCCCACCTTGAACGAGTTATCGGAGGCCAGAGCTATCACGAACTCTGATCTCCGCTTACTCCCTATAGGCTTGCCTTCCTCGCCCCCCTGCGGTCCATTCCGCAGGGTCTCACCATTAACAGCAAACTCCGCTGTTCACATGGAGTCGGGTATGTGGGTTTTTAGAAGGTTTTGGAAGAAATATCTGGGGGGGCACTGGGGGAGGGGTGGTGTGCGTGGCTACACTTAAAGGAGTTGGTGTCGGGGACGTTTATGTCGGTGCGGGCACCTATGTCATAGTCGGAGGCTTGTCTGATAAGCGAGTTGGGTTAGTTCAGGTTAGTACGGATGAACCATGGGATGTCCATTGTTGTGCAAACGTAACGATTTTCAAGGGATTGGAGACGGTTGAGGTTGGTTGGGGCTGCGTATCTCCAAGCTGCTGAACCGTATGTGAGGGTGAGGCGAATGATTGAGTTAATGAGTACGAGTTTGTTTTTATGGCCGAGGGCGCTACGTCGATTGAGCAGTGGGTATAATTGGCTATAGAAGAGCCTGGCTTTATTGGCGGTGTTCTGAATTGGGTAGTTTTTAGTTTTTTACTTGTCTTTTAAAAGAGTTGATATTCAATATTTTGAGTTCATTAGAGGTAACTTGTTATAAATTTTATAAATTGAGATGGTAAAGCCTCTTTTTACTGGCACTTTTTTGTCTGGGTGGATATATATACAACGCATGTCTGCATGGCACTCCGCGGATTAACTTCACCGTGAAGTTTGATTTTTGTAGATAAATATTTAAGTGTTTCATTTAGCATTATTTTGTGATATAATAGGTACACAACAGTAGAAAAGCGCCGCTCTGCCATCGATAGCCATCCACAGTCTTTGAGCTTATGTGCAATTCTATTATAGATACTTCTTAATGCCAAACATAAACCTCAAACAACTGTTTTGCATTCTCTGTACCGGTTAAATAGCATACTGCGTTAAGCAGCATCTTCCTAGTTAAATGCAGCATATAAAAGTTGTCTAGTCTTTCGATTAACTAACATTCTTAAGGTTAAGGTTAAATGTTAGTTAAAGTTAATTGTATTAAGTATACTGAACCCAGTATGAAACTGAGGAGTTCCTATTGGATATCTTAGGCTGCATGGATACCTTTTCGTCCAGCCATACATTCTGAGTTCACCCTGTTAAGTAACTGGGTATGTAAGAATTGCACTGCATTAGCATCAAGGTAAATAATAACAATTTAGATTATGTGGTAATTTCGGCTAATTAATCAATATTTTATACGGTATACATACCGTTTTATTACATTTGATTTCTAACAAAACCTATAACTTCTTTAATTGATACATCAAGGTTTCTATCTTCATCTTAGTGTGATAGGAAAGGCAAAAAGGTAATTCCAATCCAGTGCTAGGATTATTGTGATACTTTCTTTAAATCGCTTGATCTATTTCTAAAAAAAACTGTTAATAGCAAGTTAGGTCTAAGTAATTTGAAATGTCGGCGTCGTTGGCATTACTCTACAGAACAGACATAGAATCTTGTTATGGTAAAGCGGTGATAACTAATCCGAATTCCTAAATCAGAAAATAAAATAGCTCGCAAAACTCCCCCCCCCCCCCCCACAGAGAAAATTGGAAGTGCCCAAAACAAACGCCGGGCAAATAATTACCGCCCTTAGACTGACAGATAATAACGCGGTTTTTCATAATTCACTTGCCACTTTTCCTGTTAATGGAAACGAAACAAATTAGTTCTATCACTGATATTTTATGTTTTCCTTTTCCTGTTTCCAACATTATTTTTAAAAGACAGTTGATGAATTAGTATAAAAATTATTATGATTTAATACAACAGTACCTACTGGATAGTTTTACAATTAGAACAACTTTCCTGAGGTTATACTAACCTGAATAAACGCAAGGAGTATAATCTGCAAAAATTTAAGACCAACGTCAATTGATTATCCCTTCGCACATGCACCGCTCGCAAAGCCCCATGAAGCATTTTTCTCTCAACAACTTTTCACGTTCTATGCAGGTTGAGTTTTTTAAAGTGTTACAAGGCAATATCTCTGTAGTGTATTTTGGAATTGCCGCCTTTTAGTAGGCCAGATATCTCCCCACCTAAGCTGAGCATAAAACATGTATTTAAACGGCCATGTTGCTTGAGGCAGGCATTCTTGTTTTCCACCTCAAATAGTTAAATATTCAGTTTGGTTAGCAGTGTTAAAACTTGTGTTTTATTCAAACCATCCATTTAAACCCAAATCTATTTAATAAGTGGTCAAAGACACTACAATCTCAAGAACGGTTTTAAACATTTTCATGAAATTAAGGTGAGGTAATAGGGATATGGGGGCATATTTTACCATTCTTTACATTTTACCAATTTCTCAATTTTGAGGGGTGGGGGGCAGGTTTAGAATTTTTTATGAGATGATTTATTTTTGTTGCTAAAATTCGAATATACGTGAAAAACTACGTAGATTATCAAAAATTTTTTTGGCTTGCTCCCTACATAACGCTATTACTTCACCAAAATTTGATGAAAATATTTAAAACCGTTCCCGTGATATTGCCTTGTAACACTTTTAAAAACTCACCCTGTATATAGATTAGTAAACACATTTCAGGAACCCCTCAACAGAAAACGTTCGCCACGTCAATGCACTTTCTTCCGTTTACGAAAATGAACGTAAGACTTGCTAATGAACTTTATAAACAATTCGTCACTTAATAAAAAATTTTTACAAAACCTCGGTCTCACATTAACTGACCTATTAGTTAAGATATGGCGCCCATGAATCACTCGTTCTAATTACTGTGAGCTTCGAGAGCAATAATTAGAAAAACCACGGCCTTATGCTATTTCATTAAGATAAATGAGAAAAGATTAAGATAGACGAGAATATATAAAGATAGCTTCTTAATTGATGAAATTAAACGCACCATTTTATTAAGTGTTAGTTGTTTCTTTATTTTATTTATTGACTTCAATACGATACGAGCATATCCTGAAAATCATACCATCTTTGATAACGCTCGAAACCAAAGCAAAGAAGCACACAAAGGATCAAGGACAAACTCCTTGAATGTCCTAACGGATCAAGTAACTATCGTCCAGTCGCATTGCTTTCAGTTATGTCAAAAGTTATGGAGAAGGTTATCAAGGATAAATTACTAATGTCCCTGGAAGGCTTCAACATCTTCAGTGACAGCCAGTATGGAAGTCTAGATCAACAGGAGACCTTCTCGGCTATGCTACCCACGGTTGGGACAACGCAATAGAACGTCATGGGGAGTCCCGGGCGATAGCACTAGATATTTCCAAGCCCTTTGACCGAGTATGGCATGAGCGGCTCCTAACTAAAGTGAGAGCATACGGAATGCCGATCCAATTTTGTTCAAGGCTGTCAAGCTTTCTGCAAGTGGCGATGGACAAATTTCTTTCAGACATTCCTTGAGTTCCTCAAAATCCTATATTGTCGCCCACCCTCTTTTTACTCAACTAAAATATTTTGGAAAAAACTAAAAATACTATTTATATAGCCTCGCTGACGACAGCACACTTGCTTCATAGCTATACTTTGGAGTTTGCATACTAGAACATCGACTGCCAATGCACATCTGCATAGGCAGCAAGAAATTCTGTCTTGGGGTGGCAGTAACCAAGTAGAACTTAACGGTAAAAACAAAACAGGCGGCAGTTTTTTCTAAAAAATGCTGGAGAACCGGATATAGTCATGGCGGGACATTCGATTCCCTTGGCTTCATCAATTCATTTATTGGGCGTGAATATGGATAGTCATATGTCTTGGAATAGTCACCTTGCGGCCATTGCTAAGGCAACCTCGCAGGAGACACTTTTCTGAACTAAGATCCTCATATGGAGAACTTCATTACTCTGGAACGACCTCTCTGAGACCGTGTTCCCAACGAGTATAATCTCCAAAGTTTCAAGACCAACGTGTGCGTACAAATTTCATAAACTTCCTAAAATAAAAATACAAATTAATTATTATTGGAACGAGAAATTATTCTTCTTGCTGTGATAATTTTGTTCCGCCCAGTTTTTTATTTAATCTTTTGTTGTTTTATTTATAGATGCAGTCCTAGAATCCAGGGTAATAGATTAAATCAGCGTTTCTCAAACTGTGTACGCGTCCCCTTGGGGCTACGAAAACATTTTTAGAGGGGACGCGAAAAGCTAACGGTTACTGAACTATTTTTTTTATGGTAGTTTTGTACTGTACAATTTCTTTTATTGCTATGTTAATAAACGAAGATTTTCCGTATTACTTCTTTAAAATACGTAGTCTGACCCTCTCTACTATAGTCACTTTTAGTTATATGCGTATGGGGAAAATCATAGAGCCTAAACTCATACCGCAACAAGCTGGTTTCCGACCGGGGAAGTCGTGTACTAGCCAAACCCTTGCACTAACAGAACATATAGAAAAGGGTTTCGAAGAAAAACTCATCACTGGCGTTGCTTTCGTTGACTTGTCCGCGGCGTATGATACCGTAAACCACAAAAAACTCCTAACAAAAATGTATAACCTTACCAGAGACTTCAAACTCACACAAGTAATCTCATCTCTACTACAAAACCGGCGGTTCTACGTTGTTCTTAATGGTAAGAAAAGCAGATGGAGAGATCAAAGAAATGGCCTTCCGCAAGGAAGTGTTCTTTCCCCAATCCTCTTTAATATCTATACCAACGACCAACCTCTGGGGGGAGACTCAAAAAGTTTTGTCTACGCTGATGATCTTGGCCTAACGGTGCAAGATAAGGAATTTTACGTAGTTGAAGCGAAACTAGAAGAAGCATTAGAACAAATGGCCAAGTACTACGAAGAAAATGCGCTGCGGCCCAACCCGGCGAAGACCCAGGTGAGTGCCTTTCATCTAAGAAACAAGCAGGCAAGACGGAAGCTAAAAGTCAAGTGGCGGGGTAACGAACTGGAACACACTGACTTCCCAAAATATCTTGGTGTCACATTAGACCGAACGCTTACCTATAAACAGCACTGCATTAAGACGAGACAAAAAGTAACGTCAAGAAACAATGCCCTCAGAAAACTCGCCTCCAGCAAATGGGGCGCTCGACCCTCAGTGCTTAAAAGAACAGCAGAGGCTCTATGTTTTTCCACTGCAGAATACGCTTGCCCAGTATGGAGTAGATCGTGCCACGCCAAACAGGTCGACATAGCCCTCAATGAGACATGCCGAATAACCACCGGCTGCATGAAAGCAACACCCTTACCAGCAGTCTACAGAGCAGCTGGCTTTGCCAGTCCCCCGATGCGCCGCCAAGCCTCTGAATACATAGAAAAATTCAAGCAAACCTTTGATGAGAGACACCCACTATACGGAACATACGTGACACAGGAAAGGCTTAGATCACGCAAAAACTTCCTTAAAATGGTTGGTGAAGAACCCCCTGACAACTACCCACTACGCCAGGAAAATCCGGGAGGGGTGGACCTGGACTGGCAAACGTGGCAAACATTAAACAGGATCAGGACTGGAGTTGCAGCTGTGAAAACCAACAAAATCAGATGGAACCAAATAGACCATCAAGACGCCTTCTGTGACTGCGGAGAAATACAAGATATGACGCACCTCATGAATTGCAGAAACTGCCCCAACATCTGCTCCTTGAATGATTTATGGAATGCTGAACAAAACGCCATCGACGTCGCCCAATATTGGGCGCAAAAATTATGAGTTGTTGTTTTGGACACGAAAAAGTAAAGTAAGTTTTAGTTATATACAGGGTGTTAATTAAGTAAGTACGGAAACTTTAAGGAATTAATCCTTGATTGATTTTAAGACCGAATGTTCATATAATTATAGGTCCGCAAAAGCTCCGTTTTCGAGATACAGTGTTCAAATTTTAAAAAAATTTCACATTTTTCTATTATAGGTAATATTGAATGGTATCAGTTACTTCATTGAAACATGGTACACACTAATAGATGTTTAGAGGCTACATTTTGCAAGTATTAAGATATTTTTAATTCAACCACGAGCGTAGATATGGGAAACCTTCTTAGGATTTTCAAGCAAAAAATGGCACGCCACTGACTGTTTTAAACTTTTAAAGCCTTATCTAGTAAGCCAGGCAAGAGGTACACAAAAAGTGTCTCTTGATAGTTTTTGATAGGATGAACCCTTTTCGAGAAAATTTCCTTATTCGGTTTTCATGCACGCCTATGGACAAATTTAAGTGTGAATCAAAATTGCTCAGAACCAAAAAAAATACGAGACAGATCTTATGAAAATAAATTCAAAAAACTATGAAATCGTTTCGGGAACCGTTTGATTTTCACAATAAAAGGACATTGAAATAATTACCAAGTCATTTTTAATTTTTTTAATTAAAAAAAAATAATAATTTCAACAAATAAAAACTAAAATATTTCTTAAACCTAAAGAGTAACATTTTCTTAGATTAAGTGCTGGAAATGACCACCTTCGGCCGCAATGCAACCGTCTATTCGTCTCATCATTGAATTACGGACTCTCTCGAAAATACCTGGTGTATTTTTAATTATTATACATGAATTGACTATTCGATTTCGCAGGTCTTCTTCATTTTGAACCGGAGTTTTGTACACCAATGATTTAAGGTGTCCCCATAAATAGTAATTCAATGGATTCATATCAGGCGACCGAGGAGGCCATGGTTGTGGGCCTGCTCTCCCGATCCAACGATTAGGATAAGCCTGATCCAAAAATTGACGAGCAACTAGACTGAAATGTGGTGGCTCGCCGTCGTGCATGTACCACATGCGATATCTTTCTCTAAGTGGAACTTCCTCTAATAGTTGAGGTAGATCGTGCTGTAAAAACCTTTGGTATTCTTCTCCAGTAAGCCTAGGGGGAAGAAAATGAGGTCTAATGAGGTGGTCCTTGACAATTCCAACCCACGTATTGACAGAAAACTTTTCTTGGAAATTATTTTCTATCATGGCATGTGAATTATCTTCGGCCCATACGTGGTTATTATGAAAATTCATAATAGAATCACGAGAAAAACAAGCCTCGTCCGAAAACAACACTTGACTTAAAAAAATTGGATTTCTTACCACTTTACTTCGTAACCAATAACAAAAGTCTACTCTCAGAGGCAAATCCCTTGGCAATAGAGCTTGCACACGTTGCAAGTGATAGGGATATAGCTGCTGATCTCTTAAAATTTGCCATACTGTTACTGGGTAATGTTCAATTCGTGCGCTATTTTTCGCGTACTGGTATCAGGGTTTCTCTCAATTTCGTTTAGAACAGCTTCTTCAATATGAATTTTTCTAACCGTTACGGGTCTCCCTATAACGACCGTAGACCTTTTAAAAGTTCCTGTCTCAGAAAGCCGTGCGTGGAGTCTTATAAATGTTCTTGCGTTAGGTACCGCCCGTTGAGGAAATCTTTCATGATAGATACGTCTTGCAGCTTCAGCATTACCATGAGCCATTCCATAACAAAAATGCATGTCTGCGTTTCGCTATTAGTAAATTGAACCATTTTGAACGGAAAATAATCACCGAAAATAAGTTCTAAGAACGACAAATTAATAATTTAATTACCTTATAAGTAACTGTCAAGTTGTTTGCCATACTGCAATAATTGTTTTTCAAAGCACACTTTGTTTAATAGAATTGTTTTCTAAAAACGGTTTTAAGTCTTAAACGCGTATGTACTCTATTATAATTTTTCAATTTTCTTAGTTCCGAGCAAATTTTAAGAAATATTTTAGTTTTTATTTGTTGAAATTATTATTCTTTTTTAATAAAAAAAATTAAAAATGTCCTTGTAATCATTTCAATGTCCTTTTATTGTGGAAATCAAGCGGTTCCCGAAACGATTGAATTGAATATAAATTTTGATCTAAAATGTTGGATTTTTAATTCAAAAACGCCTTTTTTCTTCAGTTTTAAATTCGGAAAATGTTAAAAATAAAAAAAAAATAAATAAATAAATTAAAAATCCAACATTTTAGATCAAAATTTATATGAGAAATCGGATAAGCTCATTAAAAATACGGCATCCCATTTAAAAAAATATCAAAGTGACCCCTAGTACTTTTGTTTGATGTTCAATTGTTTTTTGCTGAAGATATTCGAATTCGCGGGAGAAGATGGCTATTTCAGTTTTTTTATAAAAGTACAGGAAAAGTCAAAAAATCGCCTTGTCTAGTCTTGGTTGGATAACCCTGTACCTATTTCTTAAAAAGGGGTACGCAGGATTGCTGCACAACAAAAGGGGATTAAGTAATCGTCGCCCTGTAAAATGTGGTAGAAACACATTAAACTTATTTGTACTATATTAATTAATTTTTATATAGACTTAAATAATTTTTATTTTAGGGAAAATTGTGTATCTTTTACACAAAATAGTTGTCTTAATATTAAGAATAGAAGAGAACGATTCAAAAAACAACAAGCATTTTTGGTTTGAATAACAATAATTATATATTTTTGTGCTATGGGGTAACAAAACAAATTCAAAAGCTGAACCACAGCATAATTATTCAAAAGTGATTAAGCCCAAATTAAATATACCATTTTTATTTTGGGGGCAAGATATTTTAGTCATCCTACTAACATAATCTATAACAATATGAACATCTTATTTAATAAATTTGTCAAGGTATTGCAGGAATTATGTAGTATAGACAGGTAGAATTATGTAGTTACATAATAATATTCCATATCAGTCAGAACAAGCTTAGTCACTGAAAATGGAATACATTTTGTTTGGTCGATATTTAAACCGATTAGAGTCTAGCCAACCCTTAATATTAATAATAAATATCTTTATAATTATCGAAGAGTATTGTTACAAACTATTATTACAACGGTGGCGACATCTAGCTGATTGGCTACTTATCTATAACTACCTGGCAAAGTAAGTATTCTAAAGAAAGGTTTAATCTTATACTTGTGTAATATGGTATTGGCATTATTTAAATCAAATTTACCACTAAATTATACACCATTTCAATATGTAGATCATCCCCTGAGTTTTCAGCAAGTAATATTGCGGTATCAGCCACGAAACATACAATTTGAACACTTAACCTGAGGTATTCCAATTTCAACGTACCTAAATACTATTTATTTTAACATTTTGAAATGTACACCACCCCTCTAATACCAATGGTTGTGAAGCGTTTTAAGAGAACTAAATGCGCACCCGTGTCAAACGCCTTTTTGAGATCGAAAAAATATGGTGTAGATTTCGATTCATATTATACCGAAATAAATTAATTTACATCTTTCATAATTGTCCTAAAATTGGAGAAAATAAGACGTTTGTCAGTTGAAATAGTTCACATTTTTACGTAACGCATAGTGCTTTACGAAAATTAATTTAAATAATACCCTTTAATGTCCACTTCTAGAAATTACATAAAATAATATAACCATAAAGAATCGCGTGTAGCATTTTGGGATTTTAGAATTTATAGTTTATGCGATTCTATAAAATGCCAAGGATATTTTCTTACGGTGGAAAAATATGGTTCCTGAATTGGCCTTATTTATCATTTTTATTGTATCGTTAAAGAATTCTTATCTGGAAAATGGAGTGGAAGAAAAAACTAAAGTGTGAAATTTTGAAGAAGTACCTCGCAGATCAACAACCTTGGATTCAGGAGCAAAAACCAGATAAAACGTTTTGTCGATTTCAGCTTTTAACTAAATTTTTAAATCAATAAAAAAGATATGGTCGATGGAAAGTGTTCTATCCTTGATTTCTCTTTTACTAAATAGTTTCATTAAATACATTCAAAGATTACTAAATATTATATGTTTATCCCTTAAGAGTTGAACAAAATTGAAGTGGGAATTCATGGTCAATTCGACCAAGTTAATGTTTTTATTAATTTATTAGCCTTATTAATAGACTCCAGTGTGTTAGTGTGACATTCTCGTAGCTTCTCTATGCATTACTGCAAGATACTCATACGTAAGTGGCTTTTAAGTGTCATTGAATAATAGTCCAGTACAGCATATATACGTTATTATGTAACTCAAATGCACTAGACTGTTTTAGATGGATTATTTTAATTACATTCCTAAATTTATTTTGAACCATTGACGAAAATAAGAAAAAAGGAGTAACCTTAACTACATTATAGATACGTGATATATGTAGGCCATTCCATAGTGGCGGTTTGGAGATTTTGACTCTTTTTGCTACAAATTTTAAATTTTTCTAGACCATAGAATACGACATATTATTATGATATTGTATTTGCGATTAGATAAATATTTCTAAATATTTTTTATAATGTATAAAAAACAGAAATTTCGGTCTTAAATCTTCTTAAATTCGTAGATTTTCATAAATGACACAAATTACCCAATCCTCCTTGGATATTTTAGATCAAGTCGGTGATCTGAAACTTTATTTTGCATTATTTCGCTACTTGAATTATGTTCACAATGTTTTTTAAAAAGAGATAACTGAATACTAAAGTGGATATTATTTTAGGTGAATAGAAATATTACGAGGTGTGGTGTGTGCCATATGTATTTGTGTTGTGACTGGTGGGACGAGTAAGCAATTAGATCAAAAAAACACACATTTAGAGATTATTACTTATTATTTGCGCATATATATACCTATTTAGATATCTAGGTACATGATATTGCCATGGGGGTAACTGGACTTTTTGTCGTGGATGCACCTCAGCCGGTGTATGAGCTTAAGAGGAAGATTAAGCTCCTCGGGAATCGGTAAGCGCCTCCACTATATCACAACTGAGGGGTTGTTTCCCTAACGGGACGTCGGAGTGAATAAAACACTGGTTAAGAAAACATAGATCCTTATATCCACATACAGGGTCGTCGGTATATATGGGAAAAGTCGATTATTCCTTAAACTAAAATAGCTAGCAAAAATATCAAAGATAAAAGTTTGCCGGTTTTTTAAAGTCTACTAGAATTAAAAAAAAAAAAACAAGTATAAAAGATGAGTCAGAGAACCGAAGAAAAACAAAATTCCTTTTTTTTTAATGGAACACTCCATATCTTAGAATATTTTTGGATTTTAGATAAAATTACAATTATTTTTTACTAAGCGCATTATAAGTCTAAACTTAATAGTTTCCGAGATATCGACTTTTGAAAAATGACATTTTTGAATTGAACTTTGACAGCTTCTAGCTTTTTAACGGTACGTCTCAGAGCAAATTGAAAATACATACATACACAATACATAATGAGATCCATAAACACCTTAAATTCTAGGTAGCTGAAAAAGTATTTTCCATTCCTACCAATGATGGCGGGGAGTCAATGTTCAATTGCGAAAATACCATTGCTGAGAATTGAGTTACCTTCAATTATATCGATCTCAAACTAAACCTGAAACTTTAAAATTTAGAATAAGAACTGCAATGATATTAGTTGAGGGTTATCTTTCGTAGTATGACCCTTTTGTCAAATTAGTTTTCTCGATAACCCTCTAGTATTTAAACAATTTTTTTTTAAATAATCAAGAAGTGTGTCAAAGTACTTTTAAAAATCACCATGCATAATTTAATAAACAAGTTATGTGGCGATGCTACAGGATAATGGACAAACTAAATTATATGCTACCATTATTTCAAAAAAAAAAAACAAGATTAGTAGATCATGGTCGGATGGTCGTGAAAACGTTTGTACTATGTAAACTTTACAGCATTTATACCGCAGGAATTAACATGAAAAACTTTCTAGACGTCACCGTATACCTACTTTCATGCCGGTCTATAAAAGCTTTATTTAAGTTAACCAGAAGCGTATGACTAAGGCAGCATATACACTTTAGTGCAGCCCGACCCGACAGCCGAAGGCCCCGTGTCGCGAGAACTTCTATTCCGTTCAACCAATTAAAGTTTTAACACGCCGTCGTTGAGAGTTGTATAGAAAGTTAGAAATATTTTCAATGTAATTTGTGTACAGAGGAAACTTAAATGTTGAGAGAAATATGGATGTTATTTTTGCGGTAGCGGTGTAGAGTTAAGCGAAGTTTATATTAGATAAAAGCACGATTGGCGGTCTCAGAGTCTAATAATTACAAATTAATGATATCTTTGCTACTTCCAAAACCCACATTTAACAAATTTATTTTTGTAGACCAGTCAACAATCGTAGTCGAATTTTGTTTCCGAAAAATTAAAAATTCATAATTTATTTAGTTTAAAGCCAGTTTAAAAATAACTTTTCTCTCCAAGATAGGAAATTTCAATGGCTTTAAAATGGCAATTGTGTTTGGAAATTTAAAAAAATACATAACTTTGTCTTGAAGTTGCAAATCGAAAATTCCTTTACCATCTTCGCGAAAATTTGATGAACAAAGAGTGTTTAAATAAGTTAGTTACAGAGTGAGCAGACAATTTGTTCTTACTCAGTTTCTCAGTAACATGATACACACCCTGCGTATAATAATTGTTAGATAATTGAGAAGAATAATGCAATTGTTTACTCTTAATATGGTTATAAACAACCACTTTCAAATAGGAATAAGAATAAGAATAAACTTTTGAATGTTTGAAAAAACATAGATAACTACGCTATGTATTTATCATGGCCCTTGTATATGTATAGACTTTTAAAAATCTATTTTAAATAGCAACGTCCATTCGCAGTTAAATCTTTAAACGGATTTCTTTTTCAAAGAATGATATGAAGTACTTTTGCACATTTTTTTAATAAAATAAATAAAATAAAACACTTTTAATTTTCTTGGTTCCTTTTATTCACATGACAGTAATATAAGCGAGTTTTTAAATGTATTTGTTAACTAATACAAATTACAATATAATAAAGATGATCTGTGACTTCATAACGAACTGTTACTTATTGTTACTTACCTATTTTTATAGGTGATTTCTGGAAAATATGCAACAATTGAGATAATTACACTGAATTTTGGTATATAATATTATGAAATTAAAGCACAATTATTTTGACCTAAAAAGATATGTCAGTTTTTGTGTTTATTTTTCTTTAATGTTTATTGAGCTGTTCAATCAGTGGCGTAGGTATAGCTATGCCATGATCCAGTAAAATAAAAATATATATACCTATATAAATTTCTCCATTCATTTCTTTATAATTATGTACTTATTGACTTAAAATTGATCCAAGAATCACCAATTAAAAAAGCACAATAACAATAGGTAACACCTTGTATTATATAATAAAAATGTGAGTGTTAAAAATAAGTGAGAAAAGAAATGGAAGCGAAACGATCAACTACAAACCATTATCCTTAAAAGTGTTATCGGGAGAATGTCAGTGACAACATGGCTGTTCCTGTTAGCAGTAATCGCGTTATCAGTTTTTATCAAGGCGCAAAAGGACTCAGAAGAAATCCTGCCGTCGCAGGATGGCTATTACCTTGATACGCTTAACGAAGTTGCTGCCGGATCGGGGTGAGTAGGATTATTGATTTAATTATCCTGTGAAAGCCCTTTAATGAGATATTGAGAGTCATTTAATGGGATATTTTCGATTTTAGTACTTAGTCGTTAAATCTTTTTATACTTCGCCGGACGATAAGATAAAACGAGGGGGCATCTTACTCAATAAGGCTCTTTGGTATATTGTAAAAAGAAAAACTGATGATTTTATGAAGCTAATCTTTTCTACACTTAGTCAGGAAATAGTTGCAACCAGCTAGTCCCTCTTAAAGTGGGCCTCGGACGATCAAACTTACTGTCAGTATTGGATACTGACAATAACTTACTGTCAGTATTGGATACTGACAATATTTCATCAGTATTATACAATAGACCTCAGACCAGCAATATTGTGATCAGTATCTGGTCTGACCGGAAATTATAGAAAAACCGTGCGCTGATATTATTTCAACAAGTTTAGCATGCAAGACAAAAAAACAGGACGTTGCGTTGGGCTAAACGCGGCAAACATATTATAATCATTTTAATTTACTAATGGCGGATATTATAGGTTCGGGTTACTTTCAAGGTTACAGTTAACCTGAGGATTGTGGTGCTTATTTTACCGATTAAACTAAAGATTGAAGTTACCCGTAGCCTATAATACCAGACGTAAATGATATTAAATTAACTGATCCAGAACTACCACAACTATTTCAGAATGAGCAATAATTTGTATGATTATCTTACAAAGCAAGTTCAGGCTAACTTTAATACGTCTCTATAAACTTTTTAATATTTTCTTCTTTTCCCTGTTTATTTTTACCTTCGGGATCGTTTTCAAGCGACATCGGAGACACATGTAGCATGTATACTCTATTACAGAATTAGTACTGAACACACAGTAGGGCCCGCAAACGCCAATATGTCATCACGATACCCTCTATTGATGGGATAGTTCCAACATATTGCTAGTGCATCGGTTCAAACACACAAATGGTCTGCGTACACACGGTACCGTTTAACGGAGACAGACATTTTATAAGCCGTTGTATACGATAGGTCAAACACTATACCGCTTGTACGCTTGTAAGTGTTCCATGCCAAACCCGAAATAAATTAAACAAAGACAATCACAATTTCTTTCGGTCTCTTTGGGCCAAATAAATGTTATTGAAAATTGGAAAATTTCTGCCTGGGTTAAGAATAACCATGATATTAATAATTGACATGACATAACTGACAACATAAGAAATAATCCAGACATATGGTGTCATTTTAACCCAATTTAAATTTTATGTACGTCAGATTTATCGTTTAAAAATTATTTTTCTTCAAATTTTAAATTATTACAATGCAACAAGTGGAAATAATAGCGGAAGAACTTAAATCCGAAACCATTAAAGAATTCGAACGTATAAAAAATGAAACTTCGGAGTTTTCAAACAAGGTAAAAAATGACGCAAAAGGCAACATGGAAGTTATCTTGGAAATATTGAAACACGATATCTATGAATTGTTACAAACTGCACCTAAGAATGGTTATATCAAAACAGTGGAGGCGATTTACAAACACGCTACGAAAAACATTTATTCTTCGCAGACTGAAGCTTGGACCCTTCTCAAAGATAAATCGGAAGAGAGCAAAAAGCAGATCAAGAAATGCTATGAGTACGCATGCGAAATTGTAGACAGGAAAGATAAAACGCTTGAAAAAGTATACAAAGGAAGTAAAGTTTTTCTAAAGGTCAATTTAAAGGAGTTTGTCAAGACTGTAAAGAAATTGGGTAAAGACGCACAAGAACAAATCATTGCGATTTGTAAAGATGCCAAACGAAGGACAAAAGCTGACACATGGATACAATAAAAAAAATAAAAATATATTGGCATTTCATTTAGGTATTTAGTTTAAAATTAAGGGGATTGCATGATTCAAGCTAAAACTTAAACTTGATTTTGGAAGAGTTTGCCAAAACATTAAAGGTTAGCAAAAGTTTTTCAACAAACTAACATTTTTCTTTTATAGCAAGGGTTAGAAAATGCGTTTATGCACACCCCCATTCCAACCAATTTCACTGAAAACCCTTCCCCTAATCTTCCCGGAACCCGCCTCTCGGCATTTCTTCGGAGTGTCGAAGACCAGAATCATCATCGTTCCGCTACTGTGGCTCTGCTTTTCTCTTCCATCTCCTCTGCTTATCCTTCATAATACGTGTTAGCATATCTGCGGCAGTGTTCCAGTTCATCTCTGATTCGACCAGAAGATCCGCAATGTTTTCCTTCGGGATAACTCTATTGCTCTGTTTCTTATATCGTCGAAGCCTTTACGTACGAAAATCGTGTGTTCCGGGGTGTCGCGCTCTCCGCAAAACCAGCAATCGTCGCTTTCCTGCTTCCTTATTACTTTTCCTCCTATGAACTCCTTTTTCGTGTATCCTTCCTCTTTCTCCAACGGCCCAGTCGAGGGGTAGTGTGCCCGCCACCGCCTGCACCGCGATTGTGGAGACCGTACGATACGCTGATGTGATCCCGATTGTTAGGCGTCTATTTACTCCATCCAGGGTTTTTACGTATTTTTTGTGATTTAGCGCGTTGCTCCATGGTGTGGATGCTTACATCATGGTCGACATCACCGCGAGTGTCATGACTCTCCTTTAGTTACTGCTTGGACCTCCTATTTTAGGCCCAACCCGCATCAGGGCATTGATCAGTCCATTTGCCTTTTCCGCGATCTTGTTCACATGCGTCGTCATTCTCAAATCCTGGTCCAGCTATACATCTAGGTATTTGCCCGCGCGCTGGCTGCGTATCGCGGTATTACTCAGGGTTATTTCAATGTTGGTTAAGTTTTTGCGGCCTGAGGGGATCAGCAGCTCCGTTTTTTTGTGCACTACTGTTCCTACTACTTCATTTGTGCCAGTTTGTCTATCACTCGGGTGACAGCATGCTTTGTTTTATTTTCAAGCTCCTCGCGTGTCTTGGCCCTTACCACCACCGCTAGGTCGTCCGCGTACGCGAGAGGTTTACTCTCTTCTCTAGATCAATTCTCAGGATATCGTCGTAGTATATATATTCCAAAATATCGGCTCCTTAAATAAAACCCTGGGGCACGCCGCAGGTTACTTCGTGTCTTCTCTCGTCTGGTATAAGATATATCTTTCTCTTAGGTACGACCCTATAATGTTGGTGAATTTCCACTAGTTTCTCCTCTTCTTAGTGCCTTCAAAATTCCTGCGGTGTTGAACGCGTTTTGAATGTCCAGCAATACTAATACGCTAGTCTCTCTATGTTGGTATGCTTTCCTGTTTATGTCTTATTCGTGTATGTTCTTTACGCTTTTTATGGAATTAACTGTGGATTTTTCCCTTATAAATTCGTACTGGTTATTGCTAATCATATTTTCTCTCTGTGCTTCGATCTGGAGTATATTTTTAATCGGTATTTCCAATAGCTTGCGTGCAGAGTCGATGACGCAGATGGGTCTGTTCGTCATTTTCAACTTTTCAATTAGCGCCAGATCTTTCCGAATTAAGCACTGAGTTTGGAACGGTTTGTCAAAAAGAAATTGGCAAAGTTTTTTAACAAACTAACCTGAACAAACATGACTCACATTGCTATTTAAAAAATTAATCACAAATCACCGAAATAAATTTAGATACGCAACTGGACCATAGAATAGGAGGGGACTCTTATTTCTATGAACGGACTCTTTGAACTGTCAAAAACTAATTTGCGCTGATGTCCTAGTAATTGCAATCCGAAACACGCGAGAAAGAAAGAAATCTGTTTGGCAACTATGGGTAAAAATAAAGAAAACTGTTTTACCAACTTTTGATGAAATCTGTTTTATCGGTAAATATTGGTGCCGCTTTAAAATTTAAAATATTCCTTGGTTAAAATTTTTTAGTTCAGGGATACACGTTATATTTGTAACTCTTGTTTTTCAGTTTGGAGTAAATACCTTGTTGGTAAAGTAACAAATAACGTATATCTAAGAGCTGAAATAGAAAGCAGCAAAAAAGGAATTATTTAAACCAAGCAATACCTATTTAAAAAAATACAGCTTTATTATAAATGTAAACAAACTGACACTGCATAAAACAACGCTCTTATGTTTATTACCCCTGATAACCCTCTATTTATATGAAATTTATTTCGTTGATTTGTGAAATTAATGAAGATGTCACAGCTTTGACACCTGTCATGAAAAAAACAAAGGAACACACTTAAAATGAGGGAAATTAAAAGAGTAATTATTTGTGTTCAAGCATTTTTCAAAAAAGAAATAAATACCAATAATATTTAGGTAGGTTTCTATATTATAGGAACAGGAATAGATAAAGCCTTGTTACAAATAAATGAATCCAGCCTTTTAAAATAATTTACTTACTTTTATCAGAAATAATATCGTTTTTCGTAAATCAGACCCTAAACTAACTGTAAAATACCTACCATTACGTTTAAAAATAAATAAAAGCGTTCTTGCTCTTAAGTCACTTAAAAGGCTCTCAAAATGCCCTTATAAAGGCTTATGTCATGTTTATTTCAGGGCCGATACACTAGAGTGCCCTTCGAGCAACGTTATAACGACCCGCTACAAATGCAACGTTAACGGAAAATGGGTCGACTGCACGAGAAGACACTGCTGTAAGGACTATACATTTATTGCAGGAAGGTAAAATGACAATTTTTACAACTTGAATTTTAAAAAACAAACTTTTTTTTTTGGGTTTCAGCTAGCTTAAAGAGCGCTTTTTTTACAATAATTGACACTGTAAATTTGGGTTACGCAGTAAGCATGCATTTTATAGATGGTGCCCCAAACAATGATTTGCCGTAAAATTTCAAATTGAAAGTTTCTTTGCGAAAAAAAATAAAAAAATCTTAGTTAATTTAGCATCTATTGACGTGCCGCTATTATAACATATTCCAAAATCATGGTTTTGTGAACCAGTTTTGGTATTTTCTCAATTTTAATTTACGAGATAACCATCAAATTTTACTATTCTATCTAGAAATTATTAGGATATCCAAGATCGATAAAATAAACATATACATATATAAACATCTTACGTTAAAGCGTAAGTTGTTCAGTTATAATATAATTCATAGTCTACTTAACATACTTATGGAGTTTTAAATAATTTTCTAAATATATAGCATGTGTAGAAGAACATATCATTATGTGTAGATTAGAACAAGTTCCATTAAAAAATGCAAATTATTCGAATGAGGTATTCAGGTCTCACTCCCCTCTATATTTACTCAAAACTGTCTTCTTTCGATACCCATGAGGATACTTTTTTTTTAAATAGTGTATTATTTTCTTCTTGAATCACTTACAGTATTTTGCGGTGCTGGAGCGGTTGACTGGTCTACCCAGTACCCATAGTCATAAAAAACCTTACCTTTATATTTCATGGACAATTCCACCTGGTGATGAAAACTATCCGCTCTCATCCCGATTCGAGAAAGTTAATCGTTAATTCCTCTGCTTTGAGAATTGACTATATATGCACCAGCTAGGATAGAAAAGTCAAGTTTTTATTCTGAGCTGAACCGTTATCGAGCCACAATGTGATTTTGTAGCATCCCTGTTTTGCAAGAATATTTTCCGTCCTGTAGAGCAGAACCTCCATTTATTCCATCTTTAAATACCAAAATTCCAGGGGTGAAAAGAGCAACTTTATAGTGCTCCATTCTAGTAAGCATTGTAACCTTTTGTAAATATACAAAATAACACACATAATCATTGTTTCGATTGATTTCAGAATCATGTCCATACATGTTCAGAGAATCAACAGCTTTTTTAATATGTATGCGAAACTTCAGCTTGCGTGTTTTACTTTGTCTGCTCATGAAGCTCGTGTACTGCGATTTTCGTTACGAAAACATGACGTTTCAGATTTCGATTACTAGGGTAGACCTGACAAGGAGTTTTTTTACACTAGGTACATTTATTCTAAGGAATTCATTATACTCAGTGGCGCAACAATGGGGGAGGGGGGGCTGTCGGGCGCCCTCCCCCCTCCGAACTTATTTTTTGGTTGCGCCACTGATTATACTACATTTTTATTAAGTAGTGTATGACGTTTAATTACTCTAGTGTTTATCGAAAAAACAGTAGCTTTAAATAAATTGTGTGATATTGTTATTTATGTTAGTACTTATATAACGGGGCAAACTGCGAACAATTTTAGCATTTTTTTCATAAGAAAAAAAAATTTCAACAATTTTTCAATAAAAATCTTAAAATCCTTAAAAAAATACTCTATTGCGTTTTTCGTTCGAACGGCAGAGCAGCAATAATTATTGCAGTTATTGCATTAAGGTATACAAGGAGTTCAAGAATTAGTAGTTTTTACAGAGACTACAAAACAATTTTGTAATTTCTCTTAGAATTGTCAGTTTAACTTTGGACACAGTGTATAAACCAAAAAGGCGATTTTTACGTCCTAAAAATGGATATGAATATTTTCTTAGGGAACTTCTAAGAAACTTGAGAAATGTGATTAAATATTTACAGAGTGGAGAGTTTAGGTGAAATATATTTAATTATACTTTGCTTTTGCACATATAGTAGATTTAATGAAATAAGTTTTCTCAAAGTATGCCTCAGGAGTAATTATTGAATAATTAATGTTTAATTATTAATTTGTATAGTTGTACTTTATAACTTATGTACTTGTAACTTATTTAGACTAAAATTGTATATTATAATAGATAAATTATGCTCATTTGAAATTATTTTTTTGGTGGCATATACTTTTTTCTTCTTTTTATACGTTTATAGAGTCTCGATACAAGTAAAGAGTAACTTAATTTTAAATTTGGAAAGTAAAAATATTATGTTATTAAATAAAAATTTAAAATATATCTAATGGGTGGGTACTATTTTGTTTTTAGATGCATACCAACAAAACACGATCCCTGCAAAATGGGTCTTTGTGAACAGCACTGCACAGTCTATCTGCAAAGAGTAATTTGCACGTGTTTCGACGGTTACAAATTTTCAGCGGAAAATCAAAGAAGCGGAATTAAGCCTGTATGTGTGGGTAAGATAAATATTATTATAATATGTTTGTATAAGCAAAGGAAGTCATCCGGGCAGTGATTTGGGCTTTACGTCTTACATATTTTTAATTGTGTTTTGACACGTTTTCTTCTAAATGTTGATTGTGAACGAACCGTGTAGTAGGGATAGGCAGTGGTAGATCGATCCATTATTTGCATATAGCATGTATGATATTTTGAAAAAAAAAACATGCTATACTTACTTAAAATAAATAACTGGCCAGCATCTTAATGTGACAACATATAACATAAACGAAACATCAAATCTTAATTTTTGTACGCGAATAAATAGGTAAATAATGACTGTTCAAGAAGGAAGTAGCATTAAAATTCTGGTTGCTTGTTGAAAATTTGTTCGGATTGCGATGCTACCCCGCGTAGTATTGAAATCGAAGGCGATAGAGTTAATATACGCAATGAGGGCGTTTAGCGAACGTCAGCAGCTTAAAAAACAAAAAAGCTTACTTGCAGCAACTGAAAATTCGCTAAACCGACCAATTTCTAGTTTGTGGTTTGAGACTCTGCTCTGCCGTTATGTTAAAAAAGAGATAAATAACTTAGCTAATGTTGCACTATTTTATGGAAGAGGTATAAAACCTAAATTATAAATCCATGACTGATTTTTGGAAATAAACCTATCTTGTGTAATTTCGCCGCCGCGACCTTCTAGTTAAAGAATTTCTTTTTTATTTGGCTTCTAAGAAGTTTATTTTGCCGTGATCAAGAAAATAAGAAATTGATTTTCTAAATGTGATTGTAAACTTATTATTCATCCTTACTATAAAAAAAAGCGCCTTTCTATCAGCGGCATTCGTAAAATAAGTTATGGTTTTCTATTTGGGTTTCATAATGACTACTTTATGAAATGTAAAAAAGTTGAACAATGCTCCCCTATGAAACTGAAATTATTTATTGACAGGAGAAGACCAGCTATTTGATAGTAATACCAACATCAAATTTAGGCATAAAAGTGTACAGAACTTGTATGGCATAATTTATTTGTAAATATGGGGTTTTTATTTAACATAATAAGACAAATTAGTATAAAGTGCATGTTTTATAGGGCTAGTAGAGCACTTGTACCGTTAGAAAGCTCCTCCGCAAGTGGCTCGTTCTCTAACATACTTTAATTGACCATTTAAGGGGGGCAAATTTGACAAATTTAGGTTAAAGTTTATGTCAAAGCCATGAAATTACCATTACATATTTGACAACGGCTATATTTGCTGGGGGGCAAAGTCACAAGTTTAGGTTATACTTCTTGTCAAAATCATATGTTCTTAAATGGTCTATACAATATTTTAAATGTCAACCTATAAAATAATATACATTTTGTCATTGTGTCTACAAATAAGAGTTTGTGACTTTTCTCTGGCATTTTTGCGCCTTCTTTGATCGGGCGCCGAATCGTTTGCGTCAAAGATTTGCCCTAGATCCGACACGGAGTATATAGGAATAAAGCTGGATTTATAAACTCGAAAAGTTGGTGAGGTTGAAGTTATGGTCAAGTTGTGAGGTTAGATATTCCGAATTCCGAGCATAAAAATTGTTTATCTCGAACTACCCGGGAAGTTTTCGAACCTTACATGAGCTTTACATGAACAACATGAACGAGTGTATAAATAGAACTGAGTGTTCCCTTTAGTTTAAATTGAACTCCTATTTCCAACACCAACTGAACCTCAACCTCGCCAACTTTTCGAGTTAATAAATCCACCTTACTTCCAGTAGTAATACCTTTGAAATGTGATAAAATGTGTTATTTGTGATAATGCCAGTCAAAAAATTTAAAAAGAGTGGAACAATAGAGCGATGTATCCTGCTGAAGCTAATCGGATTTTTTTTGAAGCGACCGAAGTCGACGTAATTCCGGGAGAATTTGTTGACTTTCTGCCGGCAATAAAGTGCTGAACAAAAAAAGTTCTCCGCTGAATAACGAACAAGAAAACGAAATGGCATAGTTCCAAATCTGCACCGTTCTGTCGTTCGGGGGACGATGCGATGCTTTAACAGGAAGTATGCAAACAATACTCGTATAACCGTCGATTTTCGATGTTTGGAGAGGCTTCATTAAAACTACCCTAAAGATACACGGTGCCCGCCTAAAGTCGTCACAATATGTCGAAAGGTAGAGTTTTGGACTTTCTTTGTCATTATTTATTTCATCGCAGCGTTTCAATTTGTAAACATCTCCAGTCCAACCTTTACAAACAATATTTAAAAACAAATTAAATTTCGTTGTGATTCATAACAACTAAAACTTTTTAAGTGTCAATTCGTGATATAACTTTTAAAGATTGCGGCTAGAAGCCATTTTCATAATTTATTGTAGGGCCGCATTGCACTTCATTCGATAGCTTATAAATTTTTCAAAATCCAAATAATTTAAATCCGTGGCAAAATGCAATTCGGACCTCGTTGATTTACACCGCATTGTCTCCTTCATGGCAGCAATTCGTCGAGAGATTTCCATGCGGGCCTCAGTTTCAAGAACATTAACTCCGGCAAAGCTTAAAATTCAATATGCCGATGAGCTTTTGTTTCAGGGAAATATCGGCGAACCGAATTAGGGTGAGTAGTAATAAAAACGGGAGGGAGAGAGTACTTACGATGACAATTAAAACCTGGTGTGCTGGATTTAATACATATTATATAAGAACATTATTTTGGAAGTTTAGTAGCAATTTACCAGCTATAATCTTGAAAACTAACACCTATTCAGGTGTTACCATAAGTAAAATAAGAGCACATGGTATCTGGTAAATTTTCTAGTTTATTTATTTTTTGAAGTGAACTATTCTTTACAAAAAGGCATAGACCAAAATATATTTGTTTTTAATGTAACCGGTAAGAAAATCACCATTTGTGTGCCACTACAAAAGTCCGTGTACAGTCTATCTGATCTTAGTTGGAACAGCATAAAAACGCTTGGTCGGCGTCTGCTTTGAAAACGAGACCGA
Source organism: Polydrusus tereticollis (assembly GCA_963920685.1). Classification (NCBI taxonomy): domain Eukaryota; kingdom Metazoa; phylum Arthropoda; class Insecta; order Coleoptera; family Curculionidae; genus Polydrusus; species Polydrusus tereticollis. The sequence continues at coordinate 145,726,051 of OY987329.1, forward strand.
CTCATTTTTCGACTTAAGATCCCGGCCCGTTCATCAAGCACGCCACCTTTTATCTTTGTCTCTCCCACGCAATCCGCGCCGAACTCGCCTATCTCCTTCTGACAATGGTCGATCGTTGAACGGGCCGGAACCAATTACACGCATTGAGTCCACGTTGACTTCTACCGGTACGGATCAATATATGTTTTACTATTTTGTTTCAATTCGTGATGCAGTATTTTGATTAGACCACATATTTAGCGCTGTTCCAAGTAAGATCAGATAGACTATACCTATAGCAAGAAAACTGTGACGCCAAGGACCGAGACGAAAACCTGTGAGAAATTAACAAAAAGTTAAAGATTTTAACGTTAGATACTAGATTATTTATTACAAAATAATAATATTATAAATATCAGTTTTTATGAATATCAGTGTTTGGTTACTACTTATTAGTAGCTCCCGGTCCCGAAGCAAATTCCCAAAACCACCGGTACCGTGTTATATTCTCTTTAAATTCCAAAACTATCCTGGACAAATAAAAATAGTCTATCTTACTTCCAGACGTAGACGAATGCCTGGACCGCAACGGAGACTGCGAACACAGGTGTATAAACGAAATGGGCGGTTATCGCTGTTCCTGCGAAGAAGGATATATCCTGAGGGCCGACAACAGGACTTGCGAGAAGCAGGAAGGGAGATACGCGGCGCCCGATAAAGGAAACACGTTAGCCGAGACAATGGCAGGACATTCGAATCGCTGCTATGCAAACTGTGATAGTTTGGTCAGGTTAAACGAGAAACTGAAGACGTTGCAGGAGAAGGTAATAAGTATTAAAATGTCTGTATTCAACTGCCAAAAAAAAAACCTAATTTTTTTTCTTCATAACACTATTAGAAAAATGGTGCTCTGCCATATCACAACTCAGCAATATTTTTTGGCAATTTTTCATACATTTTAGTAGCAGAGAGTCGTTTTGGTCCACTTACGTATTTTGATTTTACGCTAGACATGTTTATAATACGTTTCACATTGCGTAAAACCTCTCGATTGAACGTACTTTAAAATTATTTTTACAACAGTAGATACCTACCATTTTAATTAAGTAAACATTTAGCAACAACAAACAGAACGTATTTCTATTTAAAATTGTCAAAACAAAGCTATAATTAATTCGTAGATAATAAAATTGTATGTATTGAACACATCTGAAAAAACAGTTTTGTCAGTCACAATTTATTGGAAACAATTATTTTATTTTTAAATGGTTTGTATAATCTCGGGTCTATATTATTTTATAAACGTAGGTAGTAGTTTGCTTTTCGTTATACAGGTTAGTTCATGGTGAATGGTGCATTAAACGTTTATGGACAGCTAGCCAATAAACGGGACGATCCAAAAATGTGGGTCTTGCATAATAAAATATATAATTTTTTACAATGCGCTACTGTTGCTTCTACTAGAAAGCCACTTTGATATTTTAAACGGAACACCCTGTATTTTGACCTTTATACAACCTCTAAAAGTATCTTAATAACTATCTTAATATTAATATTTATTTTCATTTTAATTTTTTTAAAACATGACGTGCAATAAATGCTGATTATTTTTAAGCTGCGTCGCGGCTTCTAAAGTCTCGTACTGGATGGTGAGCAGGGATGCGGATTTCGTGATGCAGATGCAGGTTTTAGCGAGTGTGAGCTTGAATCGCTGCAAGTTTAATGTAGTTCAGTTTTCCCCCTTATAAATCAATTTTCAAAAAAAGAAACCTGGTCACGAAGAAACATCGACATGGACTGCAGATTATTTCAAGAGTCATGTGCCTTGAGAATCGATGCGTCTTCGCCACAAGCTTCTGTGTGTAGACAAACCAATGCTGATGCCTAGTTTCATGATTCCCGGAGTCGATACATGCATCACCGCATGATTCAGTGGGTATGGGCGGCTTAAGAGACACTTTTTCTTTCGTTGTAAGGAATATGCCATTAGAAAAAACGTTAATTTTTTTTGGTCATAACTCAGGATTTAAAGAGGATCTTTTTTAATCGATTTTTTTTCGAACGTAAGGAAATCTAGCCAAAATATACGAGTTCAGAGACGACTATAAATGTGTATCGTGCTGGCGGTTATGTTAAATAAACCCTTTGTATATGAATAAAACTCTTCGCCTAATAAATAAACAATAAACCATTTCTAGACTTTTACGCCGCACCCTGTTAACAAATTGAGTTGCCCAAGTTACAAGAGGACTTTCGAAAAGTCACTAAATAAAAGCAGAGTCAGACCACTAAGCCACCAAACATAATCAAGATTTAATTAAATCCGCATCCGAATTAGGTTTTAATACAAATTTCCACAAAAAGACATCGCTTTGTTTTTAGCCGGAGGCCCGTTAAATCCTGATTATAATCTAATTGTCTTTTTGCGATAAGCCCTCCGGATTGTTTAAAGGGCTGAAAAACAAAATACTGATGGCTTTGTAAAATATACAAACAATCGCCTGCAACATTAATCATAGATTTCGTTTGACCTCTTCTACAGCAAATAATAGATTTATTTATTATTACATGTCTGTAACTGAGGCAGTAGCATAAGCAGTACCCATGCAGGAGTGGACCAAACAAATTTTGTTATGGAACTTTGAAACAGTTTTGTGTAACAAGTACGATTTTAGCAAACATTTTTTTATTGTAATACAAGCAGAATTAAGTTATATTTTACATCAACGTGGTTGATGCACTACAGTTGTCGTTCTTATTATTCTTGGCGGCATTGAGTGAAATGAAATTTAAATAGTTTGATTAAAACTGACATTCTGTCTTAAGAGGAAATATTGTGTTTTAAAACAGTGTCGTGAAGCTTTACTAATTTTGTTTTAATTTTTAGGGTTTTTATTAAAAACTAAGTTTCTCTTCTATCTAAATATGGCATGCTATCATAATTCCCATAAACTTCTTCGGACTGTTCTTCTTCATCATCATTAGTATCTGACTTGATATGCCGATGCTATGAAAGTATTTTTTCGACAAGAACTCTACACCTTGTATATATTAAGAATAATACTTTTCTTTTAATCGATTCATAAAATAGCATTAAAGAAATATCTTTTTATAATCAATAATTATATTTTTCTACTTTTAATTAAATAAAAGAATTAGTTGCTTTTTTTATTCTCCATGACGACTATCACATCCTACAAGACCAACACTATAACCTTAACTATGCAAGGCGAAGACAAAGGCTGCTCCAGTTTTGATCTTGCGTTATAGCAGATTTTATATAAAAGAACTTGGTGCCATTATATACTATATTTCATTATATCGCGGTTGGAAAATCACCCATCACAATTTTAAAAATATGAAAACATTGTTTCAATAGAAATTTCCTTTTTGTGACAGGATCCAAATTGCAAAATTGTTTAAAGGACTAATAAAGAAAATATGGGAATTTTGTTTCAAATACACGAGCTTTTATTTAATAAAATTATATAATATTAATAAACGTGAAACTATAAATCTTAAAAAAAAAACAGTTGTACCTAAGTTTCATCATAATGCACATAATACAAACTGTGTACTTGTTTCCTAGTTATATTAGGTATATATATTTTATTTTAATTATTACAAAATGATAATTTTTGTGCATTTAGGTCTCAGCATTAAGCACAGCTATAAGACTTTCTAGTTTTGCATCTGGTCCGCCTGGGCCAATTGGGCCGCCCGGACCGCCAGGTTCTCAGGGACCAAGAGGGTTTCCAGGTAAGTTAAAAATTATTCGATAATGAAGATGAAATTCGTAACTTTCTAAAATATTAATGAAAATATAACCCCGCGAAATATTTTCAACCATAAATAGTTTTTTTTTACTTATACTCAACATGTAAAAAAACTTTATGACCTTTTACCCATGCCAATTTCCGTTCATTTTAATTTTTAATTAGTTTATTTGGAATAGCGACACGATAACACAACAATATTGAATTGTCGTTAAATCCTTTAACAAATACAAAAAATTACCATTGAAAAAAAATTGTTGTCCGTTCTACAAAGCTTTTTTTGTCATTACCGATGACATACCTACTATTTGAAAATAAAATATTGGAAAAATTTGGCAAAAACAACGTGTACGTAGAAATTTATCTATTCATCATTTTAGCTTATTCCGTTGTAGTTTTAACCTTTTGAAAATGAAAATTCTGTGCAAAATATGAATTCCAAAATGTTAAACTCCCAAGCTCCCTAAAACTGTAACAACGTAGAGTTACGACTGAATATTTTGTAGGTTGGTTTTGTTTGCTTTGTCAAAACAAAATATGTTTGTCGTTTGTTACATGTCATCAACACTTTTTAATAAATCGACAATGTATGGGTCAATGGCCCTTTTATTACTGGATATTTATTAAATATTAAGCAATAATATAAATTTTGGTCATAAAAGAAATTCTGATGTTTACAGACTGATTAAAGTAGCCAGCAAAATTGCATTTTCTTTATATTATACCAAGTAGGTAAATTTAAAATTGTATTTACTCAAACTGCCATTGACGTTGCATTTTCAGGTCCTGATTCAAATTCCGGCCTCAATTCCTATCAAGACTACACATATTCAATGCTGGACGCATTTGTCCCTCTTGGGGACGAGGAGAATGCACAATGCCGATGTAAACGAGGAGCACAAGTGAGTAATATACCATTATATTATTAGCAAGGAATTTCGTCAGTAGGTATTGAACACTCGGTTAAAATCGATTAAAAAACCAAAAAAATAATTACTTATTATTTGCCTTCTAAAGTAGCGAACGGAACGGTATATCACTTTAAATGGGGGTACACTAATTAGACTAAATTCTGCCTATAACGTTACCTACAAGTGACTGATTTCCTTTCTATATCAATCAAAGAGTATGCAGTAGCGTAGCCACAGGGGGGCGGGGGCCTGGCGCCCTTTACTACTTAAATAATAATTCTTATACAACAAAATCGGTCTTATTCTAGTTTTAGTAAAGAAAAACCGGCCTCGAGAGCGCCTCACATTATATTAATTTTTTATATATAGCGGATTTTCACTTTGTTTGGGGCCAGACCCCCGTTCCTAAGGGAGCATGAGAAAGGTGAATTCCTACAAAATTTGGGCGTAGTCCCAAAAATGTTTGCTTTTTTTAATATTAAATATTGTTCGCATTTAAGGAGTTTTAACAATTACAAATCAAACAATAAGCCGCGTAGAATACAATTTTATTCGTTGATTGCACCCATCAATTAAACAAGTTGAGCGTTTCGAGAATTTGCCTCTACAAATTTAAATTTTATTACGTATAACTGTGACTTCATTTAAATTATAAATATTTTCTTTTACTTGTGAATTATTTTTGGGACACCCTGTATTTATTTTAAATTGAATTGACGTAAAATAAATAATTTAAAACAAACATTGGTATACTTACATGAATATTTTTTCTATCTTGCGTTACAGCAGAATTGCAAACGCCTAAGGCCCTTTGTGCGTAGTAATTAAATAAACTGAAAATTAGTCGCGTTTGTGGTATGTTTAAATATTTTTGTGACCTTGCATTTTCTACCGGGCCATTATTTTTGTAACTATGAAGGGAACGCTTGAAAAACTTTTCTGTTCTCTATTATATTATGTAGTTTCTTTTACTTGGTCAACCTAAAATTCTTACTCGTTTGGTTGGTACAGCTTAACTGATTTTTATAAATGTTGATTTTAAACCTTTTATCTATTACTCAAAATGTATTTTTTTTTACTTAAAGCATTTACTGTTCTATGCAATAAATTAAACCAATTTTAAAATTATTGTACATACAAAGCCTCAAAACATTTAAAATTCCATCAATATCAACGTGAAATTCCTAATAAGTTGAAAATCCCTAACAGGTAAATTCCAAATATTTAAATTCACTTACGCAATAAAGGATAAATTCGACTGTTGTTAAAAGTGGATAGAGGGAGAGACTAAACCGTAAATAGCGATACAAAATTATGCAAATTAATTTGTAAAAAAGCATCATTAAAAAACTATTTTTGAAATTTTGAATGTAAGTTGTCTGTGCATATATGTTTAAATGATAAAATTACTTTTTATGTAACCAGTAGCGAAATATATTATTTTGTGCAGCGAATAAAAAACACGAAAATATTTTAAAATTGTCGTCCATTTTTTAAAAGTCAGGTAGATATGTAGGTCCCATGGGGAACGTAATATAAGTACAATTTTGTGCAACCACTTACGAAATGTTCTTCTGTTCCTAACTAGTTACGAAATATACATTTTTAAGAGAAGGTGTCAGTGTGCAAAAATGTAATCTACTTTAAATGTCAAAATAAGCCCACATTTATAGTTTCTCTACATTCTTATGTAGCACCGTTTTCAAACATGACACTTCATCAAACATTAAAAATAAACAGATTTTTTTACGAACGCTGAATAGCCGCGTTGGCCCCTATGTGCGGCGGCCTGTTTTAATTTTGCGGTATTGGCCTTTGTCCGGGCCATCAGCGAAATTAATCAGACTTTGCTCTGAAATTAATTTCCCAATGTGGCGCATTTTTTTTATTATGGCACGAATTTCATGTAAGTAAAAAGTCCTATATGTCGTTTGCTTATCGGTTAACATATTGCCACTATAAATTATCTGTATAAGGGTAAATTTTATCCAATGTCAATTGAAGCAGCGAGAACCCTTAAGGAAAGTGGCCTCTTTGGTGACAGGTTAATTATTTTTTCTTTTGCAGGAAAGGCAAAGTACGAAGTATTCCGGTACTGTGATTTATTTTTGCCAGCACTGGCTCTGGCAGTAAAAAATACCTGAATTATAAATTTTGAATAATTTAATAATGTAGAAGGTTGGTTTATACGTGCAGTTCTACGTTGAACGGAAGAAAAAGACAAGCATTCTTCTCATAAGCATCCAAAAACTTAAGTTAATTTAACTTTCCATTTAATACTCGATCCTTTAGTCGACAACAAATACACTTTACTTTCATTTACAGTTTACTTTAATAGACAAAAGTATATACTTTCAACTAAATGACATTAAATTCATAACAAAAGGAAAAACAATAATGATACAAAATTTGACAGTTAATAAGGGGCTCCAAGATTCCCACATAGTCGGATCGGACTGGCTGTGTACTTGAATATTTTTGCGAATTTCTACATAAAATTTGGTAAACGTATGTTTAAGAATGTACTATAAAAAAAAACTATTTTTTCGATACGTCAAAGTGAGTGTCCCCTTAAGTTAGTAATTTATCCTTCACTAATCGTTTAATATATTGTCGGGCATTAATTTTGTTTAATGCTCAAATAGGTTTCTATCCTAAGCCGAAATTATTCGGGTCGGAGGGCAGCAAACCTATTAGCGCCTTTTTAATCTTATTTCGGGTCGCAGGAGATTTATTTTCTGAACGGTTTGCTCGGGCTACTAAAAATGCGTAGATAGAACCGGATTTGCATAATTTTTGTACTCAGTCAGTCTAGTCTCGTATTTTTTTTTTTTTGGGGGACGGTAAATTCTTAAATATACTAACTTTATTAGTGTGTCGAAGTAGCTGCAACGAGAAGAAAGAAGCAAAATTACGTTTCCATTATAAACAGTAAGTTAATTGAATATCGCACGTATTAATTTATAAAGCATCAATTTGGATGATCAATATATCTTGGCACAGCCACGTTTCAAAAACAGCATATACTTGTGCTTTTTTCTTATGGTAAGGCACAGCACCGCAGGATCAATCCTTTATGGCGCTCTGCGAGCGGTACGTGTGCGCAGGAAACGTTTCACGTTGGTCTTGAATCTTTGGAGATTATACTCGTTGGGGAACACGACCTCAGCGAGGTCGTTCCAGGTGATGACGTTCTCCAGATAAAAATGTTTAAAAAGTGCCGTTCGAGGGGCACTAAGCTGAACCACGTACGGGTGGGCTGCAGTGGCTCGTCGTGTATTTCTACCATGCACCGCTCTGGGTGTAATCAAGCGGGCAACCTCGGTTGTGCACTTGCCATGAAAATATTTTAAAAATAGATTCAAGTCGCCAACCTGCCTTCGATGTTCAAGGTTTTCCAGGTTGTTTGTCAGATCATGGTCACCGATCAAGCGAATGGCACTTCTTTCAATGAAATCAAGGAGTCTCAAAGTATGTTTAGGAGCAGAGCCCCAAATGTGCGAACGGTACTCCAGCGATGGTCGAATTTGGGCTTTACAGAGCATCAAAAGTTGTTGGGGTCTATAGAGGTTCTTAGTTCTAAAAACTACTCCAAGCATCTGCGAGGCTGCCTTAGCAATGTCCGCAAGGTGACTATTCCAAGACATAATATGACTATCCAAATTCTCGCCCAATAAATGAATTCATAAAACCAAGGGAATCGAGTGTCCCGCCATGACTATATCCGGTTCTTCAACATTAACTTTTTTAGAAAAAACTACCTCTCAGGACTCCCCATGATGTTCTATTGTGTTGTTCCAAACGTGAGTAACATAAGCGAGAAGGTCTCCTGTTGATCTAGACTTGCGGAATCCATAATGGTGGTCACTAATAATGTTGAAGCCTTCCAGTACATAGCCCTCTCCATAGCCTTTTTTGGTGTCAAGACTCCCCAAGATTCGTTTAACATGGGGCTACCGGAAAACAATCTCGATTCTACAGGGGGAATGTTCGGTGGAGTTTTTCCTTGGAAATTAACCGTTGAATGCGAAGAGAATAGTTCCGCCAGTAAGTTTGCCTTTTCCTGTGCTTTGGTCGCAATAGTGCCATCAGAACGTGATGGAGGTGGAAAGATTGACTTGAACTTGGATCCTCTGGTTGTGTGCTTCTTTGCTTTGGTCTATCGTTTGCTTGTATTGGTTTCGAGCGTTATTAAAGATGGTACGATTTTCGGAGGTAGGATTTTGACGCCATATGGGTAGGAATACTTTTTTGATTTAAGAGCTCGTTCGCAATTTTTGGTAAACCAAGGCTTGCCGTTAGAAGGGCACGTTTTTAAGAAAAGGATGAAGGCTTCCTTACCAGTAAGGATAGGCTCCGATACTTCCAGCACAAATCGTCAGAGGTAAAACAAACGTTCCGCTAAGGAAAGGTTCGAAAATGGTCCCTTAAGTCATCCCACTTAGCTGATGTATAATGCCAGATCTTGGGGGGTTTAGGAGGCTATTCCTTAATTGGCAGTTTGTTCAGTGCCGAAATAACGTTGCGGTCAGCCGTTTCTAACGGAGGCTTCACGGTGACAGGGTACAAGACGGCGTTTCAAGTTAAGAAAATATCCAACAAACTAGAAAAATCATCATCTCAGTCTGGAATCCGAGTCGCTTCACCCACGAGTTACAAATATTTCAGGTTAGTTCGGGTGGATTTCTTCATTGCCTCCAAGATAGCCTGATCGCCTGGATGGCTCCTTAATTGTATCAAAATTTTTGTCCAGCCAGAAAAGTTTTAATTTTGTTGCTTTATTGTTTTGTTCCCTACTTTCTAACAAGTTGATTCTGTTGTTATTTACTATAGCTTTCTTCCGGTTCACCTCGTGCAGTCCATTGTTTTGACTGTTGGATTGTTTCCGGCGTATACTGAGGATTTAAGTTTCGCTCATTGCTGCTAGATTCTCCTTTCCATTCAGCAGATGTTCCGGAGTGAGCAAAAGCTTCATTATTCATCATGCAAAATGATGCCTGTGGCTTTTGCTAACTCACGCACTTTTACTCGCCTGGCGGCCTAAATGCTAGCGTGGGCGTGGTTTCATTCGTAAGGCGGCGGAAGCTTCAAGGCTACATTCACAGATGTCGCTCTATCGTCCCCTTTTAGTATGCAACCCAAGTTACTTATCGAACCACCCTTGTAATTATTAACACAAAATTTAGCCAAAGGCAACTTTTAATTTTCCTTCCATGGTACATTTATTTTATGCCTATACATATTGAAACCCGTATTAATTTTGTGCAACTTTAGATTTCACGTACACCCTCAGTTAGTATTTATTGCTGAGAAAATCGCCATGTCCCAAAAGGGGTGAGCAATATACTTCCCGATTCAGATGGCGTATTATGAAAAGTGTATTTTGATTTTATTGCAGTTTGCGTAAAGTTGCAGATTAGGACTGAATTTGTTAGGTAAAGTCGGCAAATAGTCTAGTCTCGACCTTCCACGTGAGAAAAATTTTAAACGGCATAAAATACATTGTATAGATAAAACTAACAAATTGTGCGGAAGTTTAAAGGTTGTTCGGGTTTTGTGTGGGGAAATAGTTTTATTTATTTAACCTAGTTTAAAATGAGCGACTGCGAACTACGTTTAAAACCTAAACTCGCCGAACTTACTTTTTATAACAGCCCTCGGAATGAATAAAGAGGCGCAGAATTACGCCACATCAACGGTTTAGCAAAGTTCGTTGTTTTATAACTTTTTTATTTTTAACTCGATTTTTTAACCAGTTTGTAAATACATTCATTAAGAACATTTCGTATTATTTTAATTATTATTAACATTTCTCGCTCAGATCATACCGGGGTAAATCAACATGTAGTTTTTTGTGTGACGGGGAGTGGGTATAGGTATACGGTTTTATTGATTTAGTCACAATATCAGTACAAATAAATAGCAAGTTTTATTTATTTCAGGGAGAGATAGGTCCGAAAGGTCCCCAAGGTCCCAAAGGAGAACAAGGAGAAAGAGGATTGCGGGGTCCCAAGGGGGACAGGGGGTCCTTTGATTTTCTATTGCTTATGCTCGCAGATGTGAGGCACGACATTGTCCACTTACAAAGAAAGGTGTTCGCCGAAGAAAAGTAAGAAAACGTGTTTTAACATTTTCAGCATTAAGATGTACTCGCATTCGGTTAGTTTAAAATTGGTTTCCTTTCGCAGACCGCCAAAGTTTGATTTCGAAGGCGCCCTGTCAAAAAAGAAAATCAAACAGAAGAACAGAATCCTGCAAAAGCAGAAAATTCTTGAAGGATTTGTCAGTCCAACAGTTCAGACTCGCACGAGTCATGGAGAAGCTCTTCCGCACGACAGCGACAGCAAAGGTGCTCACAAGGGCATTCGGAGTCCGTTTGGAACCACCATTTCTCTAAATAATAACGATGAAAGTTTGGATGAGTTTCGAGATTTCGATTTGTTGAAACTCGAGGAGAGTTTCGATAACTACGAGGATTTCTCGGGCGAATCAATGACAGACGAGGACTATTTTTAACTTAATTCAGTGTATTTTAATACTGTATGTTTTGCTTTGTTTCTTTCCCAATAATATGTATATCTTCCACTTATGTTTAGTAATTACAAAGAGCTCTTCTCACCATTCACAACAATATTCAAATCACGGGGATTGAATCGGGAGTTCCTTTTAAACATCTTCTCAATTTACTTAAATAACATATGTTAGACATAAAATGTAGCAGAATTCGGTATAGGTTAGCATAGGCGGCCCCCAAGTCTTGTCAATATTTAGTTACTTTTCGTTTAACTGGATGGAATACGGATTTTGTTTTTAAAATTACACGAGTTGACAATGAGACAATTAACGAGATATGAAAGTAGATACGACTAAAGTAAACTTTCTTTAATAATCATTGATGAAAGAACATGTTGTGTTAAAAAAAAAAAACTTTTATTCGGGTAAATGGTTAATCTAAAAGAAATGTATGCAAGGTGTGGCCAAAATTCAGGGCATTATTCTTTACCCAATTTTAAGGCAAAAGATTCTAAACGGATTTGCTTTAGATACACAGAGGTTGAATAAAAAATGTTTCCTAAAAAAGCGCAAATATTAAATTCGGATAAAAATTTGGTAACATTTTTATTATAATAATAGTCTTATAGTCTTTTTACGTTACAATACAAATTTTATCAGCTTTAAGGTAAAATACAGACAGCCATAGAAAAGTAAATAATTACAAAGTCGAAACGTAATAATTGTAGCGCCCTAAACAAATTTACATAATAGTAAAAATAAATTGTCAATATATCAAAATACAAAAATATAATAAGAGAAGGGAACAAGAAATGTGCCCGTTTACCACTTGGCCAGACAGAGATGCACCTACAACCAGTCCCCTTCCAGTGGTGTGAACTTCGACGTTCATTTAATGTAAAAGTTAATGAATCAAAAATACTTGCAAAATGGAAAATGGGCAATAGTTTTATGTACACCGACTTATCCTTAAGGTATTGTAGCAAAAAATATATATTTAATGTATACAGGGTTAGTCGAAAGTAGCACGCCACTGCCCAATATCTCAAAAGCTATTTTGAATTTCTCGAAACATTCTAGGTACATTTCATATAACATATTGATATTTGATGATCATGCTAAAATATAGCGCGTTGGTCAAATATCTATACGGGTAGGCCAACAAGGGCGCGTCGGTCAATAGTTGCTAAACCGTTGAACTTATGGGAAAATTTTCTTAATAAAACTTATAACGTTTCGCCTCTGCTATAACCTAAAATTATTTTTAAGAATACAGGGTGTCTCAAAAAAGAGTAATACCAAAAACTATATTTTTGTTAAATGGAATACCCTACATCTTAGAATATTTTTGAATTTTACATGAAATAGCCATTATTTTTTAATAGGTGCATTATAAGTCTAAACCTAATAATTTCCGAGATATCGACTTTTGAAAAATGACAGTTTTGAACTTTGACAGCTTCTAGGCTTCTAACGGTACGTCTTTGAGTAAAACGGCTACATGTCCCTATCTTACTTTTTTATTATCTTCCCAAAAACATCAACTTCCGGTTAAACCGGAAGTACTGTATTTCCTGCCTTTGAGTTACATCCGGTTTAACCGGAAGTTGACACTTTAGGAAGATAATAAGAAACTAAGATAGGGATATGCAAGATGTTTTACTCTAAGACGCACCGTTAGAAAGCTAGAAGCTGTCAAAGTACAAAAATGTCATTTTTCAAAAGTCGATATCTCGGAAATTATTAGGTTTAGTAGACTGTATACTTAAAAATAATTTTAGGTTATAGCAGAGGCGAAATGTTATAAGTTTTATTAAGAAAATTTTCTCATAAGTTCAACAGTTTAGCATCTAGTGACCGACGCGCCCCTGTTGGCCCACCCTGTATAATAATGTAGTAGGCCTTGGTTGTCATTTATGCAGTTATTATTGTTGACAGCTTGCAAAATTTGTTTATTGGTTTCTTGCTTACCAGATTCGAATCCCCTTAATTTCTTTCTTGGCTGGTAATAATGTATGGTATACTAAAAGTCCATCCAAACCACAAATCCTTATTGATTGCAGCATGTTTATGTAAACTATTTGTAGCCGACCGTGTAATAATTTTTAAAATTTATTAAAAAAAAATGGCAAAAATATAATATAAAAATCTCATCCTCGCTGCAAAAAAAAAACTAAGAATAAATTCACACTAATAAATCAACCACAAATGCTGTAGAAACCCCACAGACTTTACTTGAGATAAAAGTTTTTATCATTACCTACTTTAACCAACTTTTTACACATTCATTAAAAAAAAAATATAGTTCCTCCGGATTCCTCCTTTGTTACAACTTTAATTACACAACTGCCCAATGGTATTGATTGACATATTATTATATAAAATTAAGTGACTCTTCACCAATCTCTTTCTGTAATGTTAACCTACTTTATATTCTCTTAAAGATACAAAATAAGCTCCGGCCACCCTTTGTTAAAACTATAACTGGCCTTTAATTTGATTGTATCTCATGTGTCAAAGCTTAATCTCCGAACTATGAATAAAACTTTAAAAAATCTCTTATTGTTGCTGAAGATGACCTTCTCTAATCGAAACATATCCTAAATCTCATGTAAAGATCTGCTTTCCCCCCCCCCCCCTTTTGATATTGAATGTATTTGTGGCCTGGACAAACATTTATTCCTACCATTTCAAACTTTAACCACTGAGAGAATAGGCTACTTCCTGCACCTTTTTCTTTTGGGGTAATCTTTAAGTAACAGTACAAAAGTGTAATAATTTAAACACGAAAACTAGGTTATTTGGAAGCACTCTACTGCTTGACAGTATCCTAAAGAGTCTATAAATTCACTTTAAGGATTACGAAGGACTTCTGTTATTGCACCAATTTCAGCTCCTATCTGGACTTCAAAATCACCAAAGTATTAAATTTATACTGTTATGTTTCAGGCTGATCCAAAGGAAATTAAGTTGAAGAATGGATAGAGTTAAAATCATCTAAGAAAAGGCCTTCGTGTCATCCCCGTGAAAAAGTAAACCATGTTCTGTCTCACTTTGGCTTTACGAACATGTGTCCGGAGTTGCCCCGTTTTTAATATAAAGGGTGTTAAAGTTTTTTATAATTTTTTTAAATATCCTTCTCCCGCTTTTATTGAAATTTGGTAGCGTTATTCATAATGATAAGGGGCTTAATTAGCCCTAACTAGATTAAAGTTGTTAAGTCCAGTGGCGTCCCGAGGAGCACCTTAACGAATATTATTAACAAAAAAAATGTACGCAACTGACTTTTTTCTAATTTTGATATTTTTTTTAGGATTTACCAATTAATAATACAACTTTTTTGTTCCCTGAATTGTTTCGTATCTTGCTTCGTTTTCGAGAGAAAAAATAAAAACCACTTTATTGCATATACAAGAAAAATACCTATGTATTTGAAAGTTAATTAAAACATTTAAATTAAAAATAAAATGTATTTTTTTAAATAATACAAAAAAACAGTTAATCCACGCAAATGTTGAAAATGGTTACCTTCTAATAAAACGCACGACTGCAACCGATTTTTTTTTAAACTTTAACACCCTGTATATCAGAAACGAGCAATTCCGGACACATATGTTCATATGAACCTGTTCTCTTAAAATATCATAAGGAATCACCTCCTTAAGTTAAGTACCGTACTTCTGAAACACCCTGTATTATTGAATCGGGCATGATTCGAAACCCCCCGTATAATAAATTTTATTAATTTACGTTTAATAGGTTTGGAGATATTAAGCCGTTGCGCGACTTTTGAGTGATCCAGTAAAGTACGGCAGAATATTTGATTCATGTAGGTATATCGATCGTGTTTACGAACAGAAGTATAGCAGACTTGTTTTAATTTCCACGTTTAGTGACACACTTTTCGGAATACCTTCCAAGAACTAGTTTAGGTAATCCGACACTGACAAATATAACCTGTTGCACCATGTTGTTCCAATATCTTCGTTTAGATACCAAATTTTTAGTTGTAGGTACCATTCAAATTTCAACCTATAGATTAATTTCCTAGCTGACTTCATGGGAAATAAGTTTTAGTTCTCAACGCAAAAATGACGCATTTTTATTCCAAGCTCAATGATTGATTGAAAGCGAAAATCCTAATTTTGACATTTTGAGTTCTGCGATTGACGACGGTCTTTGAAGGTGAAAAACACTGAGAAACATTGCCAGAAGACAAAGCCATTAAAGATTTTTTAATTTGGTATCTCATCCCTTAAATTATGACGAGAAACAATGTTCTTGCCTTTTAAATAATCTCGAAGCACCGAAGCTAGAACAATTTCTGAATATTTTAAAGGATATTCTCCTTGTTCAAGGATATGTTCTAAATACCCAAGGGGAATTTTGGGAAAAAGGCGTAATCGTCCATTTATTTCAAAATATTTCTGCCACTGATTTGAACGCCTGAGAAAACCATTTAAAAATTTTCCAGCAATTATTCTATACGCACCCCCGCTAGAAGTCACAACTAAAAAAAAACTACCTATTTTGAGAAAAACGGTTTTAAAGTATTTAAGTAACTATTGGTCTCAATTTTTTAGTAATCTTAGCACCTAGTAACCTTATGAATAGTTGAAATAATAAAATGACGCTTTTGTGGAAGCAAGAATAAGTCATTTTAAAGCTTGCTACTTGCTTAACTAACCAATGGCATTTTTTGAGTTGTGACTCTTTTCTAGCGGGGGTGCGAATATCATCACTGTAAACGTTCAATATAATAATTTACTAGTACGAATAACGTTTAAAAAAAAAAGAATCAGCGAATAACTTTTAAAAAAATATGACTGCAATGACGATGATCCAAGTTTAAATATTGTTTAAAATTTTGGTTTATCACTAACCGCGGTTTAAATTGGGTTGGTGCAACAGACCATAAAACAATTTTAAGCGTAGCTCAAACTAACGATTATTTCATACTTACAATGTTGTAATAAAATATTGCTAAATTCTCGACTAAAACGTAATGTAATCTTTCAATTGTGATATGACGTCAGCCTCCAGCGTATTTATTAGTTGTTGGTATTGAGTTCCTATTTGATTCCGAAGCTCGAAGATCTATAAAATCATATTATTCTTAGAAGTTAGGCTAGTCCATGGCTTCTCTATTTTAACTTTGACACAAGTTAACGGGTACAACTTGTGACAAAGATTACACGACTCTGTTGAATTCAAAAAAACTGTCCATCATCTCAAAGAGTTTTTTTAATTTAGGCAAGAAAATACAGCTCCAAGTTACAGTCTCAAGAATGTCACTATGTTTAGTGTTGGTTTTGAGCCTTAAAACTTACTAGCATATTATGTGTGTATCTTAATTCTTATAATTATACTGCCTTGACGTGTGTAAGCATTTTATACTGTGATTACAATGAGTGAAGTATTAAGTACAGGCTGAGAAGAACGTTCCCATCCGATGAACAAATTTATCTTAATTATTGGTTCATTTATTAACAGTCTACACAACAAATATTCTGAGAGACTGTTTTTAAAATAGTAACGTGGAAATATTGCCACTTACAATCTAAGAAAAAATGTCTAGGCCGTAAAAAAATATATCAACAGAATATTCAACCTCAAAATTCGAATGAATTGTGGGAAATAATCCCTCAATGCTGGGAAGAGCTTGAACGAAATATTACAGCGAAATTAGTGCACTCCATGCGTAATAGCTTGGCTCTAAGCTAACATAAATATTAGTGATTCTGTGTGTATAAAATTAAATACAGACGTTTTTATTTAATTTCAATTTTCTTATTTAGTTTACATTTTTGTTGCATATAATCTCCAGCAACATAACTCCGAGAAACAAGTCACTAAAGTCTGCTTTAAACAACTAAAATATAACAAAAACTACTTATGGGACTTGTACACCTTCTTTATGAATACAAACTAAGTTATAAATGAATTAATCGTCAAATCCAGCAGTAGCAGTACAGTATAGATATTTGAAGAAGTAAGATTAGGTTTTTTACAGCTGCCAAGAACAACTTGTGTCAAAGTTTAAATAGAAATACCCATCGGCAAGTCAATTGTAACTCCATTATTTTAAACAATATGATATTTTCAAGTGTCACATTTTTTCGCAAACTATACTTTGCTCTTCCTGCACCGTTTTTCCCTTTAAACTTAGATTATATTACTTTATACCTATAAAAAATAGACTACAATATCGCTTACCTGAGATTGTAAATAATCCTTTAGGACGATCGTGTGCACGGGGTCGTTTAAAATCAGCTGTTTCTTCCGTTGATCGTGATCGGTCTCGTAATAGCCGCCGTCCTCATCGAAGTGACTGGGGCTCTGTCCCTCGATCAAAACCAGCGAATCGACGATCGTACCGTCATCCTCGGTCTTGGTGATGTCGTTCAGACTTTCCAGAATGTTCGTCATGATAGGATTGAAGCGTTCCAGCACTGTGGCTGATTGGGTGGTCAGAAGATTCGCCAGGGCCAATCCTAAAATGAAGCTGGGCCTGTGACTTATAATGGCTTGATAATTTTTATTTATTTATTTATTTACGGTATACACAATTTACAAAAGGAAATAACAATGTAACTTATATATACAATAAAGTTGAGTCTGTTGACAGGATAAAAATGTTTGTTTCTATGGGGAAAAAACAGTGTTTTCAGATTTTTAGGAATTTCTGACAGCGCAGAACAGCGGCGCGTGTACATTACTTTGGACGGTATTTGTAGCGAAACCATAGCCTAAAAACTGAGTTAAAAAGTAACTAGGTGCAGGTAATGTTATAAAATTAATAGGGGCTTTTAGGTTTCCCTACAATATTGGGATTTTTTCATTATTATAATTAATTCATTACTAAAAATCTACTCTTAATTCAGATTCAGATTTTTCAAAATAATTTTAAAAATTATGGTATTGCATATTTCTGTTGTAGTTCTGACGGTGGTTTTACAAACCAAAAATTTTACTGAATCTATACTGTTAATAACAATCTACAACCATACAGTAACTATTGTTAGTTACACGCGCTATTTCTGATGTGGTAATGGTTGCGTTACCACACTATTGCGGTAAAGTGACACGTTTTTACACAACTGGTATGTGTGTATACATTTTTTTAGTGCTTTTTAGCACGCTCAAAGTGAATGCGGACCTCGCCCATGAACCCCTAATTTTGCATGCGTTAATAGTTATTTGTGTAACTAGTGTATATATGTTGCACGATGCATGAAGTTTGCAGCTTCAGGTGAAGTCGAGAGCTGCAATCATGCTAAGTGCAACAGATATACTTTTTGCACATGTGGCACACAAAATTTTTTCGACGATCGAATTAAATTTGTTTTTATTTCAAATTTTATTGAAGAGTATTTTACAATACAAGAAATACTACTAGTTCACTAGACAAACTTTATTTCCAGTAATTTTTTGAATCTTGTTCTTGTTTGTGAAGGTCTCAGGTTCTTCACTTAAACCCCTTTTGGGATTGTTATGAAGTTTCCGGTACTGGTACTTGGTTCACTTTCCAGAATTTGAGTTACTAGTTTAGTTTTTTTAGAAATTGATTCCTCAATGTAGCCCTCAGCTACAGTTGAAGGTTTCCATCCTCCATGGCGTTTTAATGTTAACATGTCTGCCCCCGATTCCACAAGCGATGTTCAAATCAAATCAAATGGTTTATTGTGTCAAATACAAAAATCTGTTTACACTCGTCAATATTGTTGTTTACACTCAATAAAATAAAATAGTTTACACTTAATATTAATACAATACAAGACATAGATAGAACCTGATGT
Source organism: Polydrusus tereticollis (assembly GCA_963920685.1). Lineage (NCBI taxonomy): Eukaryota > Metazoa > Arthropoda > Insecta > Coleoptera > Curculionidae > Polydrusus > Polydrusus tereticollis. The sequence continues at coordinate 145,745,029 of OY987329.1, forward strand.
ACTAAAGTGCAAGATGGACGCAATTCAAGTTACACAAAATTAAATGCTGCAGAAGATCTGCGAAAACAGTGTCCTGTGTATTGAATTGGGTTTTCAATATTTAAGTATCTTGCAATATCACTTGGAATTTTACTTACTTTTTATTTATTAAAAGTGTAGCCTTTAACATTGAATAAATACTGTGACCATAAAAGTCGATGGCTTTAGTATCTCTGATTTTTCTTTTAAATACTAGGACGTTTTCAGTAATGTTTTTCATAACAAACTTTGTGCCACACCAGGCTATAAACCGTCTATAACAAATTTCATATAATTTTTTAGATTTATTGTGTAATAAATCTACTGTAGCTTCATTTGCTGTTTTAACTATATCTGGAAGAGTACAAATAGGTTCTTCCTCATTATCCGAACTCTACATTTTTAACAGTTTTACAATAAAATATTAAAATTTTAAATTGACAACTTTAAATTAATTACGGGAAGTCACTGTCAGACGCCATCCACAGGTACCTATGATTATGCTTTCGTTAGTAACAAGATTTGGATTAATTAAAATAAGAGTAAAAAAGTTTTCTTTTCAATATCAAACAAACGTTTTGAGGAATATTTAATGTTACCTAAGTACCTATAGTTACCATGTTTATATGTATACCCAATTTACAAGAAAAAAATGTTATCTTTAGATTAAACTCGTAATCAATAGAGTATCAAAGTATAAATAAATAAATAAATAATCTTTATTTATATAATCCAGAGAAATACAATTTCTATGTGGATTCAGCCTTTGAGTACAATATAGCATTTAAAACAGAAATAGACATTACCTATGCATAGTCATACATCAAACACATGACAAAAAAAATTAATTAAAGCGTCAAATCTAAAAAAAATAAAATATAAATATATAAATAAATAAATAGGTGCCAAGTGTGAAAAGACTTGGGAGACTAAATATTAAAACCAAAATTACAAAGCCCTAAACAAAAAGGTTCTGAGTTTGCTTTTAAATTGCTTTGGTGCAAGATTCCTATATTCCAAAGAGATATTATTATAAATTCTCACACCATCACAATATATGCTACCCTGGCCATACTTCGTAGAGGGTCGTAGAATATCGATATTATCTCGTATGCGAGTACGATAATTATGCACAGTATTTCGAGATTGAAAAATAGTGTTAGAGTGACGAAGGCCGTGCTTAACTTGATGTATATAATTTGAGATTTGGAACTTATAGATGTTATTTAAAGACATGATATTATAGTTTTTATATAGTAGACTGGTGCTGTATCGAATTGGTAGGCCTTCTTTATTGCTCTATTTTGCAAGGTTATTATTGGTTTCTTAATGTAATGAGCTGATGGAAAACACACAGCTGCTAGGTATTGAATGTGACAGTGAACAAGAGAGTAGTAAATTGATCTCAACAGCTGTCTTGGACTGATGTAGGAGAGTCGCTTCAAAATACCTATTGGTGCATACAAATTATTCTTTAGAAATTCTAAGTGTTTATCCCAACTAAGACCCTCATCAATGTACAGTCCAAGATACTTAATACAGCTCAGATACTTCAAATTACTACCCCCAAAGTCAAGGGCCGGTTGATTTAATATTTTTTGAGAAGATAAAAACATATACCCGGATTTCTCTACATTCAAAGTAAGTTTATGAGTTATTAACCATTGCTCAATAAGTCTCAAATCATCCTGGATATATCCAGTGATAACATCCATTGAGTCTTCACAATATACCAAAACAGTATCATCACATACAATCTTACCCGAACATTCACCTCAAGGTTTGAAAGAGTTTACAAACACCAGAAATAGCATGGGACCCAAAATGGACCCCTGTGGCACACTGCATTTAACATTCATAGTGGAACTACATATACCATCAAGTGAGACAAATTGTTTCCTATTATGCAAATAATCCCGAAACCAATCATAGCAATTGCCACGGATGCCAAGAAGTTCCATTTTGTTGAGCAGGATCCCATGGTCCACTGTATCAAATGCCTTTCGCAAGTCGGGAGACACTAGAGCTGTTTTTTTTTCTTATCAAGATTTATTTGTAGATCAGATATTAAATCTATTGCGGCTGAAGTTGTGTCTCCCGTCCTGCTAAAGCCATACTGATAGGGATACAGAAACCTTTGATAATCCAAAAATTTTAACAACCTATCATTCACAATACTTTCAAAAATTTTAGACATTACTGGTAATATTGAAATAGGGCGATAATTGTCTGTCAAGTCTCTGTCACCACCTTTATGCAAGGGGTTAACCCTTGCTACTTTAAGACCAGAAGGAACACTGCCACTTTTAAGCGATTGGTTTATAACTTAACAGAGCGCAGGGACCAGGCTATTACTTTTCTTAATTGACCTTGCATCAACACCATCACCACCTGCAGCCTTCGTAGTATCAAGGTTCTTAATTATTGAGGCAACCTCGTGATCCTCCACCCCCACAAAGAACATGGTTCTGCCACTGGACATCTCCAGTCGGTTATCAAAAGCATGGTCTGGCAGCTTACGGGCCAGTTCAGGACCTACATTGACAAAGAAACTGTTGAAGTTTTCACCCATTTTACCCTTGTCCTCTATGACCCCTGAGTCCGTAGATATTGAGCTGATTGTGTTGTGGGATTGCTTCTGCCTGTTTGTAATGACCGAGTTGACAGACTTAGGGTTACCTTGGGCCATACTAAATTCTCTTTTATAAAAGACTATATATTTTGCACTAGTGCAAAAAGTCAAACTTTTGGCACAGTAAAAAATAGTAACTTTTTGCACGATCGTAGAAAAAAACCTATTTTTCACACGAGCAATATAAGACATCGCGCGTGTAACAAAATTCTTACCCAACAACTTTCTCTGGTCGAGCTGCGCGACGTTAGCCATTTTATTTAACCAAACGTCTAACATTTTCCCCAAGGTCACTTGATCGGTTTCGTTCTGGGCTTGGGCCAGTTTAGACAACACTCTGGTAAAGACTTCGTGTGACGACAACAGCACTCTTGATAAAATGCACAAAAACATCGACATCACCAGGGGATAGTCTTCTCCGTCGTATATCCGCCTGGAAATATAGTATAATAGATAAAGTACTTCCCAACATATTTCGTTTGGCTTCATGACTGCAATAAAACCCCTCATAAACTCGACTTTCGCTTTCGCAGACACGTATTAACCCACATTTATTTTTAATGCCAGTTTATAATAACAATAGATAGGTACATTACTTGATTTGTTATCAAAATTATTAAACTGTCTAATTAAGGTTTTTTAGAAAGAACTTAATTATTAGGATATTTCTCAAAACTTTTTAGTTACATATACCTGTTTATTATTATTATTATTATTATTATTATTATAGGTTTTTGACAGTAGGTAGTATATAAATAGTAAACATAATATTCGAAATAGATTACTACCTATCTATTTTACCTTGAAACAGTGTGCAACAAGGTAATATTAAAAGTATGTGGAGACCTTGGGAATCTTCAGCTAATGCGATATCTAGCTACCCTAAACATTCCAGGAAGCATTTATCTTCTGACGCCAAAGTGATCGTGAAAAATGTAAGTGAATCGTTATTAAAGAGCGGCCACCCTAAAGTAATTGCCATTAAAAATTACCTAAATGCGTGCAAAAAGTTGCCCTATTCCGCACGCAAACTTTTCACACTTGTTTTGTACTTAATTTTTAATAAATTAATATACATAAAATACAAGTTATGGTAAAAATAAACAAAATAAACATTGCTACTATAAGGTATTACTATGGCTTTTCATTTAACTACAAAATCCGTTCCTGTGCAAAGCAGTATCCCTTATTTCATTTCGTTTTAGTAGTATAAACAGTGATGCCAGCTGGGGCCAGGTAGATTTCGTTGGTTGGCACGCTCATCGACAGTTTTATATGGGTAAATTTACCAAGAAATTCTTAAAAAACGTAGGTTTGGCAATCGAACAGGTAACGGAGTTTCTTTGGGTGTTTACAATATAATAAAACTATTATTGCAGTTATTAGGTCAAACGAAATATGTTTGGATAAACTTTACCTTCCTTATTTAAAGAAATCGCCACTAAGAAAAATAAGGAAACAAATTCTTCTTAAATGGCAACACAACAAACATAACGCACGAGCTATTGGCGTTTAAATAAATTTTTATAATTAAATCCGTATTATGTCCAAAAAAAATTTCTTTCAGTAGACTGTTATGCTAATAAAAATGTTACTTTCTTTTCTTTTGATAGTCATCAAATGTATAAAAATTTGTTAAAAAAATGTAATGAACACAGGGAAAAATTTATTTTCAAATTTTTCTTAGTTGGACTATTTAATGAAATTTCGCTTTTGGAACTATAGGTCTATCTCTTTAAATAAAAAAGTGAACCAATGTCAGGATTTAAAAAATAGCATTGTAGATTTGGTAAAATGAGAAAAATTATTTTAACAAGGACTTACTTAAAAACATTAGGTAGAATAGGCATGACAGTCTCGCTTCCCAAAACAGGCACCGCCCTGACGAAAGTGTCTATCAATCTCATTAGCATCACGACCCCCTCGTTTTTCAAATCGCCCATGAGACCGGCGCAGATCGTCACGATCTGGTGGCCCTGACTGTGCATCACCAATTCGGGGGCCAGCAGAAGGTGCACCAAGCATATGTAGAGGCAGGTACGAAGGTTTTCGGTTGAATAATCTGGAAAAGGTTACAAATTTCCTTTAATTTTACAGCATGGGTGCATGCACGCTTCTTGTACCTTTCAAAGTATATATATATATATAAAGAATTTTGACACTTTGACAGGCTGCGGAATAATGGTGTAAATGCAAGTAATATATATTGTATGTAAAGGTGCATTTAGGGGCACACAATTGTATTTAGTCACAACTTACCTAATAAAGAAGGCATATTATTAAATATCTGCATAAATTCATCAGTCATGGCTGAAGAATATTCAAGAACGGCCAGCCATAGGTCTAATGCGTCTTCCAACAGATACACTATGGCACCCTGGTTGGTGTCGGTACCCATTTGTATTATTGGTAATAAAAATGGGTTCATAAACTAAAATAAAGTAAAAATAATACACTCATCAGCGAAAAAAAAACGGATAAGAAAATTGTGAATCAAGTTTGATTATGACTATCTCCGCTAATTTTATAATGTTTCTCATGAATTGCCGATGCATTTATCAGGATTTTTTTATTTATCCTGATATTATCTGCTTTTTTAAAAAAGTTTCAATTTTTTAAGAAAACACTCATATCAAAACATAATATTATAGGCTATGTGGGAGGTAAAGAGGTAATGTGGGAGGTAAAGAGGTATACCAGAAGGCTCGTCTTCCGGCAAACCTCTTCGTGTCAGCCAAGCTTATAATTAAATTTGATTCAAAATTTTCTTTATCGCTTTTTTGCTGATTTTTATGACATTGAGACAATTTGTAAAAAAAAAAGATTTTATAGTGTAAATATTGCAACTCACACAAGTGTAGATAAAATGGTGCCTATATTATTGCGGACAAAGACGATAATCCCGCCTTTAACGATATTGATAATGACGAGTCAATAACCTAAATATCCCAATAAACTGCTGGGCCGTTATCGTCAATGTGGCATACTAAAGTGCCCGTCACGATAAATTCAAAATGTAGTTTTGATTTGGTTTTTAGTATTTTAGTTTAAAGGCGACTTTGGACTGGTTAGCACCTTTTCTTTGATTCGAGTTTATTTTTAGTACTTTATTTAATATAAACTTTAACCAACCCATTTATGCTCATTGTCTTCGAGTGACGGACATTATCGTTACCACCTGGAAAATAACGACATTGACCAGAACATAATATGGCTACTGACATTATTGTCCTGTTAATGTCGGTAGGGCTTAATGAAACTTATCTTTATGTGTGTTGACGGTCGTGCAGAAAAATAACCAATGGCAAATTAAATAGAGTGATAAGTCCTCTCTTTTTTTTTTCACAATTTTTAACATTATTAAAGACGATCCGATGCAATATAAAAATGTGTTGCATTAACTTTTATCAGAAGTAAAGTTTCCTGAGATATCAACAATAAATTCCATTTCGTTTGTTGCAAACTTTTTAAACCACAGAAACCAATCAACATGAAATAATTGTTAATTTACCGCATTAGGATAGTAAAGTGGACCGGGCCGCATTTATATAATATGTAAATGAAAGTGACTACTTTGTTGTTATCATAATAAAATCGACTAACCCTTACCTGCGGCACACCACCCATACTTTTGACAAGTTGGACTAACGTAGACACGATGGCGCACCTGAGCATATTGTGATCTTCGGATTCTTGCCACAAATGGGGCAAATACTGCACGAGGGCCTCCGAGTGTGGCACAATCGTATTGCCAATCCGTTCGAGCAGCAGACACATCACATTAAGTATTTGCATCTAAAATTCAAGGTTTCGAAATTCTTCATATAAATTTCACATCTGAGATTATTTTTGGTAATCATTGGAAACACTAGCAACACCGAATTTTTTAGTAATTTCTTGTGCATGCCTACAATTCATTTTATCATAATTTTTGAGAATTAAATTATATCACTGAAATATCACTTACGGAATTAAAAAATATCAGGGTTAGTCAAAAGTCGCCCAACTGCTTAGTGTTATAAAAAATAGAAGCTCGGCTGGTTTATATTAAGCTTATTTATTGTTTATATTTTTGTGCTAATGTAAAATAAAGTCTACATTTTTATATATTTCTTTGTATTTGGGTTTCATAATTTCAATTTTCTAGAATTTTTATAGTTACCAAAAAGTAACCCAATGAGTATTGCAAAAATTTTTATCTTGTAAGAAAAAAGTTCGTATTGCTGAATTTGTTTATTTTTCATGCTTTCGCTATCAACAACAAAAAAAAATAATGAACAATAGCCAAGACACTAAAGAAATATCTAAACACAAAATTGTTTTGAAACTTGATGCTAACATTTAGTTAGAGATCTTAATATAGGTGTCTCCTAGTAAATTATTTATCATTTAAAAATAAGTTTGACTTTTTTGGTCCTGACCATCAGAGACTTTTACAAGTTAGCCACGCTCTAGCAACTAGGTAGCTCGAAGGTTTACTTTCATTTACATGCGTATTGCTAGGTAGTAACTAGTAGAAAAAAAAACAATTGTTTAGCTAAATTTACATGTTTTGTAAAATTAGAAATGTAGATGTTACCAAAGAAAGGGTTTTAATGGTTTTATAAAGAAAAAATTATTGAATACTTAGTTAAAGGTATGGGACATCATTTATTTTGTTAATAGACAAGCTATAGTACGGGTGCCCATTTTCGATGTAATTGCAGGGTAAGAAAGAAAGAAAGAAGAAAGAAAATAATTTATTAGTTCTTAGGTCCATCAAAGTGGGTCGAACATGTCAAAAACAAGGAAATATCTTATACATACATATACAAATTTAAAATTCCTAAAATCTTTGTAAAACATTAATTTCACATTTAACACATATTCACATTATAAATTAAAATAATTTATCACTTAAGATGATTATTACATTCATGAAAAAAAAACAAAAACAAAAACAATCAGGCGCCCAGTGAAGAATAGTCGGCATTTAGGAACTCCCGAATAAAAGGCCTTACTAGCCAAGAAACCTCTCATATTTCTTCTTAGTTGTACGACGGGAAGATTTCTTAAATTTTTTGGGATTTTATTCCAGATTTGTTTAATTGAAAATTCCACGTTTTTTTGTATATATGAGATATTACTTTTATGTTGTTTTAACTTATCTTTGTGTCTTGTGGCGTAACAATGTTGAAATAAATTATTATTTTGAAACAAATCCTGATTATTTCCAACAAACATTACCGATTCCAATATACAGGGTCGTTGGTATGTATGGAAACGGTCGATTATTTCTTAAAGTAAAACAGTCAGCAAAAAATATTTTAGATAAAAGTTTTAGGGTTTTTTAAGGTGTATTACAATTAAAAAAAGATAAGTATAAAGGTTGAGTCAGAAAGCCGTAGAGAAACAAAGTTACTTTTTTTTAAATGGAACACCCTATATCTTCGAATATTTTTGTATTTTACATAAAATAACAATTATTTTTTAATACGTGCATTATAAGTCTAAACCTAATAGTTTCCGAGATATCGACTTTTGAAAATTTTTCAACTTTGACAGCTTCTAGCTCTCTAACGGTACATTTTAGAATAAAACGGCTTACATCTCCCTATCTTACTTTTTTATGATCTTTTCAAAAACTCAACTTCCGGTTAAACCGGATGTAACTCAAAAGCCGGAAATACAGTAGTTCCGGTTTAACCGGAAGTTGATGTTTTTGAAAAGATCATAAAAAAGTAAGATAGGGACATGTAAGCCGTTTTACTCTATAGCGTACCGTTAGAAAGCTAGAAGCTGTCAAAGTTGAAAAATGTAATTTTTCAAAAGTCGATATCTCGGAAACTATTAGGTTTAGACTCATAATGCACTTATTAAAAAATAATTGCTATTTCATATTAAATCCAAAAATATTCGAAGATATAGGGTGTTCTATTTAAAAAAAGGTAACTTTGCTTCCCTACGGTTTTCTGACTCATCCTGTATACTTATTTTTTTAAAGTTCTAATACACCTTAAAAAACCCTAAAACTTTTATCTAAAATATTTTTTGCTAACTGTTATACTTTAAGAAATAATCGACCGTTTCCATACATACCAACGACCCTGTATATAAACTCACTGCAGTATCCCATACTCTAAAAATATGTTCTTACAACTGTCCCGTGGTCCGAGGCCGAAAATACCTCTTAGACATCTCTTTTGGAGAACAAACACCCGATTAAAATCCACTGAATTACCCCAAAAGATAATTCCGTACACGATCCTGGACTGCATATAAGCATGGTAGGCAGTTAAGGCGGTCTCGCGATCCACGCTCCTTGACAATACCCTCAAAGCATAAGTATATCTGGACAAATTTCTTGACAGACTATCGATGTGGCACCTTCAGTCGAGTCCGCTGTCCAGCTCCACTCCCAGAAATGATACATGCTGTTTGGATACAAGCCGTTCCGAATTGTAGTCAATGTGGAAATCATCCGACTGTCGATTAAAAGATATTATTTGAGTTTTTTCTACGTTTAATATTAAGTTGTTTCTTAAAAACCAGTCATCAAGCCCATTTAAAGTGTTGCATAGTGTGTCCTTACATTCGCTGTGAATTTTCGCTACATACCACGGACGGAGGTATCATCCGCATACAAGACCATACTAACTTGAGGCATCATACCTGGAAGCTCGTTCACACATAATAGGTAGAGTAATGGCCCGATAATAGACCCCTGGGGAACACCTCTTAGAACACGTCTCTGATCAGACTTGATCAAGACACCATCACTGCCATGGTCCACTGTGCATTGCTGTCTATTTGTCAGGTATGATCGCATCAAGGATAAAGCCACATCACTAAAGCCATACATTTTCAGTTTTTTGCACAAAATCTCATGCTCAACAGAATCAAAAGCTCTCGACAAATCAACACATAGAGCTGCAGTTTCTTTTTTGTTATTTAGGGAATCTAAAATATCAACTTGAGTCTGGTAGATTGCACGGATTGTGCTCTTCCCCCTCCTAAAACCACTCTGCCGATCCGAAAGAAGTGCATGATTCTCAAGGAATTCAATCATTCTATCATACATCAATTTTTCTACTATTTTGTTTATATTTGATAAGAGAGACACTGGTCTATAGTTTTTAATTTCACTTTTTTCTCCTTTTTTATAGATTGGTTTAACATTTGCAAAATTTAATTTTTGGGGATATACCCCCGTGCAGAAGACTAGATTAATGATATGTGCGAGGGGTGTCGCTATAATATGCCCTACCTTCTTAAGAAGTGAGACTGGAACCTCATCTTCCCCCACAGATCTAAGATTTTTTAGGTTTTTTATGATGTTTATAACCTCATTTGAATGTGTAACAGAAAATCTAAAAGATTCATTTGTATGCGGAATGTGAGCATAGTCTACGTCCCCTTGTTTAACGTCCCTGCATGCCGTGATATAATAGTCATTTACCAAATCTAACACCTGTTTAGAGGATAAAGAGGAATGGTTGGTCTTTAGATTTCCAATAACAGAGGTTTTAGTATTAGCGGTATTTTTTGTAACATCTTTTATTATTGACCAGGTGGCCTTAGTTTTGTTCTTCGCTTCAGAAACAAATTTCTTATTTTGGAAATATTTAGCGTTTTTTATAACCTTTTTTAAAATATTGCAGTATCTTTTGTAGTGCTGTGTTGATATTAAGCCACTTAGCATATCCTCATATAAGATTCGTTTATTTTTACAAGAAGTTTTAATTCCTGTAGTTAACCACTTCTTAGTTTGTTTGTTCTTTTGCATTGACTTTTTTTCAGGAAATATTCTATTCATCAGTGAAAAAATCTTTGAGTAAAATAAATTATAAGCTTCATTCACCTCAACACACTCACACACAGCCCTCCAACATACATTTTGCAGTTCGAAGGCAAAATCGTCCAACTTTACTTCGGAGAACGCTCGCTTGCATGTATACTCTTCAGTCTTACCTGGGTCCCCGCACTCAGCATCAAAAGTCAATATCTGAGCGTAAGGATCAGACATAACCCACTTCAAAATTGCGCTTTTCCAAGAATTGTGGAAGCCTATGAAAATATTGTCAATGAGCGTAGATGTTGTCTTTGCTACTCTTGTTGGTTCAAAAATTACTTGGTGTAGATTATATCCTAGCAGAATATCTAAAAACCTATCAGAATTTGTTGATTTTTTCAATAAATTAATGTTGAAATCACCACAAAGAATTAGCTTATAGTTAACAAAATTAGAGGAAATAAAATTCAATATTATACATAACCTGTCAAAAAACACTTCAAGAGTTCCCAAATCCGTACGATATATGCAAAGTACAATAAATTTTAAAGACTGAAATTTAATACAAGTACATTCTATATGTCCCTCGATACTCATATTCTGTATAACCTTCAATTGTTCAAAGTCCATTTGTTTCCGGGTGAATATGCATATTCCACCATGCTGGATGTCCTGTCTGGAAAAGCAGGCTTTCAGCTCATAGCCCTCAATCTTTGTAAATTCTTCTTCATGCTTCCTTAACCAATGCTCCGTGAAGCACAGGACTTCTGGTTCTCTGTCTAGTGTGCCAAGATTTGCTTCAATCTCGCACACCTTGTTTTTGATGTTTCGGATATTCAGATGTAGGACTTGAATCTTTACTGTTGCCTCTATTGATGAAAAATTTTCTTCAGTGTCGTTTTCTGAATTGTCAACATTGTTAGGATCAATAGACGCAACTAAATCTGGTTTTTTGCAGGAATGGAAATTTTTACTATCTTTGGTACATCACGAAAATACTTAATTCTAAGATTTTCTTCCCCATTTTTTATTCTGTTTTGCATTTCCATCCTTAGGACCCTGTGTTCTTCAATTTCCCTCCTTGTCTTGTCAATACCCAATGCAATACGATTGTACTTTGGGTTCTTCACTACTTCCTTGGCCTTAAAAAATATATTTCTAACATCCCTTCGAGAGTCAAGAGTAACTCGTATTGGTCTGATTTTGTCCTGACTTAGTTTCCCAATTCTGACAATCTTCTTGTCATTGATTTTAACTTCTGGGCATGCTACACGTATGATTTCTTCCACCTGTTTAGAGTCTGTGTTATTATCATCCTCGGAAGGTGTTTCGGGACAGCCAAAGATTATTAGATTATTCTTTCTACTCTCTCTGTCATCCATTTCCCGAACTGCGTCCAATGGATTGTGTCCATTGCTGTTTTTTAAGGTCAACTCGCCAACTTGTCTTTTGAGGAGTTCAATCTCAGCCCTAAGCTCCTGATTTATTTTAGCCTGTTCCTCAAACATTTTCAGCAATTCTCCATTGCTAGTATCCATTTTTTCTAATTTCTCCATTACGTCTGCGATGGTAAAGTCTCGTTTTTTAGGATTCTTGTCCACTGCCGGGCTGTCGATCCTAACCTTACTATGGGCACATGTGCTGCAGACCCATTTAAGACCCTTCTTTCTTATATCTGAGGCTGCTTCCATGTATTCTTCATTTGAAAGGCCTGTACACTTCTTGTGTACCCACTTTTTGCATTTGAAACATTCAATGGAATGCATATTTTCGGAAATTTTTGTTTCGCAAATTGAGCAAACACACGCCATATTTGAGGTTATTCTGGTTAATAATAATCTCTAAGAGACCTGTTCTGTACCTTACCAGATAAAACACCCTAAAGTTAAGATAAGTCGGTTGTTTTATTTTTCTGTAAGGGCGTAAGATTATAAATCGACCTAAAGTCTGCAGAAGTCTTTTAGGGAAATTGTATCTCGGTAACTATAGTATGTTGCTTACTGCGAGAGAGTAATAGATCATTATTGAACTATAAAATCCAGTGGTCTTCGCAGTATTCCATAGGTGTAGTCCAATTATTATTATTTAATTATGTTTATGGTCAGGGGTCCCGAGATCGGGTAGGTAGAGGCACAGGTAGTTTACCTACCTGTGCCTTATTGTTTCAATACTTATTATCCTAATAAACTACCTGCAGCAACGCCGCTGTCTTCTTACTTTCCTTCACCAAATTCGTCTTTCCTTTGTATGCAAATTAGGGTGACCTAATTTAGGACGGATTCGGGGTGTGTAGGTCTTAAATATTTAAAATATGGAATTTTTGAAAACTATCATTGCAATTTACCTGAAATTTATAATGCAACATTTATGTTGTCCACCCTGCTTAATGGATCCTGTCCTGTCATTGCAAATTTACATTTTATTACTCTCTCGCTTTAAGCAACAGAGCATAGTAAAGATAGACACTTGCGGTTTATACATTACGCTACTATTTCGTGAAACAAAAGATGCCGCAAACAGAATTGTCAAAGCTTTCTTAGTTTTTAAGTTTTCGAAAATGTTTGCTTTTTGATCACCCCCTGTATTTCGGTTATCCTTTAATTTATCAAAAAATTGAAAACTATTTCTAAGAAAGTTTTTTAAGTAGAAATCAGTGGCGTGCTTACTTTTTTCTGGGAGTCTTACTTTTCGAGATTTAGACTTTAGAGCAAACATATGATTTTTTAAATGGGACACCCTGTATATTTTTGTCTTATTTAATTGGGCTATTTTTAAGCGTTTTAAAAATATATAATAGTTGATAGTTATTATTAACAATAAACGCACAATTCGAAAAATTTACAAATTAGGGTAGTATAGGCCATGAAACCATTGAAACAAACATTGATTTCACAAGGAAATTATTCGCTGTTAAAATGCTTGGTCGTAAATGATGGATGGTTTTAATCAGTTTTGTTGTTGTTGTTGTTGTTGTTGTTGTTTTTCCCCCTGAATATCTGAACTACTAGGTGTTAAATTTAAAATTAAAGAAAAAAACTATAATTTCCCTATTAGCCTTAAAATACATGTTATTTTTTGCCAGAAGCCTTAATACAGATGTATTTCAAATACTTAGCCTATAAGTGAAAGAATTTAAGTTAATAATTTTTTTTCTTAAAACTCGCCGAAAAAAACCTTCAAACGGGTGTGAAAAAAAAAGAATTGGAAAATTTGGCGTCTTCAGTAATTCCAGGGTTCTCCAACCTATTTTTAATTTCTGAAAAACATTCATGAGTAAATTTTTTCAATGTCTTAAAAATAATGGCAGTTTACTCATGCCATTTTTTTCTAATTTACCGCCTTATTCAATAAATGACTGACTTCCATACAATATTAAGAGGTTGAGATCAAGCACACCCAATAAATAAAATTTTCTAATAATGAAAAAAATATGTTGACCGCCGTGTACTAATAAAAGTATGAATTTACTCACTTACTTTGGTTTCGCATTCACTGGCCTCCTTTAACAGTCCAAACAGTAAATTAAATGCTTGAAACATGTAGTCCTTAAATTGATCACAGTTAAATTCGAAATCGTCTATCGCGTACCGCAGCGTCGTCGCTGCTGTTAACCTAACTACCTGAAAAATAATGGTCCAATTTGTCATTTCTGACTTCCCCTGTATATCCCCAACCACCTTTAGACCAGGGCGTGCGGTTCATAGAAGCAATGGAAGCACTCCTATCCCTACTGCTTTCATAAGAGAACAAATTTTTTATTAAAAATAATTTAATCTATGCCAATCGAAATTGATAATGTCTAATTTTGGAACCAAATCCGGCCCTGCATACCTCCCTGACCAGCGCAATATAAAGCTTGTTACCTTAAATACTGCCCTCTGATTGGCCGGGCGAAAACAACTTTTTAGTCGTATACGCAAAAATCCAATTCGCTTTAAGGTCGCTGCGTAAATCTATGGCGTTTCAAATTATAATTAACCAACGGAATATCTACTTCACTCTGCATGGAATTCGTTTCGTTTCAGTTTTATGAGTTTTCTGTCACGAGTTTTCTCAACTATGCTCTTAGGCGAATTCTTGACAATATTTGGGCGTGGCCCTCAAAAAAAAATTCCGCCTGCGGCGCTTCTTCATTATGCTGGCTTACCGCACGCCCCTGCTGTAGACCCAAATTATTAATGTCCTACTATCTGTAATTACAAAATCTTATAGTTATATCATCGAATTACTGGAATGAATGGATTCAACAGCAATTTCAAAAATAATTATTAAACAAGCTTCTCCCATCCTTATTATCGAGGATACGAAAAAAGTTTTCCATAATACGTACGGACACCCTATATATTAAAACTATGCATTTATCGAAAGCCGACTGTGTCTCAAAATATTCCCATGCTTACCATATCCTCTTCAGGACCAAGCAACCCCACCACGCACTCGTAAAGGGCGGGCCTGAACTCGCTCGACAATTTTATACCAGTCCACCTGCCTATTAAGGCAGTCACTCTTCTTCGTATCACTCTGTAGTTGTTGTGTTTTATTTTAAGTTCTTGAACTAGCGTGTTGGAAAACCACTGATCGAAATCAACCTAAAAAAATTAAGCCCTTAGATTTTTAACGGCGTTAAAGTCAAGTTTACAGACCTCGTATAGAATGGCCGATTTATAATGTTAGTCAGTGTCAGTGTCAAACAAATGTAGCGTGTATAAATTAATATTGTATGCGTCTCGGTCGCAAACATAGTGGCGTAGCCCTTGACTAAAGCCTCAGAGTAACAAATTTATTTACCTCATCATATAAATCGAATGCACACAATCCTGCAGCATTATAGATGGCGTCTTTTTTTAATATCTGCTGCATGTCGTCCGGAGACACAATCACGTTAGTAGACGCTGTCATTTCTAAAATGACAGGTGTTAAAACTTCCCTGTATTCATGAAAAATTGTCACAAAAACTGTGTCCATGCTGGGCTGAAAGAGAAAATTGAAATATTGTAATTGTGCACCATTTACTTTATAGTGATAACAGTGTAAACAGGTCAACAAATGAAATGAGGCCCTGGAAATAAATTTTGATTTGAGTTCGGTAGAGACGTATGTAAACCTGTGTGTAGTAAGATGAATAAATTATTATTTTATTTTAAAAATCGCTAACCAGTTTATCCACCTACCCTTAAACTATACTTCCAACTATCTCCGCATTCGTCATTGGAAAAAGCCTCGGGATCGGCGTCCCACACGTCCAGCTCTTCCTGCGTTAAAATGAAATAGTGCCCCACCAACTTTCGACAAATGTCCGATACCACTTCGGGTGTGAAGAAATTCTGCTTTATTACATGCGCCCTGAGAGTCTCCGGGTCTTTGGTCATCTCCGCTATTTTCGCTGCCCTAAGTCACACACATTATAATTATAACCTGAACTAACCTCCAAAACATTATCAAATTGTTAAAAGTAACAAGTAACAACTGATTTAGCTCCTTGTAGAAGAATTCCCTTATATCCCTTTTAATTTCTCAAATTATTTCGATAATTCCCAAATAAATTCATCCTACTAAAATTCCATGGTGAAATGCTCCTCACAGTTAAGAAAATGTAAATTAACTCACCTATATTCCGCACAAAGCAAAATGCTCTTCATTAAATTAAAACATTGTATTACAAATCTCTCGAATAAAAAAGTGATCCCTTCGTCGGTGAACAGATAATAGACGCACAATTCGAGAGTGGGCTTAATACAGTCTATAAAAGAAAATGGATGCGTGTCCAACATCGACAGAAGGACCTTGGTGAGATGTATTATGAATTTTTCACAATTTTCTGTCGGATATGTGCCTTTGGATTTGATTTCCTTGTCTAAAAAATATGTAGGAGGGAAAGGTCTCAATTAAAGTCAACAAGACTATACCTACGTATTTTATTGTACCTACACAACAAAGTGGCGACGTCAGAGAGGGTTAGGAGGTGGCCCAAACTAACCTGACCACATTGGACACATCATAAATACAGTAAATACTTACAACATATGAGAACTCTCTTTGCCTTTTCAAATATAATTTGCATAAAGGTCATACAATCTTTGCTCGTGTGTGGCTTAAAAAACCCAAACACAGACAATTTCCTCAATATCCTCAGAGTCATTAAGGCCTTCTCTAAATTTATTTGCACTATCTGAGGACTGGCATTTTGCATTATGTCCTGAATAAAGGTGTCCGTCAAACTATTCCACAAATTTAGAATGTAGGTGAAAATTTGATTTGAGAATTCTTGAAATTGTTTTCGGTCACCTGTAAAAGACGGTAAGCTAAACAATTCTTGGGGAAAATTTCTAACAATTCAACTATTACCTGCTAATCTTTTGGACGATATGGCCTTAATCACATGATGTAAAGTGAGCAACGCCCGGTGCTGCACCAAAGTATCTGTGCTCTCCACGGCCTGCAATAGTGTTGGAAAAAGTTCAGGCCAATCACGGGGACAATCTATTCGAGCAACCTTTGATATTATCACTGCTCGTTGTACAGCTATTTGGCTTATTGGTTCAGTGAAATTTGTCAGCAAGTTTAGACGTATGCTTTGTTTTTCCGCCTCTGATATTCCACTATAACACGTATAATAATGAATTCAGGTAGAACTGGTAGAAGTAAACAAATTTGACAATGTCATTTTTAAATACGATGTAAAAATTGGTTTTAAATTCAATTTTTTAAAGTAACAAATCGCTTTGACAGAGTGACGAGGGGAGGAGGGAGGGGGGGGGGGGGATTGTAAATTACTCTACTAGAAGAGCCAAACACCAAATAAGTAAATGATGTTTTCCAGATTATTATATTATTATGTTATAATCAATTTTCGTGAGCCAGACATCAGTCTTTTGCTCTTGTTTCTTATTGTAGATATCTTGTCGACAACAATTTGATTTTGAATTTTGTATTTCATTTTCTTCTCATCTCTTGTTTTGGGTCTTACGTGCTTTTATAATTCTTTTTAATACATATCTGTATTATTTATCAGGGGGGAGCCAATCTTTAGGGAAATTGTGTTTCGAGTTTGGTAATGAGTGTATGTGTGTGTCTAAAATAAGCCGATTTCTGGATGTACTTGCTCACCACGTATGGTATTTTGTAATAAGTTTGTTATAAACAGTATTTAATTTGTCCATCCGTAAGTCCCTGTGCAGTACAAGTCTGTCGGTACATGTCTTTGAGCGTCCGTTATTATGCGTAAAATTCCATTTTGTAATATTTGTTCATTTTCAGTCTCGTCTTGTTTAAGGTGCACCACGTAAGTACACCGTATGTAAGTACAGGTCTTATTATTGTCTTGTAGATCAACGTTTTCGTTTGACGCTTATTTTGCTTCTTTTGTTCAATAATGACTGATGCACTTAATTTGCCTTGTGCCTTTGCAAGTCTCTCTGTAACGTGGTCGTTCCACAATAATTTCCTGTCAAACGTGAGGCCAAGATATTAATTCTTATCCCTCCAATTGATTTATGCATTGCCCACTCTTACTCTTGTTTGGGGTAGTTTTGTGATAGCTTTTGAAAAGTAAATTGCTTGGGTCTTACCATCATTAAGACAAAGTGTCCAAGAGTTCAACTATCTCTGAAGGAGATTGATATGGCGTTGCAAACAAAGGACTACAACCCAGGGCAACTTCGAGATTGCAGTAATCGCAGTATCATCAGCGAACAAATACAATTGGATTCGCGGATTCCGCGGGATATCACTAGTATAAATATTGTATAGCAGAGAGGCCAGTGGCGACCCCTGCGGCACTCCTGCCTTAATGTTTTTGACGCTTGAAATTGTATTTTCTGATGATACCGCGAATGTTCTGTCCTCGAGGTATGAAATCAAAACTTTTATTAAATAATTGGGCATACCCAACCTTATCAACTTTAATATGAGACCATTATGCCAAACTTTATCGAACGCTTTAGAAAAAAAGACTGAACTGTTGTCAGGTCCTGTCACGGTCGCCAAAAATGTCACCTCACCGTAGGTTACCACACCGGTTAACTCTGGCCGAGTTGGTTCGTAATCGAAAAGGTAAACGAAATATAAAGTTCAAAACGCTTATATTTCTATTAACAAAATAGCACAAATTTACAGGAATAACGCAGTTTTTACAACATTACGCGGACTTTTAATAGCGTCTCGACGTTTCACTCAAAAAACTTATTTACTTGACTGTTATTATGAAAAATTTCTCTCTACACTGGCCTCTTTGTTATTTGAAAAATACGTATCACAGGTGCAATAATAACATCATTTTTGGTACGCATAGGTAAGCAACATAATATACCATCACTAAAACAAGACCCTAAGAATCTACATCGTTAACAATATTGCCAAATATCCAGTCATACAATAAAAAGGTGCAAAAGTACGTAAGTAAGTAAGTTTCTGTGTTCTCCGGCGGCCACTCCTCCTGCGGTATGAACTCCTTTTGTGCTTTTTTCGGATCACCGTCCATCATAATCTATTTAATACTTGCTTTTATTCGCTATTTATCGAATTCTCTAGAGCAAAATTAAAAAGCAGTTACACCTGTCACTATTTTGACAGATTAACCAGATTATTGCCCAAAGCTTTTGTTAACATCTTAAATCATGTTCCATAACTCATTTTAGTTAAACATAACTACAAGCTGCAAGAAAACCATGACAAAAAAATTATCATTTTTGATTACCTAATGCCGAATATTATAGGTTCAGATTACTTTCAAGGTTACAGTTTAACTGAAGATTGGCCCATTTTAACAGGTTAAACTAAAAATTACGTTAACTGTAACCTATAATATAGAAGGTTTTTTTTTTCTTTAATGCCAAGAACTAAAATATAAAATATCTCTAAGAACAAGAGAATTTTACCTGATAAAAGACAAAGTAAAATAAAAGTCATTATAAAACTGAGACAAGATGTTAATTTAAAGAAATAGTCCATTCTCAAAGTGGAGTTGAAATTATAGGGAAAGGAAAGGAAAGAAAGTCAAAAAGTCTTTCTGCACTAATTTAATAAAAGAGCAATCAAAGGCTCCATTTTTTCATATTAATAAGTCTACATGTTTCGAAGGTAGTGACCTTCGTCCTCAGGAGACAAGAGAAATGTTGCTGTTAGTATTAACAGTAGAGAAAAAGTTATTGGTGGAATGTGACGCTGATGGAGCTTTAAAATTTGTAAAATGTATTAAGAAGTGAACGAAACTTAATAAAAGCAATCAGCATACCGAAATGTTAGATAAAATTCAGTTCAAATTTATTTGTACAAGATTTGTCACACTTAGTAGCTTATTAAGGAGAATGATGTTCTTCCTATGAAGGTTTTTATGAAGGGATATATAAAAAGGATTTCTGGGACATTCTAGTTCAATCATGATATTTGTTTAATAGAATGGAAAACAGATTTTGTTAGAGTTTAAGTACGATTTCCATTTTGTTGAAGTCACATTTATAAAGGTTTAGGTTAGTTCACTTGACACAGAACACGTTTCTGGTCTTTATTTTTAATTGTGTTTGTCTCCCTATTTTTACATCTTTAAGGGTATATATAAATCAAAGATTTTATGTTTTTAACAAATATTATTTCTTGATTAATTTCTCTACAAAATGGGGTTAACTTAATTACGGGTTACTCGGCCTTAGGTCTATAGGAAGAACATCATTCTCCTTCATAAGCTACTAAATGTGACAAACCTCGTACAAATAAATTTTAACTAAATTTTGTTTAACATTTTGGTATGCTGATTGCTTTCATCAAGTTTCCTTTACTTCTTAATACATTTTACAAATTTTAAAGCTTCATCAACGTCACCATTCACCAATAATTTTTTCTCTACTGCTAATACTAACAGCAACATTTCTTTTGTCTCCTGAGGATGAAGGTCACTACCTTCGAAACATGTAAACTTATTAATATGAAAAAAATTGAGCCTTTGATTGCTCTTTTATCAAATTAATGGAGAAAGACTTTTTGACTTTCTTTCCTTTGCCTATGAAAAAAGATGGTTGGATAGTTAATATATTTGCACTTCATTAAAAGAAAGCCCAATGTTATCAAGAAGATATTTGTAAAAAAAAACTGAGCATTCACCACAAATGATTCCCATAACTATCCATCACCCTTTAAAAAACGATATTTCCATGAACAACTTCAATAGAATACTATTATACAGGGTGTTCATTTGAAAACTTCCCACCACGGATTTATCGAAAACCACTGATTAAAAGAAAAAACGCCGAGCCACGTCAAAAGATTTGCCAAAGGGGACAACTTTTTAACCAAAAACGTGATATTTTCGTTTGTTTTTTTTTCTATCTGAACAAATTAAGATAAATAAAGATTTTTCTTCTTTTCTCGAAAACGAATCGACCGATTTTAAAAAATCAAACGTCAAAATAAAGCACTTTGAAAGACCTTTCAAACAAGCTACTACTTGATACCCCTTGTCATTTAAAATTTTTAAGGGGATGACCCCGGGGGGCAGAGGGTAAAAGGGGGTGAAGTAATTTTCGGTTAAAAAGTTGTCCCCTTTGGCAAATCTTTTGACGTGTCTCGGCGTTTTTTCTTTTAATCAGTGGTTTTCGATAAATCCGTGGTGGGAAGTTTTCAAATGAACACCCTGTATAAGATATCTTTGCAGTAAAGTGTTCAATGTTCACCTAATGTTTGTGAACTTCACTTTCTTTTTTTAAAAAAACAGCTCCTCCTTTGATTCTATGGGCATGTTTAAGCACATAGGTACAGGTGTTTCATTGGGGCTACTATAAATAATAGCTGTCAGTAATATGTATATACCTAACAGCTAATAAGTATGTAAAGTGTAAATGAAACTACGAAAATATTGAAATAAAATGAATTCATGAATTTAGTAATAATGCAGGCCATCATTTAGAGCAATTCCTTATCTAATTTTGTTATATTTGTAAATAAATAAATAAAATAGGTAGGTAAAGTAAGCGCCACAAATATAACATTATTGTTTACATATCTGTCTTCTGTATAAAAACTCTAGCAAAAAATGCCGCCTCTATGCGGCATGCATTATAGTCTGGGCAAATTGTAATTTTTCTGGGAACTAAAAACAAGCAAGCCGCAATTTTGCATGGGTGTGGGGTATAGTCCGACACAAGATAAATGGTCATGATTTCACCTGCTTTATAACGGTCGGGTGACTTTACCGACCATAAAGCAATTAAGGGCTGGTTTGTAAGCCTTTCTCAGTAACAGGGAGGTATTATGTTTTTATTTTGATAATGTACGTATTTTAGGTATAATTAATTATACCTGTCGACATATTAGAAATTGTCGAATTATTATTAAATCATTTGAAAATACCAATCGTAAGCAGCAAAAAAGAGGTACTGCAAGAGTTCCTAGCCAACATGGCCTCTATTTTGAAGATAATTATACAAAAAAAAAACTAGTTGAGGTACTAAAAACCAAATCGTATGATAAAATATATTGCGTAGATGAGGCTTTAAAAGCATCCGGTAACATATCACTTAGATTGCCCCCTAACATTGCGATTTGAATCCTATAGAAATGATATGGTCCGAATTAAAAAACAAAGTTAGACGCAATAACGTAAACCCAAAAATGTCCGCCAATGTAATTAAAGTAATTAAAACTCAGTGTGCATTAATACCAGAGTACCATATACTATACCATACAACATCCCACTGTCAGCCGCTTGATCAGGGCATAATCCAAAATTTTAAACTATTCTATATAGACATTACTTAGTTAGGAGAATTTTGTCATTTTCCGAGAACGAAAATTATTTTAAAGATGATGAAAAAAGCATAAATTTAACCAGTGCCTTAGTTTGGATTGCTGCTGCTTGGAAAAAAGTTTCACCCAACACAATTAAAAAATGTTTTTCAAAAGCTGGATTTATGAAAAATAATTTGGAATATGACGTTGATGAAGAAGATGATATCCACTTGCCCAGTTATTTCCATCCATAAAAGAAACATTTGTTAATCTTAAGCAATATTCCTTGGTTGACCAAATTGCTTTTACTGAAAATCCTGGCATCACCATACCAGAGATTATTGATAAACTAATGCCTGACAGTGACGATGAGAGTATTAGCTTAAATGTGGACGATAATGATATTGAAGACACTGAAGAACTGAAAGAAACTGAAGAACCAAAAACGACCATAAAAAATATGAATGAACTATGTGCAAAGTTAAGAGAGGCTCAACAATTTTTGTTAAATTATCATAGTGCTGACATGGCCTTAGAAATTTCCAATGTTTTGTTAAAGTGTGAGTCCGAAGTTTTAAAATCGAAACTTAAGAATATGAAGCAAACTTCGATTGTGATGTATTTTAAAAAGCTGTAGTATATTTTAAATTAAGTGTAGTCTGCTGTTATTGTACCATGTTTACTTTAAAATTTATTTTGTATTTCTAGATATGTAAACAAAAAAAGCACAAAAAAATGTATTAGTATATTATTTAATATTAATATAGATTTTATATAATATGCAAATAAATATTTTTTCGACTGACCCTCCCAATAGCCTCTCTATAGCGGACACTTTTCGAGATTTTCCTGGTGTCCGCTATAGGTTTTACTGTACTTGAAGTCGAAAATAATTATAAAAAAATTTGGGAAAACATAAAACCTTTAATTATATCAGTGGATGATAGTGGTAGTATAGACTCAAACTTTTGACTCATTTTACTCATACGGTTTTATACAGGGCGTTCCACGTAGAGATTCTGCATTTTCAACCCGGTAATTACACAAATTTCAAAAGAGCCTTTGCCATTCGTTTTCGAACAAAAAAAAATTATTCCGATATTTCAAAAAAACTTAAGAAAATAAAGGGGGGTGGAACTTCTACGTATGACACCCTGTATAATAAAAAATATATATTACGGCTTACTACTTTTACGCATATTAATAATTTACGTCAAAGTCAGCGATACACAATAAATTTTTGTACAGGGTCTTCCAACGAGGACTGAACAGGGGCTCATTTTTGAGCTTCCTTGTATTTGAAGAAAAATCCAAAATAGCCAATCGATGTACTTTTTCCTGCAGAATTCAAAAATGAAACCAAAAATTTATTTGAACCAGAAACAAAAGAGTTACGCTATGGATAAGGTGTTTTTTAAATGGAACATAGCTTCTTTTATACGATTTTTGGAACGAGTGATTTTTTTTTTGTCCGTTCTGATTAAAATATTTAATATTGTGACAGCTATTTTTATTAAATTTTAATGTTTTATCCAGTATAATTTAACTTTAACCTGTTTGAAACATACACTAGGTAATAAAAGTATTAATCACCTTTGAATCCTTCAAAGTCAAAAAATTGGACAAATTTACTATAATATTGCCGAAATGAAATATGCATTAGATGAGAGGTTGCAGATTGTTATCTTGTTCTACAAATGCCAACAAAATGCAAGAGAAGCAAGGAGAAGATTTATTGCAAATTTTCACAGAAATATATCCGTCAATACTATTCTAAGGATAAAGAACCTATTTGAGGAAAATAAAACATTACATGACAGAAAAAGAAATCCAACTCTATACTAATTTTAAAAAAAAACATTAATAATTTAATTGTTCAATGTGACCTCCGTTGTTCTCGAAACATGTGCGATAACCTCTTTGTAGCCTTTCCAAACTTGCTGTTATACTGTGATTTTCCTGGATAAGGCGATTTATTTCATTCAAAATTTTCTGCATGATCTCTTCAATATCGTGGTTTCGCTGCTTGTATACCACGTTCTTTAAATGGCCCCAAAGAAATGTGTCTAATATTGACAAATCGGGACTATTGGGTGGCCAAGCATAGGTTCCATTTCTACCAATCCATTCTTCATGGCGTCCGTTTAAATATTGAGTAACCTCACGCACGGCATGCGAAGGGGCCCCATCATGTTGCCAAATTAAATTTTGATATTCTTCCAATGGTAAATCTTCCAAAAAGTTCTCAATTTCGTTTTCTAAGAACTCGTAGTATCTCTGTCCATTTAAAGTCCCGTTAAAAAATATTGGTCCCAAAATTCTATTATTTTTTATGCCACACCAAACATGGATTGAAGTCCTTCCTTGAAATTTAATTGTCTGAAATTTTCTTGGATTTCCAACGGCCCAGTGATGATTATTATGTCTATTGAAAACCCCCGATGTTGTGAATGTGGCTTCGTCAGTCCATAAGATATTTCTGAATAAATTAGGGTCTTCGTTTTCTTTCCGAATCACAATTTGGGAAACAAATTGGAAGCGAAGTTCTTTTTGTGCCGGTGTTAGATGTTGAAGTGGAAGGATATGATAAGACTTAAATTTATGATTTCTTAAAGTCCTGTGAACAGTTCCTTGGGTAACTCTTCTGCGTCTTACACCGCCGCCGTATTGAACGTCCCGAACTGCGTCCGAAATTGATTTGGTTGGATTCAGTCGAAAATAATTCACAATGGCACGGTCTCGATTTCTATTCCTTTCTGGATTTCTTTTTCTGTCATGTAATGTTTTATTTTCCTCAAATAGGTTCTTTATCCTTAGAATAGTATTGACGGATATATTTCTGTGAAAATTTGCAATAAATCTTCTCCTTGCTTCTCTTGCATTTTCTTGGCATTTGTAGAACAAGATAACAATCTGCAATCTCTCATCTAATGAATATTTCATTTCGGCAATATTATAGTAAATTTGTCAAATTTTTTGACTTTGAAGGATTCAAAGGTGATTATACCTTTATTACCTAGTGTATGTTTCAAACAGGTTAAAGTTAAATTATACTGGATAAAACATTAAAACGGACAAAAAAAAATCACTCGTTCCAAAAATCGTATAAAAAAAGCTATGTTCCATTTAAAAAACACCTTATCCATAGCGTAACTCTTTTGTTTCTGGTTCAAATAAATTTTTGGTTTCATTTTTGAATTCTGCAGAAAAAAGTACATCGATTGGCTATTTTGAATTTTTCTTTAAATACAAGGAAGCTCAAAAATGAGCCCCTGTTCAGTCCTCGTTGGAAGACCCTGTACATATACAAACATTGTTTCAATCTTCCTACTACCACCCTGAAGCGAAATGGTATATTTGCCAAAAGTAGGTATAAAGTATAAAGGCGTTAGTTAGTCATGCCCATTTATCGTGTGTCGTACTATACCACTAGAAAAGCTTAACTCTGAATTTGCACGGTTCTTACCCCCTTAACTTCGGCGTCATCTTAAATCAAAGGGTTAAATCGGTTTCTCGCATGTAAATTCTATTCTTTTTGTACTAGAAAAAAAATTTAAAAAGGCGTTTTATAGGGGAGAAAAATGCCTATAAAACCATGCCTCCGAAAAATTCATTAACTCATTCATTCATACTAAAAATTTCATTATTTAACCAAAATAAGCATAATGATATCAGTTTTCTCGCTATATCTAATTTTAAGCGTTTGGGTTTAACAAAAAAAAATGTTCGAACATAAAATGTAGAGACTTTGCTGCTCTACAATGTTTGTACAATAAATTTTCTAATCAGAGTAACAGGAAATTAGAAATAGCGAAAAAACTGATATCATTATGCTTATTTTGTTTAAATAATGAAATTTTCAGAGAGAACAAATGAGTAAATACATTTTTCAGAGGCATGGTTTTGTAGGTATTGTTTTCCCCTACAATATGCTTTTTTTTTTGTTGTCTAGTACAAAAATAACAGAATTTACAAGCGAAAACCCGATTTAACTTTTTGATTAAGTTTTCTTTTCGTTAAGTTAAGCTTTCCTAGTGATACCCTACATCCAAGCAAAATTGCAGCTTGCTCGCCTTTAGTTCCCAGAAAAGTATGGTAAAAACTACAGTTTCCTGGACTATTGCGGCTTAAATTGTGAGGTTTTGGTGAGCGCATTACTTGGAACTTAAAAGCCAGATGCCGCGGGGTACGATTCGTACAGACGTGAACCATCCTCGCATATTTCTCTTTTTAACGATAAGAACAGAGAGAAGCCGTATCGGCGCTTCGCCAGTAGCAATCAAAAATACTGTTAATAGGTCGAGTTTAACATGGTGATATCAATTTCTAACTGATTCAGCCAATGAGAAACGGTAACTGGGCTTTGAAGGCCAATAGAATATCCTTAAGAGGTAATCAAATATACCTTTCTTGGCGTCCACGTTGACTCTTAAAGTATTAACCCGGGTGTTGTCGAGTTTTTATAGAAATATTTAAATGTGAACGATAATGTTATATTTGTGGCGCTTACTTTACCTACCTACTTATTTTTTTATATTAAATTTATATAATATCATTTTACTGTCAAAATGTTTCAATTGTTAAACTGTGTTGCTTAATGCCAGAGAGTAATAAAATGTAAATTTGCAATGACAGGACCTATTAAGCAGGGTGAACAACTTAAAGGTTGCATTGTAAATTTCAGATAAACTGCAATGATAGTTTTCAAAAATTCCATATTTTAGATATTTAAGACGTACACACCCCAAATCGCTCCTAAATTAGGTCAACCTAATTAGCATACAATAGAAAGACGAGTTTGGTGAATGAAAGTAATGTGACAGCGGCGTTACTTCAGATAGTTTCTTACAACAATAAGTATAATAATAATTATACTTGATTATTTCGTACACCTGCCAATTTCGCCGTTTCGTCCAATCCAACCGTCTCGATTAAGCCAATCACCTAGTATAATACTGATAAAACCCCTTGGGATTTTAGCGATTAAACGTCTAGTTCTGTCACAATATTTCGAAGTATAAATCAATGTCAATTATTTTTTTCTAACTTTTTCATAAAATTTCTGATATTTTAATACAATTACATTAGTACTATATTTAATGGATGGGACATTTGGGGTTCACGAAATAATCGTGCCAAATATCACTCGACCATCATTTTTTTATTGGTTAAATTTTCCATTGTTCACTCAAACTTATTTGGCAATTTTACTCGTTGAACTTTGGGCATGTTTATTCAAAGATTAAATCCCTCGAGCTTCGCTCTCGGGATCTAATCAGAATAAACATGTCCAAATTCAACTCGTAAAATTTCCAAACAAAAAAGTTTTCGTGATTTAACTGATAAAAAAACGAGGTCTTGTGAAATTACTATTGATTATAATTATAGAGATAGGCGGATAATTGAGATATTAACTATTCTAATATTTAATAGTAATATTAAGTAGAAAATAAAAACTTATGTAGAAGTAAGAATAATACGAAAATAGATAAATTGTATCTAAAGTAACTAAACATTTCAAATTTTTGAAACAGTGAGGCACAGGTAGGTAAAAAAACTCTGGACCCCAGACAATAATAGTATATATATATAATAATTATATATATAATATTATTACCCCAGACAATAATAGTATATACACTGTGTCCATAAAGTCTTGCACAAATTTATTTAAAATTCAGGGGCTTACTTTTTTTAAAAACGCTCGGACACGTCAATTAGTACTTTTGTTTGCGCATTTTTTAACGTAAAATGTTTTTATACAGGGTGTCGCACGTATGAGGTATGAGGTCATCAAGGATTTTTTTTAATGGAACACCCTGTATATTATATCAATTTTGAATTCTATGATGAACACTTAACACCTCTGGAAATCACGGTTTCCGAAATATTGACGTTTGAAAATTTATTTTAAACACATTTATTGATGACCTCATACCTCATACGTGCGACACCCTGTATAAAAACATTTTACGTTAAAAAATGCGCAAACAAAAGTACTAATTGACGTGTACGAGCGTTTTTAAAAAGTAAATACCTGAATTTTAAATGAATTTGCGCAAGACTTTATGGACGCACTGTATATATAATATAATATTTTTTCCACTACTACAAACTTTTATATTTATCTTTATAGTATTCATAATTATAAAAAATGATAGGTAGGTATAAGTATATTTTTTAATCAAGTTACCTGCGCTTTGGAATTGGCAAAATATTTTGTTGTTTTGTCAGGTGGCTTTGTTAATGTCAATTTTTGTTCATTTATGTCATCAGATTTCAGGAGTTTTCCGTTTTTTTAAAAAATGAGCGAAGAAAATGTTAGTGATATTATTATGTGTACACCTCCAGAATTAAGGATGGAAGCAGAAAAAATGTTGATTGTATCGATATTTTACAGTATCAATAAGCATCTCTAATAATCTTATATGTATTGATAATTATCTGGTTGCCTAACCACATTCATATTTATGAATTCATGTTGTAGAATCAAAAAATCAAGTTACCTGCGTTCAAATAGATTCTTGAAGATCGGTCAATAATGGATTTCAATGCCTTATTATTGACCATGGTCAATAATAGCTTATAAGGTAGAGAAAAACGATTT
The DNA here is from genome assembly GCA_963920685.1 of Polydrusus tereticollis. Lineage (NCBI taxonomy): Eukaryota > Metazoa > Arthropoda > Insecta > Coleoptera > Curculionidae > Polydrusus > Polydrusus tereticollis. Next base: position 145,773,775 of record OY987329.1, read on the forward strand.
CTATCGTTAATAATCGGTCAATAATGGCGATGTTATAGGTTAGTAGTGGAAGAACATAATTAATTAATAATAATTGGACTACACCTATGGAATAAGGCGAAGACCACTGGGTTTTATAGTTCAATAATGATTTATTACTCTATCGCATTAAGCAACAGACTATATAAGAATTCGTTGCTAGGCAATTTTGTCAAATGATATGTAGGTAGGTACAATCTTGTGAACGAAATTGCCAAAAAGCAACAACAAACTTGATTAAAAGAAGAGAAATGTTTTACCAGTTCAGTTTTTCTCATGAATGGTATTTGACATGACCATTTTAATGTACTCAATTTTCTAGTTGAAACTAAATAATATCACTTGTCAGAGTGGTTGCTTGCTGTCAGAATCTATTAAAATTTTGGGGGAAACCTTTTCTACTCTGGTTACAACGTTTTTGGGTTTCTTTGCACTTTTGCATAGAATATCAGACTATTGGACATAACGTAAGATAAAAAAAAATCTACCTCAGTAAACTGATTATATTCCTTTTATATGTCTGGGATGTTTCTTGCAACTTCTGCATGGACTACCTACTACGTAAGGATTTAGCTAGTAGAAAACAGGCCACTCTTATGACATTTTCTTGGAATAAAATATTCTAGTATGTTACTATAGGTACTTACTTTGGAGCATTTTTCCTCCAATACCTATCAATTCCATTCTTCATATATAGCACTGCCATCCATCGAACATTTACATCCAAGGTATGATTTGTAATAATATTCTAAAAAAAATTTTGACTATGTAGGTATCTAGGTACGTAAACATATTATACAGACCAAAAGATAGCAAAGTAGAGACATAAATCTTCTAATAAAGTATTATTATAAATTGTTTGCTGAAATCCATTTAAGTTCTTATTAGGCCAAAACCTCGGCCAAAACATTACGGTTCACATACATTTATTGGCAAGCAAAGTGAAAAAGCAAAAAAAATCTGGCCTACAATCAATATGCGAGTTTCTAAGTCACTTAATTAGAGCAGAAAAGGAATAGATTAAAATAACGTGATGTTTAATATACTCGTAAAATAACTTACATATAAAACACTGTAAAAACCAGGTTCTATCTCCCATTCTTTCAATTTTTCCTCTGCAGGTTTTAAAATTTGTGGATCTTGGCTGGAGGCCCTTTGAAGGATATCAAGTACTAAAGTGTGTGTAGTGACCACATCCATATTGTTTTACAAACTTCTCTACATTCAATGAACAACTCCGGGGCTATATCACTGTAAACGGCATGAAAAGGGATAAGCAAGTGAGGTTAGAACATTGGAAACAATTACAAAAATTCGGCTTATGATTATTATAGTGTACAAAAGACGCTTTATAGTAGTAATAAGTAATTAATGAAAATCGGCACAGTTTTAAAAACTTTAAACAAATTCCTGATATTTTTTTAACTCCTTTACGTTTATTTAAGAAATGTCAACGTCAGAAATTTGTTCTTCTTCTTCTTAACCTCTTATCTGTTTTGTGTTCTTCTTCTTCTACAGTCCCGATGGCTTCTTGCCGAATCTTGCCTTTCAGCATCCAGTCAAAAATTCTTCACGTCATTGTGTTGGAGTCTGGGAGATTAGACGCACCTAAGGTGCGTCGAAAAATTCCCCAACCTATTTTCCAGTCTTCTTTTAAGGATACTTATGTGCTAAGAAATAATAACAAATGAATTGAAAACTCTTCTCGTCCTGTGGAGTATCAGGACTTTACACACTCAATACACTGGGGTTTGCTCCAGGCAGGGCTAAATGTTGAAGGCATACAAATTTAAGCATCATCGGGATTGAGAAGTTTCCAGTTTACGCAATAACTGGAGAATTCGTCTACTTCTTGCAGCTTGCGTGTGACAATGTACGCACCATAGAATAAAGAAACTTTGTTTCTTTATTCTATGGTGCGGACGCAGTGACCTTACAAAGAAGGCGGTATCGTCGGCATAGAGGGCTAGGGTGTTATCTGACGCTTTGGGGATATCATGGAGAACAGTGCCTTGAGGGACGCCTAGGGATCTGGGGGTGGAGAGGGAGTGGCCTATGTACGGACGCGGATCTTGCGTCGGGCTAAATATGATTGGATTAGATTAGACGTACGAGATTAGAGGAATACCCAGAGCCATATATCATCTTACGAATCAGTCTGTCGTGCCAGAGGGTGTCAAAGGCTTTTTCAATGTCGAAAAGGATCATACCGACGTACTATTCCAGTTGAAGCCCTTTACGTAAACCCTTATTGTTCTGTGATTACAGAGTCTAAGGGCTTGGAATTTGGAATACGTATGATATGATCGGATAAAATATACTCCTTAAACCGATGACATTTGGCCACGTAGACAGTGCTATAAATGCGTCGCCATCTTCTAGCGATTTCAATCAATTATTAGTTATGTTGTGGCTATGGAGGGCTTTAAGTTGCTTTAAGGAAGGAGGCCGATTGAAAATGGCCGAATTTTAAATTTACGCCCCTGTTTTTCATTACTTCGCTGGTTGGCTGTCGAGGGCGCCACTGCACGCTTAGCGGCTATTTTTTGCAGGTTTTGACAGGCGAGTACGGTATTGTTTTCGAATATCTTGAAAAATAAGCTTTGGAATAATTTTTTTGCGTTATTAATAATATTAATATAAACAATGAGTGGCGTACAATATTTTACAAGTAGCGTTTGCTTCGTGCCGGGGTGTAAAACTGGATACTCGTCTGATAGAAACCTCAGGAAAAATCGTGGTGAGAAAAATCCGAGTCTCTCTGAAGTCCCTAAGGTAGGCAAAAACCCAAAAGGTTCACAATATTGTTTATTAATAATGTCTTCTTATTAGGATCCTGAAACATTTGAAAAGTGGCGAATAATTATTCCTAGAGCACACAAAATATTCGGTATAAAGGATGCTTGCTGTTTGTTCGTTGCACTTTCCAGAAGAGGACATTTTGCGTTTTTACGACACTAAATTACCTGATGGTACCATTAATAGAATTCAGAGTCTTTTAAATTTAATTTTAAAATCCCCATTTATAATCTTTTGTAAAGTTAGTTGGGAAATAAATAAGTTGAGAATCTTCTTCTATTCAGGTCTGCTAAAAGGTGTACGTACTACCTATAAGGAACATATGTTAATTTATTTTTAGTTTGAATTTAAATAAAAAATGTATTATAGTAACGTGCAGATTGTGTAATTATTTCCTTTCCAAATAAAAAGTAGAATTATGTATCTAGGGAGTATCCCGCACCCGCCTCTCACACATATCTCGGTCTGTAGACTGTTTAAATTAACTAATTTTGATAAAACAGTTAATTCTCCCATAATAATTAAGAACCCATGAAATTTGCATCGTTAATGGAACAATGCGATCCTGGCGGCAGTTTCTGAAGCTGAATTACAGATGCAAAAGTGGGACCGGAATCGATGTATTGCGATCGGCCTCCTTCCTTAAAGCTCTCCATAGTTGTGGCATTAAAAAATAAATATGTCAAGTCAATATATTCCAAAAATATTCGTATAAAATATAATATTAAATATATTTACTTAATTCGCACAAACAGGATAATTTATACGAGATGGCGCACCTTATATGACGCGATAATTTAATGGAAAACGGCTGAACTTAGAAATATTCTTTTTATGTGGGTAAATGCAGAATGTTTGCGGGCACAATTTAAAATTATTTTAAAATAAACCGAATGTCCAAAAAAAAAAGATCCATATCAAAGTTATATTTTTTTAAACGAATGTTTTTAAAATATGTATTTTTTCTATTACAATTTTATAAAACCACAATATTTTACAAAATTGCGAGTATATGTTGATAATATTGCTACGATAATCAATATCGCATAGATGTTGCCTTAATATTTTGTCAATATATTGGGTGCCACTGGGGAGATCTTTAAAACGAATTCATTAAAAAAGAATATTGAAAATTTCGGCTCTCAAATTTGAAATGTATGATTTGTTAATTATAATTAGTGTTGTAAGAATCCGGATTAAAATATCCGTTGATTCCGAATATCAAAATATTCGGATTAATCCTTCACCATTTAAGTTATCCTAGCCTGGGTATACCTTAATGATGCATACCCTGAAAACTCACAAATTACGAACGTTAAAAATAAAGAAACTATTAAGTTTTCTTCATGTCATATGTGACAGGATGTTATAAACAATAAGTAAATTGAAAGTCCAAAACGCGTCTATTATTATCTATTTATTGTTTCATAATTTTAATTACTGTCTCTATATTCTTCAAGGAATCATTATGAAACAATGTTTCGCTTGTCAAAATAAAAAATATTCTTTGATTAACAAGATCAACCAGTTTTTATTTCATTACTATATCCATTACTTTGTACATTACTGGATAAAGTCTCCACGCCGTCTGACAGCACTTTATACGTTTCGTCTATTAATTTTGGTAAGTCATCTGGTTCCAGGTTTGTGGTTGATATAGGAGGTAAAATTCGAATTCTTATTTCACCTAGAACAAAAACAGTTAGTTTACTGGAATTTTCCTTTAAATGACACATAACCAATACTTATAGAAGAAACTTACCATTATCAAACCTGAAATTTTTTAAGAACGTATATCTACACACCGCTACAGGCTGAATAGGAACTTGCGATGCTAATGCTAAATGGAATGCGCCTTTCTTAAATGGCAACAGCGTATTTTTGCCCAGGTTCCTTGTTCCTTCTGGAAACATAAGTACTCGAGCCTAAAACGATGAAATTGCTGGTAATATATCCAAATTATACAGTTACCGTCTAAAGTTAGGCAGCTTCGATCTCGACTTTTTATCAGAATAATATAACCTTTTGGTAAAGTTTTTTCTGTATCGCTTGACTATAACTTAAACGAACTCTTTTAACTGAGGTATATATATTGTTGGCTTTGTTTCTAAATACTGTGATTAGGATATTTAGGCTGCAATTTCTCGATAAGTGCCCAATATTATATTATTTTGTTACCTACCTTTCTTTTTCTGATTATTTCTCCAGTTTTATTTACAGCTTCACGTGCGTTCTTCGAATTGACTCGGTCAATAAAAATAGTTCCCCACAACCAAGAAGCCAACCCGAAGGGTTGGAGGTAAAATATTTCCTTCTTAGATATTACCGTACAATTATCCATTACTGGCCACAGACATGCTAAGACTAAAAGAAGGAACATGATCAAACTACCAGAATAATTGGTATCATACTTTGATAGTATATATTCATATATATATAGGTAAATATACCTATATAGGTATTTATAGGTAGGTACTTGGTACTATATTATTTAACGCGTATTATAGCTATCATTAATATGTCAATATAAACTACTATACTCTGTCCACGATTTTTCATATTTTCTTATTTTTATTAAAACAGTTAACAAACCTTATTTAGTCCAAGCTCACGTTTACAATTTACAACAGTTGAAATATTATAAACAAATGGTATCATATGTCATTTACGTTGTTTTTGATATTATGAAGCAAACTGCCAGCGAGGGCGTAAAGAATAAGTCTATAAATCGGCCTTTAGTTGGAGGAATTTATTTAACTTTTACATGACAGCTGTGAACAGTGGCGTAGCCAGGGAGGCGACCTCCCTCCCATTTATCAGCGCCCCAGACGCCCCCCTGCGCATATACATAACAAAAAGTTTTTTTCATAACACCCTGTATCTTGTAATAGTTATGCTGTGCAACATTTTTGAAAATTATACTACATCCTATTTGTTTAAAACACGTAAACTATAAATTAACTTCTCAATATGCTTATTAAAAAAAAGAATACGGTTACAAATATATTTTTATTTTACTGGGCGTCCGCATTTAAACTCAATGTTGCCGTGAAAAAGTGCTGCGCGTATGGCCAAGCGCGGCGCGGCGACCGTTTAATCTGATTATCGACATAATAATATTAATTTCAACTCTGTCCTAGACAAATTTAAAACAATAGAAAGTAGAAGAATTATTTTGTAAATTGGTTGTTCATTTTCAGTCTTATTTGCTTGCAAAATAAATTTAATATAGTCTAATGTTTCTTGTTCGTGTTTTTAACATACTTAGGTGTTTTTGTTTTTTATTTAAAATCTAATATTTTGTCTCTTTTTCTGTCAATCACATTTGCTTGAAAGTAAATTTTATTAAAAATAACTTAAGGGCAGTGGCGGCTATTATTTTAAACTGTGTATGCATGTCAATTAATATATTCGCTCTCGGACTACTCTGGGCGCAGAAGGTCTAAGCTAAACTCGTTGTTCGCTTGCAGTACCTATGCATATTTGGCCGCACAAAATTTGCGATTTTGACGGATTTGGCGTTTGTTTTATGGTGATTTTGGGCGGGAATAAGTATATTGTCGCGTTGTGTCATGAACGCTATTAGTAATATACCTACTAAACTATAAATGGTAATTCTGTCAATCTTCAACTAGAAGATAAATTAAAAATTAAAGTATTGAGCAAGTTATAGTCACATTTCTGTGAAAATGGCTAACTAAATGCTCTAGCTATGATGTCCAGAAACAGAAATTAAGTATAGGTACATGAAATAAATGATTTGAAGGAAAAGTCGTATTGGGGTATCAGACCCCGTTCCCAAGGGAAGAAAAGTGAATTCCTACGAAATTTGGGCGTGGTCCAAAAAATTTTTTGTCTGCGGCGCTTTAGCTCCACAGTCTACCTCCCCATAGAGTACCCCCCCCCCCCCCAGCATGCTGGCTACGCCACTGGCTGTGAAGCACTCAATTGTAACAAATGCAGGCGTGAACAATGAATATTCACTAGGTACCATAGTAGCATATCACAATTATAACATGTAGGTACAGGGTCTTCCAACGAGGACTGAACAGGGGCTCATTTTTGAGCTTCCTTGTATTTAAAGAAAAATCCAAAATAGCCAATCGATGTACTTTTTCCTGCAGAATTCAAAAATGAAACCAAAAATTTATTTGAACCAGAAACAAAAGAGTTACGCTATGGATAAGGTGTTTTTTAAATGGAACATAGCTTTTTTTATATGATTTTTGGAACGAGTGATTTTTTTTTGTCCGTTCTGATTAAAATATTTAATATTGTGACAGCTATTTTTATTAAATTTTAATGTTTTATCCAGTATAATTTAACTTTAACCTGTTTGAAACATACACTAGGTAATAAAGGTATAATCACCTTTGAATCCTTCAAAGTCAAAAAATTTGACAAATTTACTATAATATTGCCGAAATGGAATATTCATTAGATGAGAGATTGCAGATTGTTATCTTGTTCTACAAATGCCAAGAAAATGCAAGAGAAGCAAGGAGAAGATTTATTGCAAATTTTCACAGAAATATATCCGTCAATACTATTCTAAGGATAAAGAACCTATTTGAGGAAAATAAAACATTACATGACAGAAAAAGAAATCCAACTCTATACTAATTTAAAAAAAAAACATTAATAATTTAATTGTTCAATGTGACCTCCGTTGTTCTCGAAACATGTGCGATAACCTCTTTGTAGCCTTTCCAAACTTGCTGTTATACTGTGATTTTCCTGGTTAAGGCGATTTATTTCATTCACAATTTTCTGCATGATCTCTTCAATATCGTGGTTTCGCTGCTTGTATACCACGTTCTTTAAATGGCCCCAAAGAAATGTGTCTAATATTGACAAATCGGGACTATTGGGTGGCCAAGCATAGGTTTCATTTCTACCAATCCATTCTTCATGGCGTCCGTTTAAATATTGAGTAACCTCACGCACGGCATGCGGAGGGGCCCCATCATGTTGCCAAATTAAATTTTGATATTCTTCCAATGGTAAATCTTCCAAACAGTTCTCAATTTCGTTTTCTAAGAACTCGTAGTATCTCTGTCCATTTAAAGTCCCGTTAAAAAATATTGGTCCCAAAATTCTATTATTTTTTATGCCACACCAAACATGGATTGAAGTCCTTCCTTGAAATTTAATTGTCTGAAATTTTCTTGGATTTCCAACGGATTCTATTCCTTTCTGGATTTCTTTTTCTGTCATGTAATGTTTTATTTTCCTCAAATAGGTTCTTTATCCTTAGAATAGTATTGACGGATATATTTCTGTGAAAATTTGCAATAAATCTTCTCCTTGCATCTCTTGCATTTTCTTGGCATTTGTAGAACAAGATAACAATCTGCAATCTCTCATCTAATGAATATTTCATTTCGGCAATATTATAGAAAATTTGTCAAATTTTTTGACTTTGAAGGATTCAAAGGTGATTATATATCGTATAAAAAAAGCTATGTTCCATTTAAAAAACACCTTATCCATAGCGTAACTCTTTTGTTTCTGGTTCAAATAAATTTTTGGTTTCATTTTTGAATTCTGCAGGAAAAAGTACATCGATTGGCTATTTTGGATTTTTCTTTAAATACAAGGAAGCTCAAAAATGAGCCCCTGTTCAGTCCTCGTTGGAAGACCCTGTACCTATCATGATATTCACGAAATCAAATTGATCATAAGCTGGTCGTGGGCAAAACTATTTTAAATGCACTAAAAGTAACTACATGAATTTGAAGCAATTTAGATGTGATAAAATTCGGCAAGAACGAAACAAGTGTTATTTCACCTATTAAATCCAGCATGCTTTGGTGGTTAATAAGAACAACGCATCCTGAATCCAGAGCAATATTTTCCCTTCCGTCAATATGTAATTTGATTCCCAGAAGTTTGCAGCACGCTCGAAGTCCAGCAGCCGGAATTCTGTGAAAAAATTGTATATGGTATACCCTGAAAACTTTTTGGTTCTTATAAATAAATGATTAAGCTTATATTTCATCGACCAAACTACATGGGACGGAAAGTAGGTTACTGACAGAAACAATATTATGCAAAGCTATCATATAAATAAAAGAGAACGGGCCAAACAATGTAGCATTTAAAATTTAATTTATATATCAACATTTTCCATTTGCAAATAATCCTGTTATGTTGCAATATCCCCCTCCAATGTAGTATTATAGCATAACATTGTCAAATCACCCCATATCTCTCCGACCTCACTCCATCGATATCCAGAACTTGAGATACGATTTTAGTAAATCACTAACTTTCTCTCTAAAACCGTAATGATCCAGTTTCGATATTAATATTACAAGGTCGATCAAATCAAAGGCCCTGCTTAAATCCAGGAGAAGAAACATTTCTTGTTTATATGTTGTTTATGAATACTTAAGGTTCTGAAAAATCTGCAAAATAGCCGAAACTGTACTTTTACCTTTTCTAATGCCATGCTGACAACTTGTAAACATCAGAAGTGCTGGCTGAGAAAATTACATGTCAGTTCAAGGAGGATTTTTTGAAATTGAGCTTAACAAAGAATTTGGGCAATAGTTTCCTAACAAGATATTATCACTTTATCATGCCATAGGCAATAATAAGATCATTACGTTAAAAACATTTACTATTATATAAGGTTATAATTAAAACAGCACACAAGCTGACGTAACGTTTTTATAGCTTTTTATGTTGCTACTAAAAACTAAGAAAGTTCGACCAAAAACATATAGTTGCATTATCAGATGGAGAACGATAGATACACTATATTTTAAGAGTACTCCACTACCCTGGAAAGACATGTTCATATTATCAGTGGCGGATTCACGAGGGGGGGAGGGGGCGTGGAATTAGGGAAATCCCCCTCCCTAGAACCCCAGAATGCATATAGATTTTGCCAGTACCTATAGTAGAAAAATGTTATGTGCTAGTAAAATATATAAGAAAGAAAAAAAAGATTTAAGTTATTAATTATCCACACTTTCTTTTCAAAATACAATCCATAAATTATGACATTATTTTATCAAAATCGTCTTATTTGGCCTGTATAATCTGTAAAAGTAAAATAAGTCAAGTCTAATTTCCCCCCTCCCCCCCCCCCCCCAAAAAAAAAGGGCTCTGGATCCGCCACTGCATTATACAGAGGGTGTCAATTTGAAAAGGAACAGCATATTGTAATATTTCTTCAGGGCCAGAGCCGGACTTGATTTTACAAGTTTGTGTAATCCAATAAGCTCTGCCGGTAAATCTCAAACTTTATAGTTTTGTCGCTTATTAGCGTGTTTCGTTAGGCGAACACATAACGGCAGATTATTTTGTTGTTTTCATTTTGTTTGGTTGATGTATTTTTACTTACGAAACACATATACCTACATGGATTATCAAAAATATTCGATTTACAATAAATTAAGACAATTTTTTTATAAATACCCACACAGCAAAATTCCTTTCAGAAATATCTCTGATATATTTCGAATGTCTTAAAAACATAACCTTTCATATCAATATTTCTGAAATATTTCAGATTCATTACACCCAATAAGACAGTGATGGACAGTGTTAGGTCGATGATGGACACACTCTGTCTTTGACACTATTGACGGACCGGATGTAGAAAAACCAACCTGTTCCCCTTATTTTATGTATTGTTTGTGTAATGTTCAATTAACAATAATTATTATTAGGTATTGTTATTTGTGGGTGCTACTACCAAATAATTAAATTATGGATAATAAAACTGAGGTAACTCTCTATTTGACATATTAATAATTTTAGGTTAGGTTAATTTTATGATTTTCCCCGCTTTAGTTTATTTATTAAGCTTGAGTTGTTATATACTGTTGTGAAGTAGAATATTGAATATAGTAAAGAGACAGAAGTAGAATGAAAAATTTTTAAACTACCAAAGCATTAATAGAATAATAAAAGACGCAGTAATTAAGGCATCATCTCCCTCCGGGACAGAACTAAAGGTTAAAGGTAGACTCCGTTCACAGATCTAAGAGAATGACTATACCTGCCTTTAGTTATCACCCATCATAAAATTCTTTGTTGAAAGGGTTTCAAGGATCATAGAGATAATGATTTTATTATCCAGGTAGGGACCGTACTTGGCCGTAATTAGTTTACAAAGCCTTATTGAATAATGGGGAAACAATAAGTAGACAAATCAGTGTTGCAAAACCAGTCATTTTATTAGTTCGTGTGAAATAAAAACGCAGCTTTGATTATCCAAATATGTGGCGTCCGTGGATTGGTATTGGTGAATCTAGTATAGAATAGCCCGAGGGGCGGAGGGGGTACAGGTACAACCACAGTGCGGAAATGAAAATGGAAGAAGACACTTATTTTTAGATTCTAAAGAGATTATAAAAAATATATATACAACTCTCATAGAACGTGAAAAGTTGCGTAAAATGGAATGTATTGAAGAAACAGCCACATTGACTAAAATTTCGGAAAAAACAGTATGGAAAATTGTAAATACACCCGCCATCACCGAAAGGAAAAGAAGGAAAGATCCTGGGACTTGCAAAAAATTAGATCGCAGCGATGAAGATTTAGTCCGACGCAAAATTTATAAGATGTATGAAGACCATACGGTACCAACACTAGATAATTTTCAACTCCACTTCGAGAATGGACTATTTTTTTAAACTAGATAATTTACTGAACAGACTTGAGATAGATAACACGGATATCAATTGCGCCGTATCACTGTGTATTCATGCATCCCATAGAACACATATTATATGGCATCAATTAAAATCTGCCGTTAGATGTAATAATGTATCACCCACTATAAACGCTAGTGTACTGGATATTATTATTACTGAAGTGGAGAAAGCCCCTGTGAGTAGCTGGAAAAATTGTGTTCCGCATATTAAAACTGTTAAAAATTCATACATTCAAATTGGGAATATTACAGAAAAATTTATTATGATAACATAGGTGTTGACAGTGACAGTGAAAATGAATTAAATGAGTAAACAGTAGTTGCATTAATTAATTATAATATATAATTATGATATATTCTATCTAAAATTGTTTATTATTTGTGTCGAATCATCCATGCTTGAAATACAATTCAGTGCGGGCCTGTGTAGACCCCAGTCTGGTTTTAAACAGGCGTCAACACGAGTCGGTAAGTCATTCTCTTAGATGTGTGACCGGACTTTACAAAAAATTGTTGCACTGTGGCTGTCGCAACGCAAACTTCGTTTGTCCCGTGAATTGTAAGAACTTTGAATACTAAAGAATCCAAACAAGAAATTGGAGTCACTGACGTCTGTCCTAGAATATCTAAGGTGCCAAAGAGGGATAGAATATTTGGGAACCCTTCCCTATTATCATTTTGTTATCGTGTTCTCTCTCTCTTTCTTTGTGCATTGGAAAAAGATGCCGCAACATAATTATAAATGGAAAGAAAAGCTCCTCCTCTTCCTAGATAGTGGCGCCGCGCTGAGGCAGAATAACGGCAATGCCGACACCGACCTGCAACGCTGTGACGCTGTTTTCTGTCAAAAATTTCAAACATGCATGGTCGATTGTTGCGTTTCTTGTCTAGCGTTTGGGAGGTTTTTTAATGGTTTTAACGTGTTCTAGTGAATTATTGGGCACAATATGAGAAGAAAGGCTAAAAAAATATATTAGAAATGGTTATAGACGATACATAACCGTAAGTACCAGTATATGGACATAAAAATTACATTTTTGTGGGATACCTCGGGGCAGGGTTAAGCCCAATTTATAAACTTAGTTAGTTACGCTACGCTCAGTTGAGTTCAGTTCCGCCGATGATCGTTCGACTTCAACAAACGAAAACATATGAAACCATTTATAAACTTTACGTTAGTACGTTACGCTACGCTGCGCTCCGCCGAAGATGACCAAGTTTTATCTTTTTACGTTGCCATTCGTTGCAGTTCGACTTGTAACCAATGGGCGCCGAAAGTTTAGTCACGTGGGTTTGTTTTGACGTATGACGTATGCCATTGACCAATAAAATGCAGAACGACATGCGACACGGAACGTAAGTTTATAAATTGGAAAGCCTTTGCGGCGCACCGTAACTGAGAGCGAAGCGGAACTGAACTGAGCGTAGCGTAACTACAAAGTTTATAAATTGGGCTTTACAGTTTTAAAAGACTAAAATGTTTCTTTTTTGCTTTATTTACTTGATTTATTGTAAAACAGCTTGCTTAGTATATATATATAGTTCACCAGAACTGAAACAGCACCTCGAATGTTCACCAAAAGTACAGTTGAAAGAGGATTGGCAAAAAAAGCAATTCATTTTCTACCCTATATTATATTAATGATTTATGTGCGAATCCTTCCAGAAAAAATGTGGGGATAGCCCATAAGTTGGTCTTTCCCAATCTGTCTTGGGGTTTAAAATCCGTTCAACAGTTTTACAGTTACAAAGTCTAAAATAAGACCTAAAATTCTCATTGTTGCATCAAAGATTGAGTAACCCAACTCTTTGGTTATATTTCAATTTTTGCTAATAAAATCTAGTTTATATTTAAGTGCAATATCGCAACCAGTTTAAATGACCCCTCAGACAATAAATAAATATTTCCAATATCTTAGTTTTGTCTATATTGTTATTAACGTGTGAGAGGAATACATCGACATATTGACAATAATGAAAGTACTGATAGACTGGTATTGTAAAGCCGAAAATAACATTGGCAGTTTATCAAAATTTTCTGCCGGTATTGAGAATATTTATTAATATAACTGAGGGACCCTTCTGACATTGTCTCAACATGAGCCAAGGAATCGCAGCCTGCATTTCCATATAGCCATAAATTCAAAACCATCCTGAGTGAGAAACTTATATTCTGAGTTTTACTAAAGTAAAAAAAGCGTCGGGTTTTGACAGGTGATAATTGAAAGGGGTCGCTTTCCAAAAGTGTGGAAAAAGCCACGGTTTTTTAGTACCTAAGCCAGGACAGGACTTAACATTATGGTTGTCAGTTACAGACCAATCAGTCTGATGTCGTGTCTTGGCAAGGTTGCATGTCGAAAAACTTATACTAAATCCGGACTAAATCGTATTAACGAACAACATTTTACCACCAGAGCAGCTTGGTTTTCGATCTGCTCAAACGACTAAACTGGCGTCCAATGTCTTTAAGGGCTTTGTTATCTTGGTATATATATACGAATTTCTCCATTATATGTGTGAACACTACCGTCTCGACTACCGTGTTCCAAAATTGATGATCGCGGTAAAAATAATTTAGGGCGAAAAGTACCCGGGACTGCCCCTGTTGGTCTGTAATAGATATTTACGTTATAAGTCCGGTAAATCAACTTTTACAGCATGAGTGAAATGTTTCGAGACGAGGCGACGAAGGAGCCGAGGCTGGAATTTTGAAACGAATACTGTAAAGGATTTACCGGACGAATGACGTACAATATTTTATTTCATACTGTTCTGTTGAAAATTATAATTATGTTTTGAAATTATAATGAAGTTTTATTCTGCGTCGTATATTTGAAATGTGCTTATATTTACTGGTGGAAACATTGTTTGTTTGACATTGATTAAACTAAAACTTACAAATTTCAGTCCGGTAAAGAAATTTTACAGGACTAGTCCGGTAAGAAAATTTTACCGGACTTATTGCTGTAAAACCTGATTTTCTGGACTAAATTCAAATATGTAAAGGTGTGTTTTACAATACAGTATGAAATAAACATTATTTTCTTTCACGGCAACCCGATCTTTTAGGTCAGATTCTTTTACTCTTCTGCTGGCTTGTAAATTTTTGACAGTGACAGGCCTGCCAACCATACACTTTTTTTTGAAAATTCAATCAAGACCAATTTACATTATAATGTGTAATTTAGTATAAACAAATCATTTGTACATGTTTAGCGCATAAAGTAAACCATTTTAAGAAAGGGGTACAGTACTAACAAATTGGAAACTATTGAAATCGCACACACCTGCTAATCAAAACAACCCCAAAAAAGTTTGTGTTTAGAAGCGACAAAATGTAAGGAAGCGAAAGAATTTTGAAATAACATATCACTTAACCTAAGGTTCAACTCATTATCTTAAAATAAGTAGTTGTGACCGCTTAGGGGATGCAAGCCCCCTAAAAGTTACGGTATTTCAATTTGAAATTAAGTACATTTCCCCTTTTGAGCGTTTCGTCAAAATGTGCGGTTAGGTATAATATTTGCAGAATTATACCGTTGACTCTTACTGCCATAAATAATCTACCTGATTAAATCCTATTGTATACGCCTCAACCTCTTCAAAGCTGAATAAATGGGATCAGGGTCGGCTTGAAAATGTACCTACACCACATGATTTATTTTTATAATTTAAAATAAATAGACAGGTATTTTTAGTTTTAGGTACCTATAATAAATGTAAAATAATGATAACAATTAATGATAATTAAAAATAATATAATTTCAAAGTATAACTATTAGGATAACAAGTACAATAAAAATTAATTAAATTCTTAAAAACTATTGAAAATTTATTCAAAATTTAACTCTGTATCACTATCACTATCTTCATCTAAGCCTAAACTTATAATTAAGGGTTGAACATTTGTAATCATACAATTGTAAGAATTTTCCACCTTAAGTACATGCTGTACACAGTTTTTCCAGCTGTCTGCAGAAATTTTTCTTACTTCGTTTTTAATTAATTCTACTACAGATGCATTTAATGTAGGAGAAATATTATTTCTCCTAATATTGGATTTTAATTGGTGCCATATTAGCTCAATAGGATTGAATATACAATACCTAGTATGGAGGAAGACGCAACACTGTATGTCCATTTTCTGCTGCAAGTTTGTCACACTCGTATTCCTTATTTATTTTAAAAGCTTTTAATACTTCTAGCAGTTCTCGTCTACTCAACAAAGATTGATACACATTTTTAATTATAAGTTTGGCATCGGTAGATAAATGCTTTCTTTTAAAAATTACACTTGAAGATGCCACCCTATCAGCACAATTCCAAGGACGCCACATTCTACCACTAATAAGCCCAAATAAAAATTACTCGCCGGAAAACCACTAAAGACTAAAATTATTAAAAATCAGTTTGTATTTATACCGGGTGTTGCATCGTCGAGCGGGACATAGGAAATCCCATGTAATTTTAAATGGGGTCAATTATTGGCTTCCCTAATTATTTTAGAGAAAAATTCTATTTAGGTTTATTAAAAAGCACTAAAACCCACATTCAAAAGAATAACTTTAGATATTTTTGATGAGCCCGTTTACGGGTTATCGCCGATTTCTTTTTAACTATTTCTCCTTTTTATGACCCCGTATTTGCGGGCACCAGTCAAGGTAAAAGATGACTGTCAAATAAAGTTGTCATTTTGAGGAATATTTGAACATCTTCTTAAATCCTAAAGTTCTAACAATTTAATAGTACCTACCTATTAATTAGTAAAATATTGAAACATGTAAAATGTCATAATTAACCTTGTAATTGGATACTTTATTTTAGTTTTATTCAGATTAATTTGTACTCATAAATACACCTTTAAAATTTTCGATGTACGAGTTTTTATAACAATAAAGCACACATTTCAAAATGACAACTTTATTTGACAGTCATCTTTTACCTTGACTGGTGCCCGCAAATACGGGGCCATAAAAAGGAGAAATAGTTAAAAAGAAATCGGCGATAACCCGTAAAAGGGCTCATCAAAAATATCTAAAGTTATTCTTTTGAATGTGGGTTTTAGTGCTCTTTAATAAACCTAAATAGAATTTTTCTCTAAAATAATTAGGGAAGCCAATAATTGACCCCATTTAAAATTACATGGGATTTCCTATGTCCCGCTCGACGATGCAACACCCGGTATATGCATCAGGCATAGGTATAAATTGAATTTGTACCTGGTCCGGCTCTACTCGAAAAGGTTTTAAAATTTGGGATTTCCTTATTTATTTTATGGTCAAAGGGATAATGAGGGTCTTATTGTAGTCTAAAGATCAACGATATAATTCTACAAATACTATATTCAATTGTTTGATGATACATGTCTAAAATTTCATAAGGAATTCAAAAATGACTAAATTAGTGTTAAGTTTAATACAACAAGAACTTGCCCCTCTTCAGATCAAATTGACGTGTTTCATGCTGTTCGTTTTTAAATTGTCACCCTCCACTCTGTATAACAAACTCTACACTTCAAAGGATTTCTCAGTACAGCCAAAGAAACTTATAGTTGCGTAGCTGTACGTTTCTTTGGTACAGCTAAAATTATTTAAATTATATTTGTTGGCTGACGCACAGAGATTATCCCTACAGAATATTACAACTCCGCCATCCTTGATTCCCGATCTGCGTGCAGAAGCGACTGACTAATTCAAAATTATTACAAAGGCTTAAACAAAAAAATAATGATAGTTTGCTATATAACTTTTGTCCGCAAATGCTTTGATTTCCGAGATACAGGGTGTTAAAGTTTTTATTAAAAAGTGACGATTTATTTATTGCTCTGAAACCCATCGAGATATGCAAATGAAATTTGGTAGGTTTTAAGAGATAGTTATTGCGCATTTTCTGACATGCAACAATTAAGAATTTTATGTTTATCATTGGCGCGCATAAGGGTAATAATCTGAATTTTTTTAAAGAAAAAAATGATACGCCATTGCTTATCAGCGCGACATTGCATTACAATCATGCCCAAGATAGTTGGCTATTATTTAAAGATTGTTTATATTTTTACAGCCTTAATTGTTACTTTTAATCATAAAATTAAATTTTTTGCTTTTCAGCATTTTATTGCTTTTGTAAGACTACAGTAATTATCAATATCAAACTTTTAACGCGACTTAAAAATTATATAGGTATCTCATCTAGATAGACCTACTAAAAATAATTTGATCTAATACTTACAAAGCGTTTTTAGGGTCTCTGGGATTTAGAAGCATTATAGGAATAGGAGCTGATGCAGATATCATTGAAATTATTAAAAAAATTGCCCATTTAATACAGTATTTAGCTGCAGCACTAAATCTCCACAAAAGAGCCAGAAAAACAACTACAATCGTAAACCATGATACCAATCCCATAACTAAAAAAAAATGCATAGAAATATATTAAATCATTTTAATTTACTATGTTGTTAATTTATTAATGTTGGTGACCAAAGTCTAATTAATACATAATTATATCAATAATTGACACCAATTACTAAATTTAAACCTTATAAAAAGATTTTTGCAAATATACATTGGGCATCTCAATTATTTAGGCTATTTATATTTATTTATTTATATATATTAACCTTAATTACCTTTCACCGCAAATTTTAGTTGATTGTTGACTGACTTTTTAATATTTTTTAAATTTAAAGATTTAGTTTACCTATTAATTAAAATTTATTATCAGCAGTCAATTTTTTAATTTTAAATATATAAATTTATATTTATATCTCATTTTATAAACTTGTCTATCATAAAATTTTAATAATAAATAACTAAGTACAGCTTTGATTGAAAAAGTGCTTCACTTTCAATAGTTTCAATCACCAAAAAACGGAATCTAATTTTTTCTGTCATATACCGATGAACAATGATATAGTACAAAGGTTCTAATTAATCCTTATCATTGCCTGCCGATAATAATATGTTAATTGTTAAGCGTTTATTAAGTAAACAATTCAGGAGCCCACATTCATTTATTAATTTTTGACCTTTTACACGTTTCTATAGATTGCGAAAACTTTTAAACAAATACATATTAATAATTATACCTAATACTAATAATAAAAATAAGTAGCTATCAAAAAAAAGTAAATAATAATAAATACATTATTAAATTACTTGGGACTTGGGTATTTACTGTAATTAGGTACTTGTAGGTAGTAAATAACGACTTTATGTTAGGTTAGTTAGTTAGTGCGGATAACTAAAATTTTTAGTTTTTAACTTAAAATGGCTCATGTAGCAATGCCAAAATGTGTGTAAAAGCGCTATCGATTTTGTATGTGTAGATTGGAGCTGATAGATTATTCCAAACAATAGGATTTTTACTTTTTAAGTGTAATTTTTTTATATAATAGTAATAATATATAGTTTTTATCTCTCAGGCAAAAAAAGAGTTTGAATTGTTTTTGTAACTATTGGCCTACACGGATATACCGATTCTTTCTGATAGGCCTACATTTTAGTTACACCCTTGAATTATTATTAAGTTCTGTTCTTGCCAGTGGCGAATCAGGAATAGTTGGGGCTTCCCAAAAAATATTTAAAAGGAATAAAAGTTAGGTGCAAATAATGAAATTGGGTACTTTCGCAATTTTTGAATTCTATATTTTTGTGCGTGTTAAAGCTGATGTAAAATAATATTGTTTTTGTAAATGTTCACATTATAGCAATTTCAGGATTCATGATAGTCCTATACCTACTACTAATTAAACATTAATCTGTTTTAAAACACTATGGAAAATTGGCTTGACTTGATGGAGATTCCCTATAGTGCTGGGATCCAAACTTCTCTGGATGAAAAATTCGCCACTGGTTTCGTATCACCAATCAGGTCAATGAAATTTGACTAACCGCGAATAAACAAAAACCCTTTTTTTACGCATCTTACCTGCTACTTACTTTAAAGTAAGTACGAATTTGTAAGACTGCTTACAACACTATAATAATAGTAAATTGGTAAAAACGTTTAAATGCAACATAATACGTATAGTATAATTTATTTAAATGCTTTAAGTTCTCACATAATATACTACTCTAAATACATAATCATGTGGGTAAATAAAGCGCTGATAATGTTTGTTAGTAAAGTAAGGTCAACCATGACCTTAAGGCATGCACATGTCTTTGTGTTTTATCAGTTTATCTTGTTATCATTATTAATTACATATCTCGTCCATTTAAATAGTCTTAATAGTAGATAGATATACACAGTTTCTCGTTTAAAAATTGATACGGAATAACGAACAATCTTTAGGGCTAAAATATACAAGTTTAAATTAATAAGGTTTAGGCTGAGCGCGCACTATAATTTTTTAACCACGCGATAATTTTGCCAGAGAAATGTATAATAATTGTATAGCACTCCACGCACATATACGAGAAAATATCGTGAGAATAAACATAAATAATCGCGATTTTAAAATTGCTGTAACCTATGTTACTCACTATATTTTTTCCTGTATGTGCGCGCAGTCCAATACATTTCTGCCAGAATTAACGCGCGATTAAAAATTGTATTGCGCGGTCAGCCGTATGGTCTTTGGTTTCGCGACAATAAAAATAATTATGTAGATAACTACATAGTTTTAATTTATATCTCCTAGTTTTGCATAATATTCTTATCTGCCGTGATCCAAACAATTCTGTGTGATTTTGTTCGTTATCATGATGCAATATGCTAAGCCTAACAAATTGACCCAATGTATTTTTTTTACTAATTTGTCAATTTGTGTTAACGCTCCTTGTGCGTATAATATTGCATACCATATTAATTAAGTATTAATAATTAACCTTATGTCAGAAAGTTATATATTCCTTGTTCACTGTCAATGACTCTCTTACAATAAACATCGTTTTCGATAAGCATAAAATTATTTGGAGATGTTCGGAAGCTTATAGGCATAATTTATAACTTTTCTAACATGGGGGAGTGTTATACCAATTTTTTACTTATCATTATCAACGTCCTTGATAATGGGATATTATTATTGAGTTCTGAGGATGGTTGAATGAATAGGTGGTCGCCGAAACGTTGGCTAAAAATTTTTTTTGTCAAAATCTACTGTTTTACTGTCACTTAAAATAAGCGGGTTATTACATTACAGCAATAGGACTGACGGAATACCTGTTGTGTGTGTGTGGATTAATTACTATCTGAATGTGGCGAATTCCCCACGTGAAAATTATTCCATCTTTCACCCGAAAACTATCGCCATAATTCCTATTATCATTGCTTATGTTACACTAGAATTGAAATCCCTCGCACCATCTGTAAAATAAAATTTCTACACCTTTTTCATTGCTATTGTTTATTATATTTTCGACAGTCGTATTTTTCAAAAAAAGGGGAGGAGAAGAGGTCCCCACCCCTGGGGAGGAGGAGAAGTCTCGAGCCCTAACTACCACCCGAGTTGTACTTGTTTCGCCAGCCCTAGCAACAATTAGGAATAAAGTTTTATTGATCAATAATTAAAAATCTCGATCTTAAATTCAAATTGTGAAATATTTTGCGATAGAAAATGAAACGTATTATCATAACATATGTTACGAATTAGTTTACTAAAATAGTATCAAATAGTCTACAAATAATATGTAATTACAAATTTTAAACTTATTTGATGTTGGTCCTCTCCGTGAAGATTATATAGTAGTTTGACAAAGTCTATTTTTCTTTTCTTTCTTTTGGTAAATATTTCTTGCCCAATTATTGCACTTAATTTTTATTTTGTAAGTAACTGCAAAGAATATCAAAGCAAGTATTTATGGAAAACTAATAGCTGCAATTTCGAGAAAAACTTGATTACTAACCAGGTACCTATTGTTTAACTATTACGCAATCGCGGATCCACTATAAACTAAAGGAATATTTTATTACATTTTCTACTTCCCGTCATAGGTATGCTTTCTTTATTATTATCGTGATTGTATACAGGTACAAACATACAGGATGCTTCTTTAGATATTTTAATAACTCAATTTTGTGTATACTCAGGAAGCATCACAGCTATACTTTTTAATTGTGCGTTTAAATACCACATTACAAACAGAAAACTAACCTGAACTGAAATTAGTAAACAAAGTATTAAAATTATTTTAACAAATGTTGATAATAGTGTCCATTGCTGAATCAACTAAAAAGAGGTGACCGCGTCACCCGCTTGAAGACATAAGCAGATAACGCAGTGACCTCTTCTTAGTTCTTCTAGGTTTATACGAATATTAAGTAAATTTTTTTGATGCCCTTTACTTTAAAAACAGTCGATTTTAGACATATTATGATTATTATTGATTATGATATTAAATAGGTCTAGAATAGTAAGAGGAATCTAAAAACCTGACAAAAAACATGCCACGTATATCATTTAAAAAAATTACGTTGACAGCTGCTTTTCAGCCTTCTTGTGTATTTTTCAGAAATATTAAACATGCAAAAAAAATACAATAAAATCGACGTGCCCTAGCGTTTTTCGTATACCTGGAAATCTATTATTCCATAGGTACTTTATCAGCACCCTGTAATACATATATTAATTACAATATATCTGAATAGTTTATTTAAACCGTAAAAAAATAATATATAATACTTAATACCGAACTAAAATATTAGAACCTGTCTATCTGTCACAGCCTAAGATACAAAATTTTTTTACCTAACTCGAATAAGTAAAACACAATTCCAATGTTTCGTTAACTAATCGCGCGAATCGCACCATCTAAAACTGACGAACACACTACCGCATATTCTAAGGTCGGCATTACACTGACACACCACGCAACACAACATATCCATATCGCCATCAGATTTGATTATATATTTGGACTCATTTTGGTTTTGGTTAGTTAGTAGTGAAATTTTCGCATAATAACATAATATAGGAATGCTATAAACAAGACTGATGCAAAAAGCATGCGTTATATTTGCCTGTTATTTTATGCATTCATAATAATTGACATTATGTATTACTCTTAGAGATTTTATTTCCAGTGGCGTACACACTTATTCTAGGCTAGTGCGAGTGAGCTCTGCAAAAAGGTATATTCCGTTAAAAGTAGCAGTGTCTAGAAAAGCACATTACTTTATCTTTACTAATAAAAAACTTCGAAACCTGGACACATTGTACAAGCATTTTTACGTTTTATTTACATCTCTGTGGTGTTTAGTAGGGTTTCTTAAAATTATAAACATTAATTCTAAAAATAATTTTATTTCAGGTAATAAAAGTATTTAGTATAATTTAATGTCTATACAAAACTAATGATAATAATAGGAAAGAGTACAAAATATTTAATAATAAATATGTTATTTACGGTAGAATAACAGTTTACATCCTAAACAAAAGATATTTACAAAAAATAAGTATAATAACAGAATGAAAAATATAGTGTTTTTGATGGATAAATATACAGGGTGATTCCCTGGCTTATTTGAAAACTAATTTAAATACAATAGTATGTTTTAAGCTGCTTAGGACTCAAATTGAGACCATTACCTTGAAATTGACCAGAAAACAAAATTAACAATTAAAAAAATGTAAAACTTGTAACAGGTGAACACTTTTTTTCAATCATAGGGAAATGTATGCAAAATTATTAAATTACAATTATTTTTAACAAACATTTTTGATGCTATTTTTTTCTGAACCTAAAGTCCGATTTGAACAACTTTTTTTGCATTATAGCTTGGTTTCTTAAAAGAATCATAGTTTTTGTTATTTTTGATAAAAAACAAAGTTGTTTTCGTTTTATATCTAACGGGTTTAATAATAGTGTGTATTTTTTGAAAATTCGAATCATCCTGTGGTACTAGCAACCGCAATATATCATTGTTAAAATATTAGACTGTAACTTTATGTTTTTTTAACGTTCTAATTTCTCGTTCACATAATTATTATCCTTAGGATTGGAGAAAAGGACCGTTTTATAGCTCAACATGTTTTTATAAAGCAGAGCTAGGGTGGCATACAAGATATTAACATATATTTTTGAAGTCAGGAGAACGAGCTCTACCGACTAAAAAAATTAAATGCAGGGTGTGTCATTAAAAAATACCAGGTTATTTAAAAATTTTAAGTTTTTGGCGCCTTTTTGTCTTCGCTGATAACGGATTCTGAATATCCATAAAAATTACTTTAAAATTGCTAATTTGAACTTTTTTGTAAGACCAATCTTAACCGAAATATCCTTTGAGTAAAATATAAACAATCACCTTTTAGCCACCAATTAAAAATCACCCTGAATAGAGCGAGACAGGTATGTGTAATGTGTACGCAGAAGCACTACTAAAAAGAAAAGAATTTAAATCATTGGCTCCAACAAACCCTGTAACATGAAAAAAGTTGAACAGCACAAATTACCATTTCAACTAATCAGTTTTCGCCGCTTGGAATTGTAAAAAAATCGGTTTCCTTATTTTCTCGGGACTTACAGTCAGTTTCTTGGATGAAAACCCGTCCCTTCTATCGTGAATCCGCATATGTCTGACTAATTTGTCTTTTCTACCGAAACTTTTCAGACATTTAGGACATTTGAATGGTTTGACGCCGGTATGAGTGACGACGTGTCGATCTAGTTCCCGTTTTCTTATAAAAGACTTATTACAGACGTGGCAACCAAACGGTCGGATTCCTAAAAATTAAAATTAACAGTTTATTATTACTTTTCGTCTTCCATAATCATTCAATAATTAGCTCCTTGTAACGTTGCCTTTCTTACTTCATGGCATATGGCTCGCTGGTTGACAATGGCTTTGAGACTTAAATAATATAATCTCAATCTCAATCATCTGTTTATTTGCAAATGGCGTCGTTGAATATTTCATAATGAAAACAAATATATTTTAAAAGTAAGAATGAAAGTTGTTACCTGTGTGTCTAGCCATGTGGTATTTTAAATTATCGGGTGTGGAAAAACGTTTCGGACAGTTCGTACATTTATACGGTCGTCCTTCTTTATCGGTGACGGATTTGTCGTGCCCGTCACTCGAAAAACTTTCGCCAGTAATATGGTCACGTGAACTGTCGTAGACCAACGAATCTTCAACCTGAAAATAATTTAAAAAAAGTGTCAGTGGCAGTTCACCAAAAAGTAAGAAGATAACTGTGGACGATAAGTGAAATTTAGTTAAAGGTCTTGACGTTTTTTATAAGCTACCATCAAGGATGTAAATTCACTTGAAATTTTTAAAAGGTGAAGATCAAAAAATTATAAGAGGTTAGTTCACGGTTCAGGTTAGCTAAAAATATAAACCACAACACACACAAACACAAAACTTTGTGATGTGTACTTTGCTGAAAATCTCTGTGGCATTTTCATTTCTTTTAGATTATCTTTTTGGCAAAGTATTTCTAATTGTCTTTTTAAATGTTTCTAATCATATTTTTGAATTGCTTTCTAGACTTCTTCTTTGCGTTTGTAAAATTATTGTGTTAGCTGTGCTAAATGAATAACTTAATAATAATAATAATAATAATACGCTTTTCTTGATGTCAAATATATTCATGAAGTTACACTATATGTAGAAAGTTAAAATGGTCGCATAGTTGAAGTTGAATTGGCTGTTGATATAACATAACTCAATATGTTACTTCTATCTAACTAACTAGATTATAACATATTAAGCACAAATAGTATTTGGACATGTTAGATTTTTGTTTACTTACCTTAAATTCGTCCTTAATATGTTCGGGAATTTCAGGTAAATCGTTTTCTTTCGGTTCGTTTTCTGAGGCGCTACCTCTTCGTAAACTTGTCTCGCTTCCAAATTCGTTATGGGTAAAAGGGTCCAAATTTATCACCTTAAAGTAGATTTTTTTTTACACAGAAGATTAAAATTAAGTAAAAGTATATTTCTTATTCAGCGCACATATAGAAGCTGCCATTATATGCGAGTATGTAGTTTATCCGAAATTAACTTTTAATGCCGACCATTTTAAGGGTAAGGGTAAATTTTGTAGAGCTGTCATTATTAATCAGTACACCCGCCATATGATTACAGAGTGCTTCTGACAATAGGAGAAAACTTTATCTGAAACATCCCGTATACCTACAATATTTTCTTCCTGCTTGTCAGTCTCCGTCCTCTCGCAATTATTACTGTTAACATTTCCATAATTAAATTCTCCAATTATTCCTAAATCGTCCCGCATCATCTGCAACTCCTGAGATTTGTCCTCTGTATTTTGCTGCGGCCAATGGCGTTTCTCATGTCTCAACAGTTTGTCTCGTCTGCCGAACGTTAAATGGCAGTAATTGCATCTAAAGCAAAAAAAAATAATTTAATTTTGAAGGTAAATTTTTAACCACTGATGAATTTCGGTAAGTAATGACTAAGACGAAAAGTTCGGCTAAGCTCGGTATGATTCGTGAACGTCCTTCTTACACCCTGTTTTAGAAAAAAACAATAATATTAACAACGGTTTTAAGAAACGTAAAAGGTTTTACATAGCTAGAAGCTTCGTCTTTTCCCTTTCGCCAGACTGAGCGCCACGAGATGTCGCTTTGTGTTACATCTCGTATTTCGTCATTTGCCTTTGTGTAGCTAGTGCAATTTGTGGTATTTTATTCTTTTCCCTTTCGTCAAACCCTAGCCTCACTGACGAGCCGTGATACGCTCTGGGGATGGATCTGGCGAAAGGGAAAAGACGAACCTTCTAGAAATATAAAATTTTTGATTCACAACCAATAGGAGGGGCGTTTGTGACCGTCTTTGCAGGTTCCCTCTGTGACTTCTGAACTTTTAAAAGTTCCTGTTGGTTTGGACCAGGTGATGCATTTGGTCTTTTGAATAAGTTCGAAAGTATTAAATTTTTTTAAAGAAATATAGTGGATAAAATAACCATGTAAATATTATACTTACGCTGAATTTATTAGACTTTTGAAGTAAAGGTATTTGAAAGAAAATTTTATCCGCCAAATCTAGTAAAAAAAGTTAACGTGTTAACTCATTATGATGGACACAAACCTATTTCATTTTTACCTAAAAGGTTTCTGGCCGGAGTGTATCATCGCGTGGCGGTTTAGGTCTCCTCTCGAAGTAAAAGTTCTTGGACAATTCGGACACACAAACGGTTTTGTCCCCGAATGGATCCTCATGTGCTTCGACAAATTCGTATTTCTCGAGAATGATTTGAAGCAGACTGTGCACGTATAAGGCTTCACACCTAAAATTGACCGGTAATAATTATTTACGTAGCAAGTGCACAAAGTGCTATTTATCTGGACCAGAATCACTCTCAGGGAGTGTTAGGTTCAGGTGATTTCCGTATAATCTGGATCACTCCTAGAGCGTTTATTTTAGGTGCTCGAAATGACTTTAAATTACCAAAAGAATTATTTTTAATTACCGTTAAAATTTGTTATCTGATAAAACAAATGAAACATCATGAATTTTTTTAAAAACACTTAGTTGAGTGATTATAATCGGAACGACCAGTATATTACTGAAAATTTTAATAAGGCTTAAGATTCCCTTTTCAAAAATATATACATATATTGACTAATGATTAGGCAATAATTACTGCTTCAGTCGTTTTTCAAATATTATTTGCATCCCAAATGCTATTAATTGACAACAAACAGTGTCTTATATTTTGTTCACTTATATCGGTCAATATCCATGGTTGCTGCGATATATTTTGAATAAACAAATTAAATTAGGGCGAAGGACCATGGTCAATGACCTTTTGGGAAACCAATAAAGTGTTTGTAAATAAATAAACATTTCAAGAAAAACGAAGCGGTTATAGTCAACATATTAAGTGAGTCCCATTGTGTAAAATAATAATAATTATAATATTGTAAAAGCAAAAGCAATAGCAAATCCAATCGTGCATACGCGAAACAGTACGCCGCCGTAAGTGTAGCTGTCGGTCAACCGAAAATATTTTTAAATTATCGACTTGCAACGGGGTTGCAATAAATTCAAGCACTAGAAAAGCTATGTAAAAAGAAGCATGTTTTAAGAAGAATCTAAAGGTTAAAGAAAGAACCTTTCTCTAGTTTTAGTTAACTTTTTAGGAAAAGTGGTATTGTATAGACATGTTAAAATTTTACATCAGGGTATATTTGCTACAAAAGTAATATTATTACATTATAATTATTTATTTATTTATTTATACACAATTATTAAAAATATAGAAATCATTAAAATAATTTTTGAAGTATTTAATCTTTTGAATCTTATGAATATTTTGCATTTGTTTCAAATAAACAAATAAAATGAATAATCAAAAATTGGGAATTCTGAGCTTGCTTTTCAAACTAGGTTTACATTTTTAGAAAGCCCTATTATTCTTAATAGACATAAAAAATAATATATATGATATCTCATAGGTGTGATTAATATCTCTTCTCAAAAACTTTTTCTTTTTTTTTTTATAAAAGAACCGACTGCGCCACTAAACTCCACGTAAAAAATTATGTCAATATCAATTTTTACCTTTTTGATAAGTTAACGCATGACGAAAATACGAGGTGTGCCTAAAAAGTGAGAACTTTCAAAATCACTCTGTAGAATAAAAACTAATATAAGCCACGACAAATTTCCCATCGGAATCTTTAGTTTCGTTGAAAAGGAGGACACTACGTGCTATCTTGAATAATAACTTCAATGCCTCCCTAAAAGTGGCGAAAATGTACAATATTTATTTTGTAACCGTCATTTACTAACTTTATACGACTTTTTATGTGTTATGAAACAAAACCACATTAGCACCAAAAATATAATATAACATATATATATATACTAGGGTGGTCGGAAATGACCTTCAAAATAAGACAAAAGCACTTTATTAAATAAGTAATGATGCCATTTCTGATTTTTAAAATTTTGAACAGGACACACAATGTCTTAAAAAAAATTTTTAAAAACGGAATTTATCAAAGCAAATAATTGTTTTAAATAAAACAGTATATAAACGTCGGTGAAAAGTTTCATATCTATCGAGATTAGGTAGTTTACCGAGGCGCAATGCGTCGAGGTAAAGTTTATCGAGAGTAGTATTTTTCAGTTAGGTTAGTTCAGGTTAGAATTTTATAACATGTGTCACTTTCTAGATACTAAAGTGGACAACCCAAAAATCAAAACAAAAACAGAATCGTATTCGGGCGTATTTTATATATTTTGTTTGTTAATTGTCACCAAACTGTTAGATTGATTGCTTCCATGTGGTAGCGTTCCGCATATTTTTTTTATTGCATTTGGTGGTGTTTTGAGACAGTTTCTTTGTGTGATATTATAGTTAAATTAAAAATTATAAAATTATGGATCACGATTGTTGTGTTCCCAGTACCTCTGGAAGGAATAAAGTAAACATGGAAATTTAACCAAGTAATATTTTAGACATGCACAATTTTAAAAGCCTTTCCTTAAAGTTGATTTTGTTGGTTAATAGACCTCGCCGCATATTAACTAGTATAAAAAAAATAAATCCGGCCCTGAATTAACATAAACGTATACCTAAAACAAAAGTAACTAGAAAGTGACACATGCCGTAAAAGTCTAACCTGAACTAACTTCTTTCTAAACTGAAAAATAATATATAATATATTACTATTTCAACGCTAATAAAGACAAAACAAAATAAATAGTTTGGCTAAGAAATTTGCCACCATCTATTTGTTCAAATGTCCATTTTAGTAATATGTACTTAAAACAAACTCTAGAGAAAGATTCTTTCTGTTATCAATTGTTGTATTTTTGTGGGGCTATCTATCTGTAATATCGAAATTTGTATCCATAGCCGCCATTTTTAAATCTACTTCACCTAAACAGATTTTTGAAAGTATGATTTGTGACTTCATCAGTTTTTGAAAATATAATTCACAAATGTGGCCATTGATCTGAAATTTGATTGAATAGTCAGATAGTTTCGTAAACGGGGCTGAATACAAAAGATATGTGCCCTTTCAGGTGACGGCCTGGCCGCGTGGTAGCATTCTCGCTTACCATGCTACAGGTACCTGGTTCAAGCCCGGGCTGGCCCAGCAGACTTTTTTCAGTTTGCAGGGCCCAGGTCACCATACTACGTAGTGTTGCGCATGCAACATGCAACACACACCGACAAATTCTCAACGGCACTTTAGTCTAGTAGGTACTCTAGAAACGGCATGTTGTCGAAGGAGGGACCCTTGAGCCAAATGAAGGATGATCAGTGGTGCGGATGGTGTATCTCGGACACTGCCTGATATTCGTATGGTTGAGGTGAGAACCTTGACCAGAGAATTGGCGGCGGAGTCTCGAGTGCACGGGTCTGATGCTGTCCCGGATGGTTCGAGGGTCCCCGCGACATACATAACTCTCTTAGCTGCACACAAGGACGTGTAAGGACCCCCTCGTCGAGGTTTGTGGTGAGCAAAGAGACGTTAATTATAACAAGACCGTAAAAATTACTGTGCCGAGAATAACATCTGTCGGTTATATTGTGGTTCGGAACCCACGTTAAACTGTAGGTCCCGTCTGGCTGACATGACCCAGACGTTAAAACGGAGTTGGCAAAAAGGGTCAAAACTGGCCTACTTGCTTGGCGTCAAAGCCTCCCCGTTCACTACTACTACTACTACTACTATGTGCCCTTTCTATATATAGCAGACATACTGTATTTTTGTCCTCACCAGTGTGAACTATAGTATGTTTCCTTAGGTCAGATCGTCGGGCAAACGTTCTGTCGCATTGGGGACAATTGTAGGGCTTATCGTTTTTATGAACGCTTTTCATGTGGGCCGAGTAGAGCAAACGATCAGCGAAATTCATAATACAAGTGGCACAGTTGTATGGTCTATCCGAATTGTGAGCGGTCGCCTCGTGTTCTGTACATTCCGTCTAAAAATTAATAATTTTCTCCGTAAATTAACATAATATACAGGGTGTACCAAATTAAGTGCGCACTATTGCTAACTTTTTTATTATTGGAGATACAAAGTCGGTTAAATTAGCAAAGTAGTAGCATTTTTTCTGTTAATTAAATTGGTCAAAGCAGAAAAACAATTGGACATAACGTTTCTGAATAAATGAGGAAAATGTATGTTTTTTAAATGGCACACCCTGTATATTTTTTACCGAAACGTTTGCAAATCGTATACGGAATAAAAAAGTTCATATGCAATATTGGCCTAAAATTGAAAAAACGTCAACACAGCCATGGAAATAAAAAATAGTTTGCCTTTGACGTTTTCATCGAGACTGACATGAAAACAAAAACGAATTTATTTATTTATTTCAGAAATTAAAACTCGATTTTATTTTTAGCGGAAGAAATAAAAAAAAACTATATTAAATGTTCAAACACATCACCGTTTTGTTCAATACATTTGCTGGCATTCTTTAATACACGATTTGTAGCTTTTAAAACTTTTCTGCCATCGATGGATGCTATAATGCGTATAATGTTGTCTTGAAGTTCGACCAGTTTCGCATCTCGTTTTAAAGACTTTGTCCTTACCCCCCATAAGTAAAAGTCTAACGGAGTTACGTCAGGAGACCTTGGGGGCCAACGTATCGGACCATTTGTTGCCATCCACCTATCTCTGAAAAGCCTTTCTAACAAATATTCTCACTTCGTGAAACTGATGAGGAGGAGCTCCATCTTTTTGAAAACAAATTTGGTTACGGTCCTCTAAGTTCACATCATCTAAATATTATTCTAGGAATTCTGACAACATATTAACGTATCGCCTGCCGGCCAGAGTACCTTCATAAAAAATGGGCCCAATAATTTGGCTGCCTACGAGACCACACCAAACATTAATGCTAAATCTTACTTGCAGGTTTCTGAGAACAACAATAAACAAATTTGTTCTCTAGACCAATAGTGCATGTTTTTACGATTAAACATACCCCTATTTGAAAAGTTCGCTTCATCGCTCCATAAAATTTTCTTTAAAAAGTTAGGATTTTGCCTACACATATCTTGTATCAATTGGCAAAAAATTAGTCTTCTTTTAGTGTCACCAGGCAATAATGTTTGCCCTGGTCGGTACTTATAAGGTACAAACTTATATTTTTTTTAAAGTCTCCAAATTGTAAATAAACTGAAACCACTGTCTTTTACTAAATCTCTAGTTGAACTATTTTTGTGCGCTTCAAAATATGCCAATACATTTACTTCTACTTGTTCACTTATTATAAACTGTTTTTTAGTCCTTGTCTTTATAATAGTATATTATTAACCAAGATTTAGACAGCCATCATTATTGCCCGAGCGGCAAGTTTAAATCACGAGGAGCGGAGCGACGAGGGATTTAAGACGCGAGGGCTATAAGCTGTCTAAACCGTGGTTAATATAATATTTTTTCCACTACTACAAACTTTTATAAGACATTTATCTTTATAGTATTAATAATTATAAAAAATGATAGGTAGGTATAAGTATATTTTTTAATCAAGTTACCTGCGCTTTGGAATTGGCAAAATATTTTGTTGTTTTGTCAGGTGGCTTTGTTAATGTCAATTTTTGTTCACTTATGTCATCAGATTTCACCAGTTTTCCGTTTTTTTAAAAAATGAGCGAAGAAAATGTTAGTGATATTATTATGTGTACACCTCCAGAATTAAGAATGAATGCAGAAAAAATGTTGATTGTATCGATATTTTACAATATCAAGAATCTCTAATAATCTAATATGTATTGATAATTATCTGGTTGCCTAACCACATTCCTGTTTATGAATTCATGTTGTAGAATCAAAAAATCAAGTTACCTGCGTTCAAATAGATTCTTGAAGATCGGTCAATAATGGATTTCAATGCCTTATTATTGACCATGGTCAATAATAACTTATAAGGTAGAGAAATACGATTTCTAACCTTAATAATCGGTCAATAATGGCGATGTTATAGGTTAGTAGTGGAAAAAAACTCTTTCGTTACTTCTAAATTTTCTATACAGCCTTAGAAGATACCTTCTGTCTGGTTGCTCACGTTCAGGATACATTTGACCGTATTGCTCGAGTGCTAGTACACTATTTTTTCTGCAACCAAGATACGCTTCTAACATGTCGCAATGTTCTAAATGCGTGAACGCCATTTTGTAATATTTAAAAGCAGAAACTAGATAACTTAACACAAAACTACGAAAATTTTGGCTTCGTTAACAATAATGGCTACCCAAAACGAGGGCACTTTAGTTAATTCGTTTTTGTTTCCATGGCAGTCTCGATGAAAACGTCAAAGGCAAACCATTTTTTATTTCCATGGCTGTGTTCATGTTTTTCAATTTTAGGCCAATATTGCATATGAACTTTTTTATTCCGTATACGATTTGCAAACGTTTCGGTAAAAAATATACAGGGTGTGCCATTTAAAAAAAATACATTTTCCCCATTTATTCAGAACCGTTATGTCCAATTGTTTTTCTGCTTTCACCATTTTAATTAACGGAAAAAATTCTACTACTTTGCTAATTTAACCGACTTTGTATCTAAAAAGTTAGCAATGATGCGCACATAATTTGGTACACCCTGTACACTTTTTGGAATTTAAAACTCCATTATAGTCAAAGGTTTACTACAGTTCTGACAAGCGTGAATCATTTAAAGCAGATATACGAAGAGTTTCTGCTAAGGACCTATCATCAAATGCCTTCCATAACGACAGTTATTATTTCAACAATAAAAGTAGAACTTATCTTAACACGAGTAAAATTTAACAGGTCATTGCTAATGTAGGCCTTAGTCAGTTAATTTGATACTAGAACTGGTGACAATAGACCTAGCCCATGTTAACTTTTGTAACCCTATATTTAAATCAATTTCTGGATTCTGCATAAAATTGTGATTTTTTTTATACCTAATTCTTATAGAATGCCAGATTTCAATGGTGGATTTAATTGTGAATACCTACATACACTATCTTTACAAATTATAGAGTCCGTCGTATGGTTACAGTTCATTTAGTTAAGAATTTCACTCCTATTACCTATATAGTTTTGTTCTTTCTTTATTTGATTTTTATTGGTTCACTTTTGAACGTGTGAATTTGTAACTAACGAGTTGAGTGAAATGTCCGTTCTTTAAAAATACTTTATTATTAATTTTGTCCATGTGCAATGTGCATGTCCGTATTATAGACATAAATTTTGGTGCATTTCTAATTATCCTGAGTACTCCATTTTGAAGTATTTGAACTTTTAAACGACTCGTATTGTTTACTGCTGTTTTGGTTTTGAAATTTATCTTGCTTCTGGCACAAAGCATAGTGGGTATATAGCACCCAGCTGCTTCTGTGCCTTGGCAATTCATTCGTCAACGTATATTTGGTATAGAGGATATTTAGATAAGGCAAAAAAATTATGAAAACAAGTTTGCGTCAATTTTTACAGGGGGTACTCAAAATAAACTTTCCAATTTCAATAACAAATAAAAAAATATATTTAGTATATTTAATTTAATAATATATTCAGTATATTTTTTTCTGATAGGATATTACGAAATTCTCTTTAACTTTTTTTAGTAAGTATACCTATCAACTGCTTATTTTCAAAACTTTTCGACAAAATATTTTAATTTTTCATGTTCATTGTTTATTTCCTACATTTATGTTGTAACCATTTTCGGATCCACGGGGTAAGGTAGAAGGGGCTAAAGCCCCCTCCATAAGCGGTAAATCTGTCTTCAAATTATCAATATTTTGTCTAAATTACCAATCACCTGGCTTGATTTTCCACATTATTCACCACAAGCGCTATTTTTAAGATTATTTACAAATTTTAAATTAAAATTTTAGTTTTAATCATAGTTTTTTTATAAAACTTATTTCAGTTCCCCTTGCTCGATCCGCCACTGGTTGTAACGGTATATTCTCCATTCTTGAGGGGTTGTAGGTGGAAGGATTTACGAAAACACAATCTTTAAATAAACCCGCCAAAAAAAAATAGTGGGGTCAGATCACAAGAACGAAGGGGGCCAATGAATGAATCCATCCCACCCGATCCATTTTTGTCGATAACACCAGTCGGGATAATTTGTTTTGCATATCTCGGCTCGTTAAATATCTTGACAGAAGAGAGGCATTCCTTCTTACTGCATGGTGGTGCGATTAGACGTCGATCGAGTTGTATCCACCAAAGATAGCCAGTTGACGGCTACTGACATATGTTTTACTTGGAGGTGAAGTAAATCTTTACTTCGTTATCTTAATTGGTAGCAACCCGATTTGTCAATTTAGGTTTAGTCCACTCTCAACTGAACGCTACCACTTGCATTAAACCTTTCAATTAAACACTAAAATATATATTTTAGTGGGAATACACCAATTGGCATATTTCGCTGTATAAAGCCTTACTGCCAAAATACAATTTTTGTCCGCCTCACCAAGTATTTAAATCATGTCAATTAGCTCATTTTTAGGAAAATCCATATTACTTGCTATTAATAAACCACTCACTAAAAATAAGAAATTTTTTATTTAAGTATTAAGCATGCCAAAATTTTGACATGCCTATATATACTTTTCTTTTGTCAAGGAAACCATGACATAATAAATGATATACTGCACAAAAGTTAAGGAGAATTGCATGTTATTCTATCAGAAAAAACAAATATAATAAAGCGTGTGAGAGATTTTTTAGTTTAAAGTTATTGAAATTTGAAAATTTAGTTTGAAAAAGCTGTACATTTGTACGCAAATTTGTTTGATTAATTTTGCTTGCCTTATTTCTAAAATTATTATCTCTATACCAAAAATAAATCTTTAATTTGCAATAGTGATCGGCCGATACGGACTTTTTTTGCCGATACCGATAATCGGCCGATACCGATATTTTAGTTGCCGATACCGATATAATATCGGTATCGCCACCACATTTTTAAAAGATCTGTTACTATTCAACATATGTGGATTATGTAAAAATTGTCAATGGTGGCAACATTGTAAAGCATCTTTAAGTCAAATACTGGCATTAACGCGGACGTAACGTGGACAAATTTTGGCAATTCCCCGATCGCCCGATTCCAAATACCAGTGGTGATTACCCATTTTACGGAAAGTGTAGTGCTCCCGCGTTGCTGCAATCGTTGTTTAGTTTTTGGGTCAAATTAGTACATTGTATATTGCTACTTCGGATATCGATCGTATCGTGCAATATTATCATTTTTTGCAATACCTAGTAATTTTAATGTCATTTTAAGTTAACTACAACTTGTACTTGTTGTTTAGTTTGATTAAAAAAGTGTTGTTTTTATTGACCAACATATGCCTTATTTAATTTTGTTATAATATGCCTAATATTATGTAAATAAAATTAATAAGATTAATGTTAGAAATAATTTAGTTGTTTTATTAAAAAAAAAAATGTTAAAAATGGGTTTTCACTTGCAATTAATAAAATAGTTAATTTTAAATATGCCGATATTTATCGGCAAGATATTGCCGATACCGATTATCGGCAAAATTTGTCGAGATGCCGATACGATACCGATGCACCGATATTTATATCGGTATCGGCCGATCACTAATTTGCAAAGAGCGTAGGTATTCACAATTAAATCCACAGCTAAAAACTGGCCTTTTTCTGACAAAAATGAAAATATTGTGAGAAATAGTGAGAACTATAAAATATTTAATATAAACAAGAATTTAGAAATTTATGCAAAATCCAAAAATTGATTTAAATACAAAAGAAAACGAGGTTATTCGCCACGTTTTTTTTTTAAACTAGTGCGAATTTTTTTTTTTTATTTTGGATATAAAAAGGTTTCGAAACAGGATAATATCCAAAAAGAAAGTATCCACATTCTACTTATTAAGTACATATTTACGTATTTATAAGCCTTATTGCTAAGGGTAATAGTATTAATGAAATTAAAGTTAAATTAAGTTGAGAAATTAGTGAATTTAAAAAATTATACAAGAAAAAAGTCAAGGTACTCAGGAAGAGGTCTCTTTTAAGCGATTTTTTTAAATGTAGGTCTTTACAATAATTGTTGGTGAGTTTAACATTCTACACGAGGAGAATTTGAAGTATGTACTACTGGTACGACTAAATGAGGTCACAAAAGCCCGCGATTTGTTTTACTCCAATATTATTTTAGAATGTGCACCTTAAAAATCTTTACAACGTTCATACTGAATAGTTTTATCCAATTCTTAAATAAAGGAGGAAATAAACTTTATGCTATAATTGACTCACCCTGCACATAATATTATAAGGCTGTAGTGGACGAGTCTGTTTATGGCTATGTACGATTACTTGATAGAATAATTGTATTTTCGTCAATTTTTTTTAAATAATGTCAGTTTGACATTTCAAGTCATTAATTTTATTATTTTAGGATATCTTAATATAGCTGATGCCTACAGGCGTCAATTTTACTTTATTGCACTAGTACAATAATAGGCTACTTTATATGCGTAAATCTGGATAATAAACACACGGTTGTAATGAAATTGTATGTACATAAACATTTTTATTATCTCCGATTGACGTGTGTCTCTCTTCTGCACACGAATGAACTAAGTGAACTGACCTTACCTTATCAGTGAAAGCATGGTCGCAGAACTTGCACATAGAAACATTTTTTCCATCTAATTCATTGATTTCTGCATCGCTTGGTCTCTCATTGTCAGATTCATATTCGGATTCATAATCCATAGTATTTGGATCAACCACCTAAAAAATATTATAGTTTTCTACAAGTTAAGTAAATTTGCTCACGACTATTTTACTATTTTATAATGTAGGAAAGAGAAATAAATCCTTTTTTTTTAACTAATTATTATAATAATAAAAATATATAAGTGTATAATTATTAAGTCATTAAATGGATGCTAGTAGTAAATATCCATTATTTTCATTTTTTTAATAAGAAATTAGGAAGAATCGTAAACAAAATATAGTATTATTCTATTAGCATGTAATATGGCTATTGGCTTTTTATAGAATTACCAAATAACATTTGAATTAAAATAGGCTAAGTACAAACCAATATAAAATCGGTAAAAAATGTGAATTGAACGATTAAAATTAAAATTCTATAGCTCAATGAACTGAAGTTGACAAGGTATGAAAAGTATAACGTCAGTTTTATTTTTATTTCAGGTTGACGACCTAAATACATCTACTCAGATGGCTCAGCGGAAGATAATACTAATTGCATGGTAATAAGTTATTTAATAGCCGAAGACGTAAAATGGCTATAAATAAGGCGAGTATGACATACTCCATTTATCCTCATGAGTAATATAGCCATCATTACCTTTTCGCTTGTATACTTAGTAATAAAACATTCAATGTTTTAAAGAAATATTTATACACTGTAATTACCATTACAACATTATCATCACTACCATTGGCCAATTGCTCATAAAACGGCAAATGGGGCTGATTCGAATTCGTTTCTTCGCCAGTTTCTTTTGACATACCGCTCAATTGCCGAAGAGTAGCGTCGGATATAAAGCAAAGTTGACGAAATTCCAGACAAAATTCGATTTTAAAAAGGCATCTGTGGCAAATTACATTTGGAAGCCCATCTCCCTGGTGAACCTATTAAAAAAAATAAATTATCATTTGGTGTGTTATAACATAATTATAATAATTAGGAACTCTTTTCTATAATAACATTATTCTCCTGCGCCTATACTAACAAAATTTATTTTACTTTTTTTTTTGAAAATCATTTTATTCTATACAATTATTACAAATTTACTTTTACAAATATACTAGTTCTCCTCTAGTCAGTGTTTGAAACACTGGTATTAAGGAAAATATAAAATATTAATTAAACTAACAACAGCCTGCTTCTATAAATGTCCTCATTTAACTGTATTTACATTTTTTACATCCTAAATTATATTCATGTAATTTTTCAGGCACCTAGCAAACCCTGTGTATTTTTTATTGTTTTTAATATTATCCGGTAATTTATCATACTCTCTAGATGCCTGATAGATAGGATTATATAACCCCTTATTACTTCTTATATTACTTTGAAAAATATTACCACGGCACGTGATCTGGTGCTGTGCGTATGGATATCTCCTGAGAATACAATATTAATATTTGACTTTTGGGTTTTATTGATTATTCGGTTATACAAGGTCCACCAAAAGGGCTTTCTTGACAAAATGCTAGCACAAAGTTCTAAGGTTAAAATATGACGATCTAGCAAAACTTACATTAGTCCAAAAGTACATGATTTTTTTAAAGATTTTTCTGAAATATTTATCTTAATAATAGCATAATCCAGATCTGATAATACCAGCAGCACTTCGCATATAGGTATATCTAAAACTTGATATAAACAGCTACTGAATTTAAATGTTTTATTTCGTATTGAACTCGTCAATGCCACAATAACGAAAAACAGTATCTCTACTTTGAGGAAGATGATTGCTGGTGATAAACCATAAGTACTCTTTGACGCTCTGTATAGTAGATACAAAATGTTGGAAATTAAAAAAAAAACGCTTTTAACTTTTCCTTTACAACATTTTTTGATCACTATGAGAATAGGCGGTTAAAAACAATTACTTCCAAAGTAGAAGACATTCTTAACAAAATCTTTTTAAGAATAAATAACGCAACTAAGTACCTATATACTTAGAAAAATAAATAAAATATGTCAGTTGGCATAGCATATAGTTAAAAAATATCACATAGGAATTCTCGTACCATTCTTTAGAATGCTTCGTACTATTAAAATATGTAGGTCACAATGTAGGTGTTTCCGAGAGTGTGACTGCTAATTATATTCACCAAATTGTATTAAAGTCTTAATTAATCAATTAAGACATTATTTTTTCTTTTTAATTTTTAACACCTTTACATTACATTACTCGAGGAAAGCGTAAAGAACCGTAATTTATAAGAACTTTTCGTCATAAAAAACCGTCAGAAATCACCTCACCAACTTTATCAAAGTATTTTTGAATCGCCCTTGTATAAGCATTATTTTAAAGTTCCCGCTTTGCATCAAATGTCGAAATCGACAACTAGACCGTCACCACGCGGCGGTGCCAAATTACAAAACAATACGCATTTGAATTAAAGTTAAATAGGGGTTTATCTTTGTCTTAATGCTAAAAATATTTCGGATATGATAATCTGTGTAAGTATTTAACCAACCATAAGCTTCAGAACCAAAACTTGGGTCAGGTTAGTTTAGATTTGTTTAGCTTAATTTATAATGTTGGCATTTGTCCCCGGATAAATGCATAAACTTGGCAACAGGGAATTCTATTGAGAGTAAACATTCCCAACATGGAGGACCACGTCCTAAAATGTCCTCCTAGCCTTACGTTGAGAAGAGATAAAAGCCAGTAATATTTTCATCTCATATTATGTTTCCCCATGCTTAACCTCAGTGATAGATAGGTACCTACCTACTCTTAAGCAAGTGGATAAATTATTATTGTATAAAATTTAAAAAAAGCGAAACTCGAAAAAAGTAGAAAAAAAGCTGACTTACCGACAAAGCAGTGCAATCGACGATTTTCTTGGAGATGCTCTTTTCCTTTCCCTGTATGTTATTAAAAATTCCGAGCATAAATCCGTCTTTTTGCAAGCACAATCTGCATATCGTTGCGTAACTTCTCCACACGTCGTTTATCGCCGGCAAAGGCTCGTTAATTTCCATTTTTGATGGAAAATGTGTCGTCGGTCGAGCACAGTTATTGCACCCTGAAAAATGTCACGAAAACGTCGCGACGTTTCGAAGCCCTAGCAACGGTATTGAAATACGGCTGGTGTGGGGCGCCGCCTCAACGATGTAAATGGGACTGAGGCCGGTTTCAGGGCGGGTGTCCTGACCTGCGCGTGGGCCCCTCGATGCGAAGCCCGAGCCGACAGCTGTGGCTTGGCGGGATTTTTAAATTTCTACCTGGGGGCCATGTGCGCCTCTTTTAATCAGGGGATCACGGTCACGGATAATTATTTTATTTCATTCATAAAGGGCAGGTTAGTTATATATAATAACGTTTATTCTGGCCATTTTAATATCCATATTATGTTTTATCATCTTTTTATGTAATTATGTAGTCCAGGACCTTTTCTCTCAATGATATTAACATACCCCTTACGGCATTTATTTTAAAAGCAATCAAACAAGTTTTGGTGAGGCTACTGTTTTAATTAAATTAAAAGAAAAATCATAAAGCTTATTATTTATAATGGGTTTATGATAATTATTATCAATTCCCTAGTTATATGGTTTATATGCACTCACGGATTGACAGACGGGCATTAGTCTAAGCACTAAGCACCGTACATAAGTATACGTAGAATGTAGAAGAGATGATACCTTCCTGAAAAAGGCCTTCCGGGATGAAAGGCGTTGGAAACTAAAAATGTTGAGATTAATTAAATCTGCCTTCGCCATTCTAACAAGAATCAAAAAATTAGGAAGCACAAAAATTAGATTAATAATAGAAATACAAATACAAATAAATGTATATTATAATAAAAAAAAAAGTTTCATTGAGGGAATATACGCAGCAAGTTTTCGATTTTCTTTTGAGAATGCCGTACATTTAGATAATATGCTTTATTCACTTGTGGTGTCCTATAAAAATTGTTTAATTAGAATAATAATGTGCTTTTAATTTCTGGAAAAAACCAAAAGAATAGATTCGTATAAATAAATCTTAAAATCGTGCCAAATCGTAGTAAGTCTATATTATTAAACTGTTACTATACAGGGTAGCATTAAGCAAATTTTTAGGGATGTACGCATGTAGATACCCTCCAAAAATAAGAAAAAATATCATGGGCCCGCAATAATTAGCCCGCCGCAGACACCACGCCCAAATTTTCATAAATTTTCGGTCAATAATTTATAGTAAATACCAAAGACATCATAAATACGCTCATGATCGGAACTCACCATTTTCAAATACTAATTACAATACTTCTCCTCTATACATGCATCTTAAATAATTAATTTCAAGTACAAATACAAATATTATTTGTTTCCATCAGCCTGATTGCCGAAATTTGGTTGAACCGCCTGAGCTGCTTCAGGAGGCTTAATGTCGAGGATACCATAGAAAAAAGAAACTCTTTTTTCTATGGAGGATACCTGTGTGCGTCTGACTCTGTGTCTGTTTACGCAGGCACCCAAGGGGCAAATATTGATGGATCATACACATTTTTGACGTGTTGGAGTGAGAATGAAGCAACAAAAGAGGTACATATTCTATCAAACGCAAAACAAGGGTTTTTCCCACTGAAGGTACTTTTTCTTTTAAGGAGTGACTGCCGATTAAGAATCAATCACTTATTTTGAAAATAACAATGACGTACCTACCACTTCATTCGTTCAATGAATGTTATTAAAAAAAACACACCCTGTACCTACCTATTTTGGAAAGGAAGCATTTTGGGACTATTCAAACTATTCATACGCCCCTAAATTTCCTTTATGTTATTTCCGAACACCCTATATAATACACACAATTGTAGGTATTATTCTTCCATTACCAAGTATCTGTCATATTACCTGTATTTGATCTATCAAGTTGTAATTTAGATAACAATTAGGAGTATTAGTAAATAAGTTAGTTAAAAGGCGCCGCCAATTTTTGCCAAAGTAATAGGTCACATTTTAATTGCAGGTATAAGCTTTATTTTTAGATAAGTGGCAAAACGTTTATTAGAAAAACTGAAAAATCCCACTTCCTTTTTTTATTTATTGGTGGATGATTTTTTTTCTTAGTGAATCTTGTTAAGTACTTATTTGGAAAGACAAATCTTGTCTGATATACAGGGTGTTAGTGAATAAGTGCGACAAACTTCAGGGGGTGATTCTACATGAAAAAAATAATGATAGTTTGCTATATAACTTTTGTCCGCAAATGCTTTGATTTCCAAGATACAGGGTGTTAAAGTTTTTATTAAAAAGTGACGATTTATTTATTGCTCTGAAACCCATCGAGATATGCAAATGAAATTTGGTAGGTTTTAAGAGGTAGTTATTGCGCATTTTCTGACATGCAATTAAGAATTTTATGTTTATCATTGGCGCGCATAAGGGTAATAATCTCAATTTTTTTTAAAGAAAAAAATTATACGCCATTGAGATATATCAAACTAAAAACAATTTTTGAATTTCTCATTCAATTTGTGACAAAAAATCTCTCTTGCCTTTTTTTCGTATTGGGTGCCGTTTTTATGCAAAAAAATAAAACATCTTAACGCGTATTTTTCATTTCTTTAATACATCATCTAGTAGGCTACTGTCAACATTCTGTTAGATACGAATATTTCAACGAAATGTCAAATTATTAGAGTTTCTTCATTTTTAAGCTTTTAGTTTGGTATAGCATTAATGTTAATAAGTAATTAATTTTTCTTTTATCGAAAAGAATGGCAAATTATACAAATGCGGAATTGTCAGACATGCATTTTGTCTATGGTCGAAGTAATGGAAATGGTCGGCAAGCTCGACGATTGTATGCTGAGTTGTATCCAGGACGTATAGAATACCCCATCACACAATATTTGCTTGTCTGCACCAACGTTTGCGCGAAAATGGTACATTTAAGAAACAAACGGCTGACTGCGGACGCCCTCGAGAAGTACGAACTGTGCAACTAGAGGAAGCAGTTCTCGAGTTAATTGAGGAGTCACCTGAAACAAGTACTCGAAAAATTGCCAACATATTGAATGTAAGCAACTTCACTGTATTTAAAATTCTTAAAGAACAGCAATTGTATCCGTTTCACATTCAGTGTGTGCAAGCTCTACTACCTAGAGACTTCTTTCCGCGCCTAGTTTTTTGCCATTGGATTCTTTATTTTGTTTACTGACGAGGCTAATTTTGGACGACAGTGTATACAAAATTTCCATAACAATCACTTATGGGCTGAGGAAAATCCACATGGAATCTGTGAAGCTCATTTTCAGTAAATGTATGGCTTGGGGTAATTGATGATCATTTAGTCGGTCCATATTTCCTCCCACAACGACTAACAGGCGACTCTTACCTTAATTTCCTACAGGAAGAGCTACCTGCTCTTTTAGAAGAAATCCCTTTACAGCTGAGACAACACTTCTGGTTCATGCATGATGGCGCATCAGCTCATTTTAGCATTAATGTACGTAATCACTTAGATACAGTATATCCAAATCGTTGGATAGGTAGGGGAGGTACGGAAAATTGGCCTGCCCGATCGCCGGATTTAAATTCTCTAGATTTTTGCATTTGGGGTTTTCTTAAGTCGTTAGTTTATTCCACTCCCGTCGAAAATGTTGAAGACCTGAGGAATTGAATTATAGCCGGCTGTGAGACAATAAGAAATACACCAGGAATATTTGCGCGAATACGACAATCAATGAGGCGAAGAGTTGATTCTTGTATCACGTCTGAGGGAGGTCATTTTCAACATTTGTTGTAGCTTTGCGCCTATTTATTTATTAGTGTTATTTTCTGTTATTGTTCTGGTTTAATGTTATTGTATTAGATAGTTTTTAATAATGTATTAAAGAAATGAAAAATACGCGTTAAGATGTTTTATTTTTTTGCATAAAAACGGCGCCCAATACGAAAAAAAGGCAAGAGAGATTTTTTGTCACAAATTGAATGAGAAATTCAAAAATTGTTGTTTTTAGTTTGATATATCTCAGTGGCGTATAATTTTTTTCTTTAAAAAAATTGAGATTATTACCCTTATGCGCGCCAATGATAAACATAAAATTCTTAATTGTTGCATGTCAGAAAATGCGCAATAACTACCTCTTAAAACCTACCAAATTTCATTTGCATATCTCGATGGGTTTCAGAGCAATAAATAAATCGTCACTTTTTAATAAAAACTTTAACACCCTGTATCTCGGAAATCAAAGCATTTGCGGACAAAAGTTATATAGCAAACTATCATTATTTTTTCATGTATGTCAATATGTTTAATAATGTCCTGAATAGCCGTGAACTACTTTTAATTCCCCGAAGAGCAATACCAGGATTACAGAGTAAATAATGTAGGTAATAATAAAATTAGTAATGAAAATATTGACTATATTTTGCATAAATAACTGCACAAATATTTAAAGTGCAAGCGCAAGCCCATTAAGTTTTATAACCCTCTTTCCCTTTTTTTCCGGAAATCATACTGGAAATTTTTCATATATAAAAGCAATTAAAAACATACAGTTTTGTATTAAAAGCTTGGATTCTGGAAGTTTTCTTTTTCAAGCTTATTTTAACTAGAATTCACTGGCTTCAAAATAAATTATATTGATATAAAATTCACAGTCAAATTGTTAATTTAGACGCTATAGAACAGAAAGCAAGTAAGTAATATAATAATCATATTAGGTTATCATCATTACTTATTTTTAAAATTTTTTAAATATTCTCTCTACAGAGGGTTGCCTAATAAATAGCCTTGTATTTGTATACAAAAACTATTTTTTTGTCTTTTAACACTTCGGCATTCTGTTTTTATATAAACATATTCGGTAACAATTAATAAGTAATTAAATTCCTTTTACATAATAGAAGCCCGGCGCTTATGGTTTTTAA
The DNA here is from genome assembly GCA_963920685.1 of Polydrusus tereticollis. NCBI lineage: Eukaryota > Metazoa > Arthropoda > Insecta > Coleoptera > Curculionidae > Polydrusus > Polydrusus tereticollis. Next base: position 145,818,757 of record OY987329.1, read on the forward strand.
AATAGTGTAAATTTGATTAGTCTCAACGTATTTACTCATGTTATGACAAATCTTATACTAAAGAAAGAAGGATTACGATATGCCAATAAAACCCTATAATCTTTAAGCTTAATTTTACAATTTGTTTTCTAAATCTAAAATCAATTTATCCAGATATATGAAGCACCTATATGAACCTTGCAGAACTACTTTACGAAAGTGTTTTGTTTTAACAGTGCAGCGTAGTGCAATCAAATAATCATGACATTTTGGCTCATAAGCTTTGTCTTCTTTGGGGTAAGTACACTCCTTTTTTAAAACAGTATGCAATATGTTTTATAATATATATTTTTTTTTGTTATTTGCGCTCTAAGTTGCACCTAGTTGTTTCTATAAATAGAATTACCCAATAATTAAAAGAGTGTCCAAGATATTTTAGTTTTTTTTTTTGTTCCAGATGCAATTGTTATGCGTTTTTGCTGACTGGCCGGTACCCAAATCAATAAAATGTAACTCGACCGGGACCTTCCATTGTAAAAATACCGGCCAATATGAGGATCCGTTTGATTTCACTTGCACAAAATATTTTCTGTGTAACGAATTTACACACGAAATGGTTGAAGTCGAATTAACGTGTCCAGAAAATACTTTCTATGATCCTGTAAATGAGGTGTGTTCAACTGGTTACACGTGTATTTGTGAAGAAGACACTAAACCCACTACAACTGCCCCTACTACAATATCGTCATCAGTAAAAACCTTACTGGTACCGTACCCAGATGAATGCAAAATTTGTTCTCAGTGTATTACTTCAGTTGGTACCGAAAGTACTACTACTAGCACCGCTACATGGACTACATCATACCCTGTGACGAATAGTCAATATTCTTCTTCAACAAAAATATCTTCAACTACAGAAGATACAATAGCTTCTCCAACAGTCCCCAAATATTGTGAACTTAAAGGGAAGTTTACCTGCACAGAAACAGGTCGATTTGCTGATCCAAATGATCCTTCGTGCAGTTCCTATTTCTATTGTTTCGGCTGGTCCAATGGCACAATTAATAAGTACTTCTACACTTGCTCTATCGGCCTTTTTAACCCTATAAAAGGAGCTTGTGATGGATCTTATAAATGTCCTTGTGTGGAAGCAACGAAAAGTGAAACTGCAGCCACTTCCATCTCTACACAACAACCGCCATGGACTAGTACTCAATCTTCATCTTCCACACAACTATTTTCAACTACAGAAGATACAACAGCTTCTCCAACAATCCTCAAATATTGTGAACTTAAAGGAAAGTTTACATGCACAGAAACAGGACGATTTGCTGATCCAAATGATCCTTCGTGCAGTTCTTATTTCTATTGTTACGGTTGGTCCAATGGCACAATTAATAAGTACTTCTACACTTGCTCTATCGGCCTTTTTAACCCTATAAAAGGAGCGTGTGATGGATCTTATAAATGTCCTTGTGTGGAAGCAACGAAAAGTGAAACTGCAGCCACTTCCATCTCTACACAACAACCGCCATGGACTAGTACTCAATCTTCATCTTCCACACAACTATTTTCAACTACAGAAGATACAACAGCTTCTCCAAAAATCCTCAAATATTGTGAACTTAAAGGAAAGTTTACATGCACAGAAACAGGACGATTTGCTGATCCAAATGATCCTTCGTGCAGTTCTTATTTCTATTGTTACGGTTGGTCCAATGGCACAATTAATAAGTACTTCTACACTTGCTCTATCGGCCTTTTTAACCCTATAAAAGGAGCGTGTGATGGATCTTATAAATGTCCTTGTGTGGAAGCAACGAAAAGTGAAACTGCAGCCACTTCCATCTCTACACAACAACCGCCATGGACTAGTAGTCAATCTTCATCTTCCATACAAGTATCTTCAACTACAGAAGATACAACAGTTTTTCCAACAATCCCGAAAGATTGTGAAATTGGAGGAAATTTTACATGCACAGAAACAGGACGATTTGCTGATCCAAATGATCCTTCGTGCAGTTCCTATTTCTATTGTTACGGCTGGTCCAATGGCACAATAAATAAGTACTTCTTCACTTGCTCTATCGGCCTTTTTAACCCTATAAAAGGAGCTTGTGATGGATCTTATAAATGTCCTTGTGCAGAGCTCACGAAAAATGAAACTGCAACGACTTCCATCTCCACACAACATTCGCAATGGACTAGTAGGCAGTCTTCAACTTCCACACAAGTATCTACAACTACAGAGGACGCAAAAGTTTCTCCAATAATCCCAAACTATTGTGAGGTTGGAGGAAACTTCACATGCACAAAACCAGGACGATTTGCTAATCCAAATGACTCATCGTGCAGCTCTTATTTTTACTGTTACTTTTGGTCTACTGGGGCAATGAGACAGTACCTATATTCTTGTTCTGTTGGAATTTTTGATCCCAAAAAAGGTGCATGTGATCCGTCTTTCGTTTGTCCTTGCAAATCAACATAAGTTTTTCGTGGTACCTACCTACTGGTCTTTTCTAGCTGTAAGATCAAAATCATTAATTATAGGAACTTGACTGATATAGTAATTTATCTTTAAGTATATATATTTCTCTACGAGTTAAAATTTTGTATAGTGTTTGTGAAATAAATAATTTTATTTTGCTAAAAGTTTGTAAATGTTTTAATAATAAAAATAAATTGACACAACTGGTTCTAATATTTTTTTAATTCAAGCAAAAATTTCATTTCAAAATATTTATTGATTATTTTCCTCTTTATCGCGTGACTGTCATTTAGGGATGGGCAAAAAACATCGAAGTTTCATCTCCAACATCGATGTTTTAGTTTCGATGTTTTTTTTGATAACATCGTTATTTATTTTAAACATCGAAACATCACAATAAAATCTCAACTCAACCTCCGGACGGTGTAGTATCAAGTTTCAAGGCAATTCTAAACATGGCGCTACGAGTTCAGTCAGTGTCATATCCTTATTCGTAATTATTCCCTGCTCGTTTTTTGGGGTTTCCCCCGTCGGCCGGCCCTATTTTTAAAATTGACCAATATGAATTTCAAAACAGAAATATTAATTTATAAAGTTTTGTCACTGTGGCGTGGGTTGTTTGTTTGGGGCATGTGACGTAGTTTGTTTTGTTTTATTAATACCTACATATTGTTTTTCTTTTAAATTGTGAATAATTTTAAAGATGCCTCAGCATTCATAGACGTTTTCTTTTGCAAAAGTAAGAGAAAAAGGGTTTAAAGTTTACTTCAAAAATCGGAAATTGCCTACTTAATATTTATTTTGAAAATCTATTCAAGTCGACCAAATTTACCAGCAGATTTTTTGATACCATAATAGTTGAGACCCTTGCGACTATATTGATTAGCTAAAAACAGGCCCGTATCCAGAAATTCGTTTCGGGGGGGGGCCAAGGACGAAAATCATTCAAAAATGTGGACTTATTTTAATTAATTCAGAGCAAGGCGAATCACACATTAAAACTTAAATCATTATGTGACGTCTAATGTATTATCATTTATAGTGCAATAAAAAGATGCAGTACAAGGTGTACAATAAACAAAAAATTTTCAAATTTCGGGATTTCGGGGGGGGGGGGGCCGGGCCCCCCCCTGGATACGTGCTTGGCTAAAAACAAAACAACGTAGAGTATGCCACTGCATTTTATATTGTTTCTTATTGTACTTTTTTTTTGTATTTGTACAGAAAAAAAAAAAAAAAGTTTTCAAAAGTAAATGTGACTAAAATCTTATTAAAAAAAAATCGTTTTTGTTTTTTTAACATCGATGACTAGTCTTGATGTTAACATCGATGTTTTTTTTCGATGTGCACATTCCTACTGTCATTCAATAAATCAGGTTTCTGCATTTTATATATAGGTACAGTCGAAACGGTGGTTCTTTGCCGGTGCATCATTACTCCCACGTGACTAAAACCATATGAATCTAATCAAAATTACGAGGTTTAAAAAAGTCAAAACAAAGTTCATTGACGTCAAAATTTTGTTAAAAATAAATAACAAATATCCATAATTACCTACCGCCCACACAAAACTACGGTAAAAATGGCTCTGATTATGATGATATAGGATTAAATTGAATTGCAAAGCAGAAGAACGTTTAAAAACAAATTAAAGTTGACAGATCGAAACGATGACTTTGACATCAATGGAGAGCTCTTCAAATTATGGTTCTGTCTAGCACGTTACTTTGAATTCGAGACGTATTGCGCAACCCCGGAGACGCTCTATTATGTTTTTATTCACTTTTAACGCTAATAAATAAAGATGGGGTGTTGTAAATCACGTTGTCTCTTGATCGTTTTTCCATTACGCACCGGCAAAGAACCACCGTTTGGACTATATTCACCAATCACAAATGTTTATATCTACACTTAAGCTATTATATTTATAAAAAAGTTATGTCGCATACTTTTTTAATTAAGCTAAATAATTTGAATATGTAGCTATGTAAATATTCATAATGGCGGGGTTTGGGCATTATTAGATAATTTATAAACGTACTTAGACTTTATTTTATCATTTGCCTCAACACAAAAATATAAAATCAGTAAATAATCTGAACATAAACGTCTCGAACTTTAAGTTTTACCACGTAAACTTTACCTAGGTATATTTTTCTTAAACTTTTGCTATTAATCAAATATTTTCGACTCATTAATTTGTGATAAAGACACTCGGTCGTTGGTCTCGGGTTGAATCAAAATTTTAATTAATTAAATTATTAGGTCTCGAATATTTTAGAAAAATTTTTTTTTAAAAAACACCTATTTGCGAAATTCACCCGACAAAATTCGAATTAATCGTGATTTAACGATTTAACCTATGAATATTTTCTCTTTATACATAAAGGGTAGGTATTATTTAATTTTATTAATATGTGACTTTTTTTAGTTCATTTTAGGACTTTCAAAAGATCCTGACACGGGCAATAAAAGCATGATCAAAACTAACAATATATATAATATACCGTAAAACGGGGTTACTTTGCACCGCTTTTTGCACAATTTTTTTTTATTGAAAGATAAAAATATCTTAACAGTAATATAACTATTTTATGATTTTCGGTCGATATCATTAAGCTCATTAACTATGTCTCATTGCATTTTTAAGTTGATTCATTGCAAGATAAGGACAAAAAATCGACTTACATCATGGTGCAAAGTATACCCCGGAAAGGGTATACTTTGCTCCACTATATTTTTAAACTAGTTTTACCGTCTTATCTACAATTAAAGCAAAGTTACCGCATACGAGTGATACTTTGCACCATCTCAGATATTATAGAGGGTTTTTACCTATTTTTTTTTTGGAAATAAGGATTGGGGCACCTAAAAAATGCACATTATCTAATTAAAGTTTAATTCCTCTATTAAGAAAACGGCCTTTAAACAAAGCAACATAAATTCTAAAGTATTTTTAACTTAAAATAATATTAGGTACCTACCTATTTTATAACATAAACTTTGTCCTTGTAAAAATGAATTTTTCAAATGTGAAAAATCAGTCCCACCACATTTTGTCACATTCTGGAACAACATATAAACCACGCTTTGATATTTGCTTGGGCGGATTTATTGAGCCAATAATTTTGTCCCATGTGTACCATATTTCGTCACGTACTTGCGGCCATTTCCAAGACTTTAATGACTTCACCATAGCGTTAACCATAGCACCATCTTCATTGAATGAAGTTATGACCCCGGGATATACATTATCTTCGTAAATAAATAAAACGTTTTCACCAATAGCCCTTATAACATTTTTCAAGGAACTCTGTTTTATTTTTTCAGGACCGGTACCCAAAGTACCAGAGTCAAGTTTTTTGTTAAACTCAAAATCGTCCTCAATTTCCTGTATTTCATCATCTGATCGATTTTCAAAACATGCTGGTAGAACGTCGTCATCATCACCAAAATTAGTGTCTTCATCGGAAACATTCGTGTCTTGTTTAGATGATAAGCATGAAGCTCCAATAACGCCAGTAAGGTTCGTTTCAAAATGAGCGATACTTTTGACCCGCTGGAACTGTTAACTTTTTTTTCTTCCCGCGAACTTGAAACTGGGTGGCTTCCTTGTAAATAGTCAATGAAAGAATTTTCAATGTTTGACGCTTGTGGAGTGTTTGCTTCCTCGTTAGTTCTGTCAGTTGACTGAGGATTAACATTTAATCGTTCCAATAGGGGAGTAACATTGCAAGGCACAATTCCACATTTTTTAAAGCTTGCTTTTAAAGTATCCTGCGCATTTTCTCCAATTTTCTCCATTAAAGATCGTAATAACGTAGGAAAATGTTGCTTTTCAAGAACATTTGATCTACTTCCTACGTGAGTTTCTTTATAGCGCGTTAACAATTCCCTCCACGCTCTTTTCAAAGGTGCAAAAAACCCAACATCTAAGGGTTGTGTTACATGTGTGCTGTTGGGGGGCAAGCAAACAAAATGAACATCATGTTTTCTGCACAAATCTAAGACGTCCATATTTATATGCGATGATAAATTGTCGCCTATGATGACTTTTTTACCTTGGATTTTTTTAAGTCTTGGTAACATAAGTGTTGTAAACCAGTCCGAGAAGGTTTGAGATTCAAACCATCCGGATGCAGTGTTTCCATAACGTGTACCTGGCGGGCCATTTTCAGTCCACGTATCCCACAAATGTTTGGACTTGTAGACGACGTATGGCGGGAGAAGCTCTCCAGCTGCACTTCCGGCAATCATTAATGAAATACTACTTTTTAAGGAATTGCATATTCTTTCTGGGTATTTAACTCCTCGTTTTGTTATGATTTTTTTTGTCCAGGGTCGTCGGTCAAATTCGTCTCGTCATAGTTAAAAATTGCGTGTGGTTCTACGTCGATCAATGTTTGCTTTAAATTTTCAACGTATTCCAACATCTGGTCTTTATTAAGTGCTGCTCTACTTCTCTTTATATTTGAAGCTAGCCGTGTTGTAAGGTCTTAATGACGGAGCAAAAATGTTTTCACCCAATCATTACCGGGAGTGTTGTCCCGAAAGCGCGCTATTTTTTCCCCTGTCTATTCAAGTAAGTTTTAATTATGTTTCGTAATTCTACTTCTGTCACAGGAAAGCCAAAATCACTAAGGCGTTGAATGCAAAATACAAAACGTCGCTCTTCTTCATAAGAAAAAATGGGTGGGTAGCCAGGTTTTTTAATGTGTAATCATTTTAATTTATAAAATAGAGTTCGCCGTGGTATTTTGTATGTATCCGCAGCAAGTATTGAACTCATACCGGCTCTAATTGCGTTTAAACATTATTCTAAAGCTTCGGATGTATAATCGGCATATTTCCGTGTTCCTAATTTTCGTTTATATTGTCGAGGCATTTTCTAAAAATAACAAAAGGTTACAATTCTATTCGTGTTCAAAAAGTGGGGATACTTTGCACCATGTGCCTAGTGCAAAGTAACCCCAATTTCGTAAGAAAGTGAGAATTCTTTGCAAACGGTGCAAAGTATTCCCAATTTTATATGGAAATTGCCAATGTAAACAAAAAAAATAGAAAAACCTAAATATGTATTTTATTGACCTATTTTATTATTTGCATCTCTAAACTAATAATTGTACATGCAAATGAACGGGTACTTACCAATATTTATCAGCTTAGGCTTTCTAGGCAAGAAGATTTTGCACAGCTTTAAAACGTGAAAATTTAAAGGTTATAAGTTATGGCGGGAAATGATTGACAAATGACGGAATGCGGGAGTGTCTAACCGCTTGAGATGATATATTGCAGTGTTCTTTATCGGCACATGACATCATGACATTAGTAGGGGCATCAAATTAAGATGGAGCACTGTGCTACCAAAAATAATCTTTTACAGCGTTGGTGCAAAGTTACCCTACTGAGTGCGAAGTAACCCTGTTTTACGGTACCTAACAAATTTCAGTAGGTACCTATATACATATGTTTATTTGAATGTGTTAATTATTAATACTTCATTTATAATAATTAAATTTAATAAATACAATAAGTAGCCCAGATAGTATCGCAAATATTTATTTTCAAAGCTACATACGGGTACCTAAATCATTACAGATGTTTTAGTAACCTAAACCTAGGTTTTATACAGAATAATGTTATCTTTCTTTTTTACAGCTTTAAATAAGTTTTGAGCAATTTCTCATAAAAAATTAGAAAAGTCGTATAGTAGTTGTATTGCGGGAGCTTATATTTACTTTTAACACAGCTTATAAACTATTAAATAAGTCATAAGCTGTGCTTTAAATATAAGCAATATATTTCTATACCTACTCGCTAAAAGTGCAGACATGCAGACATGGACTTTAAAAATAACCATAATTAGGTAATTTTTGTGGGTTTTTCCTCCTAGAAATTCAAAATTTAAAATTATATACTTTTGGATCTGATGATACCCTTATAAAAGTGAAACATGTAATCCTTAAGTTTATGATTATAATAAACAAGGAATTTTATGAGGCGCCGACTTTGTGCTTTATTGATTTTTGTTAATTAAGTCAGGTCTAATTTAAATATATGGTAAAATAAAAAATATAATTTTACACTTTCCACAGATTTTTATTTTGACTCGACATATGTTTCGCAACACAGTTGCTTCTTCAAAAGAGTACTATTAAAAAGATGCAAGAAGAATTGAAGAAGCAACTGTGTTGCGAAACATATGTCGAGTCAAAATAAAAATCTGTGGAAAGTGTAAAATTATATTTTTTATTTTACCATCTATTTAAATTAACAATGGATTTCCACCAAGTAAAAGCCGAATCAATTCAATTAAGTCAGGTCTCTTGGAATATATTTGGTACGGTAAACTTTTGGCAGGTACCTAGTTTAGTTCTCTCATTAATCGCTATACGAATGTCTAAAAATTTCTATCGCCCTGTAGGAAAATCATTAAAGGACAAAAAATTCTTAAATTACCCATTCCTTGAATTTTTGCCGTATGTTTGATGAACGCTAGAAATTGTTCCTTTAAAGTGAACGACGAACGTAGGTAGGTCTAAATACTCATACCTATCTACCATGCTATCTACCTATTGATATATTATAATAACTACACATATTATTGACATCATAATGTTTTAGGTAACTTCTAAAACCGATCTAAACCTGAACTAAACTTTCATTCTGAAACATAGAAAAATTAATAATATAAATAAGTTAGTATTAGTAATTTAACCTAACCAAGTTAAGAGAATTCTTTCTCTATAAACTTTAATACTCTAGTGATGGCTGTTGGTACCTGAAGTCCTGAGATAGTCATTCATAAGAGTATGGTACAACCAATAAAATGTCATAAACAAACGGTTTAAATGTATTTGTTTATTTTTATATTGTTAGGGTTAGGCCGGTTATAATATAGAACTTAAAAACACAAGTGAATCTTAAGCCGGACTACTTTTTACACCATCGGCATCGTGGTGACAGATGGTAGGATTTAAGAAAAACACGTATGTCTTCCGTGTATTTTTTGGTGTAACAAACTATAACCTCAACATTTTCGTCGCAGTTGATTATTTATACAGGTAAGAAATAAGATAACAGCATTATGTTTAAATACTAATTGAATACATTTATAAAGGTATTTTTAGTCATGAATATTAATTAAATATCTATTGTCTACCTAGTTTATTCTCATTGGTAAATGATATTTAATTAGAATTCTGCTGCCTTAATCTCCCAGGAAGAAAAACCTTCCAGAGAAAATAGGTATTTATTATGGAACAAAGAATATAAGAGTTTAGAGTATAGTATGTACTACAACAGTTAGGTACTTGAGAAAGATAAAAATGTAAAATGGAAAGCTTGACATTATAAAAGCATTACTGCAGGGCATCTTTAAAGCGAGACGTTTATTATGTGAATAGGACTAGTTCTGCCGAATTAAGCTGGATTTATAAACTCAAAAAGTTGGTGAGGTTGAAGTTATGATCAAGTTTGTGAGGTTAGATATTCCGAACTCCGAGCATAAAAATTGGTTATCTCGAACTACCCGGGAAGTTTTCGAATCTTACATGAACTTTACATGAGCAACATGAACGAGTGTATAAATGGAACTGAGTGTTCCCTTTAGTTTAAATTGAACTCCTATTTCCAACACCAACTGAACCTCAACCTCACCAACTTTTCGAGTTTATAAATCCAGCTTTACTCTATAATTATTATCTAAAAACAAAGAGTAACACAAGTGTTACTCTTTGCTAAAAATAACATTGTATGAAGAATACCCAAATAAATATTACACGGTTTTTTGTAATATGAATATCTATGAATATAGGTCAGAAGTTCAGAATTATTTTAAAATAGGAGTACCCAATAAAGTACCTATCGCATATATATATATATATATGTATAACCCCTACGTTCTTCCCTCCAAACTACAAATATATCATTCGTAGTTCCCTCATATATGACCAAGTTCCCTCCGATTGTGGAGGGAACTACGTTTTGCCTTGAATTTCACTTTGAACCATTGTCCAAGCTTCCTCCTAGCAACTGACGAAAAATTGCCTGGAGGGTAATTTGTGCATATTTATCTTGACAATGGATGGTTTAGTTCGACGTATTGCCGGCGGCGCTGTAATCGTGTTTGTAGGTTACATATTTCGTTCTAAGTTCCCTCCAGAATGTTATAGAAGATTTCAATTTAATTAGTCGATTTAGTTCCCTCCGAAATCCGACAACAATGTTTTACATGTGTTTTTAACATTGTTCCGCAAAAATGATGATCGAATATTAGATGCGAGTGGGGAATACCTAATTATTTATCGACTAGAAATTTATTGACCGAGGGTTTAAAAAGGGTCACTCCGAACCAATCTTAGCGCATTTATTGCAGGCAGTAAGCTTTATGGTTTGCTAAAATTTCAGCTCTTCAACCCCTTAAATAAGGCTACGTTACCCTTAATATTTTTCACAAAAAAACATTGACCTAGGGTTGAAAAACTTGAAAAACGGCCAATCTGAACAAAAGTCGAAACAGTTATTGTAGCTAGTTAGCTTTATCATCTAAGAAAATTTCAACTAGCCTAACCCTTTTATCAGGGTATTTTATCCTTGATATGTTTCACAAAAGAACATTGATCAGGGAATTAAAAAGGAACAATTCAAACTAAAATTGACACATTTATTGTAGACAGTAAGCTTTATCGGTTGCTAAAATTTTAGGTTGCCAACCTCTCAAATAAGGGAACCTCACCTGTGATATTTTTTACAAAAAACCATTGACACAAGGTTTAAAAACGGCAGATCCTAACCAAACGTGGCACATCTATTCTAGATAATACGCTTTATTGTTTGCTATAGTTTTAACTCACTAACCCTTTAAACAGTAGTACGTTACCCATGATACTTTTTACAAAAAACCATTGACCAATGATATGAAAACGGCCGATCCAAACCAAACTTGGTACATTTATTATAGACAGCACGCTTGATCGTTTAGGAGCAGAGCCCCAAATATGAGAACAGTACCCCAACGATGCTCTAACTTGGGCTTGATAGAGCATCAATAGTTGTTGAAGTGTATAGAGGTTCTTAGTTCGGAAAAGTATCCCAAGCGTCGGCAAGGCTGCCCTTGCAATAGCCGCAACGTGACTATGCCAAGACATATATCTTCTTCTTAGGACGCCGTCTTCCTACGAAGGTAGGCGATCCAACTGGCTATAATGGTGCGTGAAACCGCGCCTCTGAAAATCTCTATAGATGTCCGTCCGAACCATCGACGCAGATCCTTCAGCCATGAGTTCTGTCGTCTGCCCACAGATCGTTTACCCTCTATCTTTCCTTCGATGATGAGTCGGAGAAACTCGTACCGTTCCCACCTCATAACATGACCGATGTACTGGAGCTTTCGTTCTTTGATGGTTGTCAGCAGTTCTCTGTCTTTACCCATTCTCCTTAACACTTCCTCGTTGGTTATCCTGTCCACCCAGCATATACGCAGTATACGGCGATACAAGTATATCTCGAAGGTGTCGATGCGGTTCTCCATTGATTGGCAGAGTGTCCAGCTCTCGGAGCCATATAGTAGTACTGGGAAGATGTAATATCGCAATATACGTACGAGGAGCTGCAGATCTAGGTCTCTACTGGTGAAGAGGTTTTTCATGGAGATGAAAGTCCTTCTGGCCTGTTCTATTCTTGCTCTGATTTCCATTTTAGGGTCACTATTCTCGTTGACGAGGGCTCCAAGATATTTAATGGACGGCACTTGTTCCACGACCTGATTGTTAATTTGAAGAATCGTCTGTCTTGGTGCCTTGGAGAATACAACCAGCTTGGTCTTGGCGACGTTTATGTGTAGACCATACTGTATGCTGTATTCAACGATGAGATCCATCATATTCTGGAGGTGCGGGAGGCTGTCGGCTACCACGACCGTGTCGTCGGCGAATCGTATGTTATTAATAAGGGTGCCGTTGATTTTAATGCCTTCTTTCGCATTCTCTAGTGCCTCCCGGAACACTGCCTCCGAGTATATATTAAAAAGGAGAGGAGACAGGACACACCCCTGTCTAACACCCCTTCTGATTTCTGTTTCTTCGGATGTTATGCCCTCTATCCTAATCTCTGCAGTTTGATGCCATTATAGCTGTGTGATGATGTTCAGAACTCCCGCATCGACTCCGGTGTGTTTTAGGGTCTCAATGAGTTTCTGGTGCGAGACACAGTCGAAAGCTTTTCTGTAGTCAATAAAGCAGGCGTAGATATCGACGTTCATATCTCTGCATCGCTGTGTGAGTACGTTCAGAGAGAAGAGAGCCTCGCGCGTGCCCACTCCGTTCTTGAATCCAAATTGTGTTTCCCCAGCCTGTTCTTCACATATGGCGTATATGCGAGTATGTACGATGCGGAGAAATACCTTAAGGGCGTGAGACATCAGGCTTATCATTCGGTGGTCGTCGCACTGAGAAGCGTTCGGTTTTTTTGGTAGAGCGATAAACGTCGACCTCAACCAGTCCGTTGGTATTTGCCCAGTTTCATATATTGAGTTGAACAACGATGTAAGGAGTTTAAGGCCTCTATCCTCTGCATTGACAATCAATTTCAAGGTTTCCGCGTGAATATTGTCTGGTCCTACAGCCTTGTCGTTTTTCTGTAGTTTTATGGTGCGTCTTACTTCCCCTGTCGTGATGACAGGGCTGGGCTCGTTGATATCATCATAGTCTCTAGGTGGTTGGTGGGGTCGTGTGTCGTGGAAGAGGGCCTCGACGTACTCCTTCCATCTTTTAAGCTTCTCTTCAACGCTCGTTAAGATCTTGTTGTTAGTGTCTTTCAAAATGCCGTGGATCTGCTTGCGTTGTGTGTTTGTAAATTCCTTGATCTTTTTGTGGAGATTAAATAAGTCGTGTTTTTTTTCTAGTTTTTTCACTGCATTTTTCAGCTAGCCATCCTTCCTTTGCTTTTCTGCATTCTGATCTCACTGTCCTGTAGACATATATATGACTATCCAAATTGACGCCCAATAAATGAATTGATAAAGCCAAGGGAATCGAGTGTCCCGCCATGACTATATCCGGTTTTTCAACATTTTTTTTTTTTTAGAAAAGACTACCGCCTGGGTTTTTTAGCGTTAAGTTCTACTTGGTCACTCTCACCCTCGGACAGAATTTATTTCAGGTCTTTGCTGAGATGTGAGACCGGTTGCTGCCTATAGAGATGGGCATTGGCAGCCGATGTCCGAGCATTCAAAGTAAAAGATGAAACAAGTGTTTTTTTTTTGTTTTTTTTTCTGGTAAGGCACAGCACTGCAGGATAAATCCTTTATGGCGCTCTAGAAGCGGTGCGTGTGCGCAGGAAACGATTCACGTTGGTCTTGAATCTTTTGAGATTATACTCGTTGGGGAACGCGATCTCAGGGAGGTCGTTCCAGAGTGATGACGTTCTCCAGATGAAAGAATTTTGAAACAGTGCCGTTCGAGGGACACTAAGCTGAACCACGTACTGGTGGGCTGCAGTGGCTCGTCGTGTATTTCTACCATGCACCGCTCTGGGTGGTATCAAGCGGGCAACCTCAGTTGAACACTTGCCATGAAAATATTTGTAAAATAGACTCAAGTCGCCAACCTGCCTTCGATGTTCAAGGCTTTCCAGATTGTTTGTCAGACTATGGTCACCGATCAAGCGAATGGCTCTTCTTTGAATGGAATCTAGCAATCCCAGGGTATGTTTAGGAGCAGAGCCCCAAATATGCGAACAGTACTCCAGTGATGGTCGAATTTGGGCTTTATAGAGCATCAAAAGTTGCTGGGGTGTATAGAGGTTCTTTGTTCGGAAAAGTATTCCAAGCTTCTGCGAGGCTGCCCTAGCAATGGCCGCAACGTGTTTAGTTAGAAGCCCCTCATGCCATACTCGGTCAAAGGCCTTGGAAATGTCCAGTGCTACCGCCCGGGACTCCCCATGATGTTCTATTGCGTTGTTCCAAACGCGAGTAACATAAGCGAGAAGGTCTCCTGTTGATCTAATCTAGACTATCCATACTGGCGGTCACTAATAATGTTGAAGCCTTCTAGGTATTTTAATAGTTTTTCGTTGATAGCCTTCTCCATAACTTTTGATATACCCGACTGGACGATAGTTGTTTGGCAAGGTATTCTTGCCTTTTTTAGGTATGGGTTGGACTCGCGCAGTTTTTTAGCAGGAGGAAATATTCCTTTTTTGTAAAATAAGTAAAGAAGTCTACAAAATACCGGTGTCAGTTCGTCAGCGCATGTCTTAATTACAATGACTGGAATATCGTTAGGACCAGAAGCCTTTTTAGTGTCAAGACTTCTCAAGATTCGTTTAACATAGCGGTGCAGGAAAACAATTTAGGGCATTCCCGATTCTACAGGCGGAGTGTTCGGTGGAGCTTTTCCCTGAAAATTATCCGTTGAATGTGAAGAGTATAGTTCCGCCAGTAAGTTTGCTTTTTTCTGTGCTTTGGTCGCAATGGTGCCATCAGAACATGTCAAAGGTGGAATGGTTGACTTGGTAAAGTTCTGACTGACGGTCTTAGCTACCAAAATGATCTTGAGCCGTTAGGACCTTTAAGAAGTTTGTCTTTAATTCTCTGGTTGTGTGCTTTCTTGCTTTGGTTTATCGTTTGCTTGCAATGGCTTGCATTAGTTTTAAGCGTTAACAAAGATGGTATGATTTTCGGAGGTAAGGTTTTGACGCCATTGTCGGTTGAAATAATTTGGTAATTTAACAGCTCGTTCGCAATTTTTGGTAAACCAAGGCTTGTTGTTAGAAGGGCACTTTCTTAAGAAAGGGATGGGTAGATCATCAGAGGTAAAACAAACTTTATGCCAAGGAAAGGTTCAAAATGGTCCTTTAGGTCATCCCATATAGCTAATGTATAATGCCAGATCTTGCGTAGTTTAGAAGGCTGTTCGGCACTAATTGGTAGTTTGTTCAGTGCCGAAATGAGGTTGTGGTCAGACATTCCTAGCGAAGGCCTCACGGTGGCAGTGTAAAACTCGGGGTTTGAAGTTAAGAAAAGATCCAACAAACTGCAACATCGCCATCTCGGCCTGAAATCCGAGTTGGTTCACTTACGAGTTGGATGAGGTTAGAGCTGATGACTTCGTGACCTTACTTGTCGGTTGCGTTTGAGTATTTGAGCCAGTTAATATTACGAACGTTAAAGTCGCCAAAGATGACAACTTCGGAATTGGGATGGTGGGTTTGCAAGAAGTCGACTTAGCAGGAGAGGAGAACAAGTCTCTGTAATGGGTATCGCTTAGAGTAAGTAAAGGCAGCAGATTAATTTTTAGTAATTCCCTGCATTAATATTTTAAAGCACATTACATCAAAGTCATTAGGGTCGAGTGTCTTCTCCCGTCGACAAGAAATATCACTGCGGACAAAGAGACAAAGGCCAAAATGGCGCCTAAATCGGTGATGAAAGTCGTATCCAGGATATAAATAGCTAACCGTACTAAATGATGATCTGACCTTTGTTTCGGTTAGTGCAAGTACATGAGGTTTGGTAGATTGTTGATATTGATGGACTGCATTGATGTTCGAGTTCAGTCCTCTTAAATTGCAGAAGTCAATTTGGAAGCTGGTAATCTCGGGTCTTTTAATAACTTAAGTTGTCACACCATTTTCATTTTGAATGCTGTTCGAAGAACCCGCCTATTGGACATGGTGGATGTTTGGATAATTTCGCTTGAGATCGATCGGGGGGGGGGGGGGGGGGGGGATTTTAACTCCGGAACATTTTGGTCTTGGAACCATCATCATAACATTTAGTGTGGTCTTCCCGAAAAAATTCTTTAATTTTTATTATCCTAATACCTTTAATTATTGTGTTTCTTAAAACACAAAAAGAAAGTTGACTCGTCGCTAAAGCAAAACATTATTTTATTAAGGTGGGGTCTTCGTCAATCCTTTGGCATATTAATTCACAAAATTTGGTCCTTCTATCGTAATCGTCTTCGTCGAGTTCGTGTAAAATTTGTATTTTGTGAGGAAAGAATTTATTCTTCTTAAAATTTTTGTGCATAGAACCAGTAGAAATATACATCAGCTAGGCGACTGTCGGAATAGAAGCAGAAAATGGATCTACAGCGAATCGGCCGACTAGCTCAATCTGGCAAGCTATCCAAATCAGTTTTTGATATTTTTTACTCTTAGTTATTATGGATAGGTTCCGTTTATCCATAACAATATTTTCATTACAGTGATAACGATATAGTATTTATGTCCTATAACAAAACATAACCACTGTAAGACTTTGGTGTTATATTAAGAAGGCAATAAATTATATCTGGACAGCATTACTATAGTGCCTCAAAATAAATCGAATTGTATTGTTTATTTCCAGTTTATGCGGCATACAATATTTTTTATAAAAAAAACCTTTACCGTTGAAGATTGGAAATTATACATTTCAAAAGAGGTACACAAACAATACAACTCTTATGACTGGGGTTTGTACGTCTATATATTTGCCGCAATCATAGCTATGGGGCAAATCAGTATTCTAGACCATCACTACAATTATACCCTTTCTACCTGCAGAGTACAGATTAAAAATAAAATTGAATATGCGTAGAAAAATCCAAATAGCGCCAAAAGGTCGGATACTTATTTCTGTAATGTAAAAAATGTCAAAGGAGAAGTAGGGGTTGGCGAGTTGAAATTTTGGTAATTGATAAAGCTTACTGTCAACAATCAATTATTCAGGATTGGTACAAATCGGCCGCATTAAACCCGTTAGCGAATTGTGATAAGAGGTGATGGATAAAAAAGTTTATTATAATCAAAAACTTTAACATAATGGTCCAGTTAAGTCAAAAATTCAATAAATATTAAGATAAAAGAATAAATAAATATGTTTGTCTTAGAAACTTCAACACTTTTATTTTTTTTTCGCGCCAGCTAAACCTTCACCAATACCCTATTTCATTACACCTTTAAAGAATATAAGGACACAATAATAATAACACGTAGCGCCCTCCACAATATGGCAACTGCGCTGGAGGGAACTACGAGTAATTACCATAATTAAAATATATAAATTCAGAGGGCACTAATACTACATTTTAACTTGGAAATATATATAATTTTTTTTGGTACAATTCTTTACCCCTCTCTTGAAAGACGTAATAAGGCTCCTCCCCCAAATCTATATATACAAACATTACGTTGTAACTGTAATAGAAATACCGGAGGTCGGTCCGCCTGGTGTTTATCATGGAGGGAACAACGATGGACCGATACATATATATATATATATACATATAGTCCACCGCACGAGGCCAGCACTATGACGTCTGAAGAAAAAGGGAACTAAAAATCCTAAATATCGAGTTTTACGCAGTATACCTATGTCTGAATATGAATTTTTTAATTATAAACTTCGGTTTTAATAAAATATATTTGTGGCATTTATTTCCCTTTTCCTTCAGACGTCATGGTGCTAGCCTCGTACGGCGGACTATAGCTAGATACACTTTTCTCGATCAATTGCAGTACAAGTATCTTTTTCTGTAAATAACTTTTCTAGATAACCGGGATGTGTATATTTATTCGCTGTGTATTCTTTTTCCAAATAGTTGCCAATTCTATCTCTAAATATATCATCAATCAATTGAAAAACTCCTACACTGTACGTTAGCATAATGCACAAAAACAAACAACAACGGAAAAGCATAGAAAACATAGTTGCGAATTGTTTCAAAAATTTAATTACAACAAAAGTGTTTATATATTTTTTATTATCGCAATTATTAGCGACAGAACACTTGATAGTTATTACTTATTGTACTTTTAGGGGTCTTGAATGTATACTGATTACCAACCAATATTTAGTTGGTTAATGGTTTTTAATAATATGACGTTTTAAAATCCATGTACATATAATAGGCAACGTCTATTGCTTCTTTTATTTGTGGCCAAGAAACCACCATGAAACAAAATATGGCGTTTCCCAAAACGAATAACTTCAAATTTTCAATTCCATCCTGTGACGTAATCCATTGAGAAAATCCTGTATTTTCAACATATGAGCCTATTGTCTTCTCGGTATCTTGGGTTAGTAAAATTTGTTTTTCGTATTGGTTACGTTTGGGATTCAAAGGCGATTTTGCGCACTTGTTTTTGCTTGGATATTTTTCCGTTTTCATTTCTAAAATTAAAAACAGTATTTTACCAATTAATTTTGTAATGGCGACTGCTTTTGTACCATGCATGATCTTGATCACAGCCATGATTGAATTACATTATTGCACTGCTTCACCTGAGTTAAAATACTATGCAGTTTTAATTTGGTGATTGAAAAGTGTTATGGGGAGAAATATAACTTAATTAAACTTTATTATATAAAGAGTGACTGGTTTTATGGAACAGCCGTAAAACAACATTTTGTTGCTTGTTAGCATCAATATTAGTCAATCCACCTTTTTTTTCTGTAATTTATTAGGTTTTAAATTACTGCTCTGTAATTGAGAGCAAATCATTCGCTACAATTATAAACCTCTTTCGTTGGCGAAAATTTGCATCGTTATTGCCATAAAACTAATCTCAAACAAGTTACTCACAAACTTTCTCAAAAGTTGCTGCCCTCCACTTTTTGAGGTGTTGTTGCTGCTAACTAAATTAACACCGCAAAAGCGCAATGCTATTTATATGTCATTTTAAAATCCTATAGGTTAGTTCAGGTTAGTTAATATAATAAATATAGAATATTCAAATATACCAATAAGAAGCAAACACCAAATACAAAATGCACATATATGCCTGTCTTGCTAGATCGCTTTCTATACAAAACCATTTTGCTACAATAATTTAGGAAACTTGAGGCCTCTCTTTTAAAAAATGCAGTCAAACCAAAAAATCAAAGGTTCGTGTAATGCCGATATTTATAATAATAAAGGAATAATTTGATAATTGAATAAACAGATAATTGTATGAAAGCTAAATTTCGTGCCTCTGATGGCTTGAAATATTCGGTGTAAACACAGTAAATTTAAAAGTTTTTGTGGTCTCCAAGTTGGGCATTGTCTTAATGTTCTGTTTATCAAATCCCTTAGGATTGTTTTTGAATGCGTCACTGCCCAAAAACCTTTAGGCAATAATAATCACCGGCCACAGTTTATTTAATTCCATTTTGATCCTGGAATTATGTATTTACTGAAGCGACCATTTTCGACGGCACATTACAGCAAAAAAAGTTAAACCGAGTTAATGACATTCTGCTTTCATTTTAAAGGGTTATGTTCGAGGCGGAAACTTAAAATTTCATTAAAATTTCATCTAAGTATCTAGAAGAAATTATCGAAAACTTTTATACGAAACAGGCAATTTCCAGGGCGAGCTGCCAGGCGAGTCCTGTAAACCTGCGAGTACTTTTCAGATGTGTAACGTACAATATTTTTGTTCAATCGACAAAGGGTCAATGGCGTACGAGAAAATCTTGATAATCGCTTACCATATTGGTATAGTTTTAGACAGTTGGAGAACTCTATAGTCAGGAAAATATTTAATAAACTGAAATATTTAGAATTCCTTAAAATAAAAAATTAAATGGTAATGAAAGAGGGGCCGGTAAAGTACTTTTCCGGCACCACTTTTTTGCTTTACGGTCTAGACCGCTAAAGTGATATTATGTGCACTCAAAATCACAAAAATTTCCATACATTTTACTAAATTCGATTTAGAGAGACAATTCCCAACATATAAACACATAACGTTTGAGCGAAATAAAATGGTGACCCAACCTATACGGACTTCAGCCAGTGTGACAATTAGCTTCAAACATTTTTTGCTCATTAAAATAAATATGTTCGGAAATATATATATGGGTTGGGAAAGGGTGCCAAAAATGCAACAAGTCACTGAATTAACCTCTTTACCTTTTGCTGAAAAATGAGTACGGCGACGTCTCTTTACTTCCACGTCTCGCCAAAAGTGAGAGCACAACGTTACTTTGTTAATCGAAACACCAGGTTATTTACATGATAATAACCTAAGTGAGAAAAGAGACGGTGGTCCCGCCTACGGACTGGACAACTTACAGACGTCTCCCCTGTATTATTCTTGTAGCACAGATTATGTGCTTGTAGTGCTGCTATTTATTTATTTTGAATATATTTTTGTACTTTCTATTTGCCCACCTATAAAGAATTCAGTTGTAGATAAGTTTTTTTCATTAATTATTTCAAACATTTTGAAATGTATGTAGGCTAGCTTTTCTCCGCGCTATTTTTAAATGTTACCCGAATGAAAATAACTTGCTATTCTCTTTTAGCAATAATCTAGGTTCGATAATTTATTTTCTCATTAATCTGCAACGTTTATAACAAAAATAAAGTGCGTGGGTTGGATCATTAATTTTGGTCTTATTTGAATTTTATTGTAGCCAAAATGAAACTTTTCTAAAAACGTAAATTATGTATTTTGAAGCATAAAAGCCTTAATCGCAGATTACCTTTTTTTCTAGAATTTTGCCCAAAATTTTATACAGTAAATATTTTTGTGGCGGTTATTTTTTTTGCAAAATATAACCATATAGCTTTACGTTTTTACTGTAGAAAATTTATTATCAGCAGAGATACAGAAAGTGAATTTTTCTGCACCCACCAGTGCGAATAATCCAACACTTAAAATAGCTAGAAATTTCTTTATTATTATTGTAGTTACCTGTTTTTTTGACCGTAACACTTTTTATTTTGTCTTAGGACGCGATCATTAGAAAACGTAGTCATACACGTATTTGCCACTTTTCATTAAAACTAAACGCTAAATATAAAGCGCACATACACGTGTGAAATTCTAAGGATTCAAATAATTAAATTAAATGCCTAGGAACGTTAATCCTGAATAAGTTCATGTTCTATACATATACACGAATCCTGTTTCCGACAGGAATAACAAAAACCATCAAATACCCCACGTTTACTTTACGTTATACGTTGGAAGGACTTTTGATTTTTAGGGTACAGGCAGGTGTTTAGCAGTTCGAAGAAAATACAGTATTTACATTTAATGGAGTTTCTTCTAAGTGATTAAGAAACATAATGCACATTAAGTGTAAATTTGGAAGCAAGGGATTAAAAACAAATATAATTAACCTGCAATATTTTTTTTAAAACAGGGTGAATGGCGTATGAGACGTTGATGGCGAATCCGTCAACGGGACGATCCACAAATTTGTTTTTTTTTGCATGAAAGCGCACGCTCTACCCAGCTAATATATATTTGACAATGCGGTGTTGCCGCTTTTACCAGAAAATAGTAGCAACTTTGATGTTTTAAAGGAAACACCCTATATATTAATCTTTTTTTACAATATTTACTAGATTCAAATATCTACTAGAACAACCTTTCTTATTTTTGGAGCGTTGCGGGAGTTATTTGTCGGCACTCTTACACTATTCGTTGTTGCATTCGTCTAAATAATTGGGTTGGGTGGCATGAATTTTATATTTTAAATGTCCCTACATTCAATGGAACCTCTTCTCCCAATCCATCTACCTGGAAAATTATCATCCAGAAATTGTCCTAAAGGAAACGTAAGATAACTCGTTAAAGCAGGGTCAATAGTGGTTTCCAACAAGTCTAGGTATACATTTTACCTGTCAAATTTGCAGGTAGAATATACGGCCCTATATTACGGTCCCCAATAATTCCAGCCATACATTTAATTTTTCGAGATGTTGAGTATGCACTTCTCTAAAGAGTCCAGGGTTGGAATCCGACCAATACCTACAATTATGTCGCTTTACAATACGAAGAAAGAAGAAGAGGAAAGAGCATTCATTGTAGAAACAAATAATGTAAAAACTAAGTTGTGGATCGCGAATGATTGTTGCAACTCATTAACTAGCAAAATTGCAAACGCTGATCGTTATCGTCCTACACCAGTTTTATTTTATAGGGATCGAGGTGATGCATTTTTAAAATT
This sequence comes from Polydrusus tereticollis, assembly GCA_963920685.1. NCBI lineage: Eukaryota > Metazoa > Arthropoda > Insecta > Coleoptera > Curculionidae > Polydrusus > Polydrusus tereticollis. Next base: position 145,841,160 of record OY987329.1, read on the forward strand.
CGCAGGATGGTGTTACGCGAGACACCCGATATTTCTGACACTTTCCTCGTGCTAAATGTTCGATCGACTCGATCGGATCGACTGCAGTATACCCAGAAACTGCAACTTCTACAGCTTTTTTCTTACAGGATTTCTAACATTTCTTTTTTTATAACACTGATCCTGTTTAACGAAGTTTTGTCACTCGCACGTAAATATGAGACATAATGTGCGCATTTGGATGTAATTCAATATAAGACACCACGGCAACTCGAGCACAATCAATATTTCTGATTTAACGATTAATCAATTTTATATACTTATAGCTGATAGCTGCAGTGGAAAAAAGAGGCTTATCAATGCTATAAATTTTATATTAAGGATTTCGAATTTCTATGCCTTTTAATATTTATATGAAATAAACCAGTCGATCAAAAGGTATAAATAATAAGTGCGGTACAATTAATAAACAAGGCATCATATGGTAAAATCAAATCACCATTAATGCAGACGTGGAAGTGGTGCACAAGTTATTGTGCCCGGAAAATAATGCAAAATCGTGATATTTGGAATTTCGGGAATATTAGGACGTCGTGCCAGAGATCACAATGTGACCAGAGAATTTTATTTGATTAAATTTAGTTCACGTTTTTTATTTTATTTTATATAATTTTTAGTAATCGGAATGTTGTTAAAAGAAAACGTATTTTATTTAGGTTACATTAATAATTTTAGGAATATCAATATTGATTCCGTCTAAAAACTTATATCGCGCTGTATTTGCGAAACAAAGCAGCGTGCCAAAAATCAAATACTTGATTAACATCCTGTATAGTTTGGTTTTATACTTTATTAACACCCTGTTTAGAATGGTCGCAAATTCAATCGAGCTAAAGTATAAAACCTTTTTTTTTAATGCCTTTTCTTTCTGATAATGACTACTACAAAACACGGTCTATTATCCCTACGGAATGAAACTAAATTGCTTTTTTTTTGGAACATTGCAAACAATCACATAATATTATTAAGCCGGAAAAGACGGTCTATCTCTGCGACGTTATTTTTCAGAAAAGCACACTTAATTCGTGCGAATTGAGGAGTTTTCTGAAAAAAAAATTGTGCCGCAGGTGATTTTATTTGAGTGCCACACCGTTTTTTATTTGATGATTCATGCTTGTCATAGGAAAAATTAGCAAAATCGGTAATCCCACCTCAAATTAAAGATATTTTTTACTCGGAAGTAGAGCTTTTTCTAATCTTTATTTGCCTGGGACGCGTATAAAATTTTTTGTATTTGATATGGCACAGCACTGCAAGATTAATCTTTTATGGTGCTTATGGTGCGTGTGCGCAGGAAGCGATTTACGTTGGTCTTGAATCTGTGGAGATTATACTCGTTAGGGAACACGGCCTCAGGGAAGTCGTTCCAGAGTGATGACGTGGTCCAGATGAAAGAATTTTTAAACAGTGTCGTTCGAGGGACACTAAGCTGAACCACATACGGGTGGGCTGCAGTGGCTCGTCGTGTATTTCCACCATACACCGCTTTGGGTGGAATCAAGTGGGCAACCTCAGTTGCCATGAAAATATTTGTAAAATAGACTCAAGTCGCCAACCTGCCTTTGATGTTCAAGGCTTTTCAGGTTGTTTGTCAAATCATGGTCACCGATCAAGCGAATGGCTTTCAATGGAGTCTAGCAATCTCAGGGTATGTTTGGGAGCAGAGCCCCCAAATATGCGAACTCCAACGATGACCGAATTTGGGCTTTATAGAGCATCAAAAGTTGTTGTGGTGTATAGAGGTTCTTAGTTCGGAAAAGTATTCCAAGCTTCTGCGAGGCTGCCTTAGCAATGGCCGCAACGTGACTATGCCAAGACATATGACTATCCAAATTGACGCCCAATAAATGAATTAATGAAGCCACGGGAATCGAGTTTCCCGTTCCAGGTCTTTGTTGAGATGTGAGACCTCTTGCTGCCTAAAGAGATGTGCATTGGCAGCCGATGTCCGGGCATCCAATGTAAAAGATGAAACAAGTGTGCTGTCATCAGTGAAGCTATAGATAGGATTTTTATTTTTTTTCAAAAACCGTTAATGTGTAGTAAAAGGAGGGTGGGCAACAATATAGAACTTTAAGGGACTCCGGCATTGATGATAAAAGTGTCTGAAAGAAATCCGTCCATCGCCACTCGCAGAGAACGGTCTTTTAGAAAGCTCGACAGCCATGAACAAAACTGAACCGGCATTCCGTATGCTCTCACTTTCGTTAGAAGCCCCTTCTATGCCATACTCGGTTAAAGTCCTTGGAAATGTCCAGTGCTACCGCCCGGGACTCCCTATAATGTTTTATTGCCTTATTCCAACCGCGAGTAACATAAGCAAGAACCCAGACGGCACAAACATATTCCATACATATTCCATGAATATTCCGTTGGAATATTGGAATATCCCAGAAATGTTCCATATCTGCCAGAGCATATGACTGGCATATTGTATGCATATTCCAGGTCACCATGAAATATATGCCTGCAATATATTTTAATCTGCCAAAATATATTTATGGCATATGCTAAGAATATTAATTTTTTTTCTTTTTCATATAAATATATTTAATTTAGGTCAGGTCAGTTAGTTTAGTAGGTAGAGTTACAAATTTGGTATAATAAAACATCACTAAAATTAATATTTTTTTTATTTTACAAATAAAAAAAATTAAAACCTAAAAACTAGATACTCTTTAAAACAAGGTGAAAAAAAATTAACTAAAGCAGGTTCTGTCAGTTCTGTGACGTACAGGCAGCGTTTTCGAGTTACGCAACAGAAATTAGTTAAACTTGTGTTAAAAAAATTGTTATTAAAAAATAACGATTGCTAATTTTTTTCTAGAAGAGCAGTCCTCAATTAAGGACATATTATATATAATATATAAACTTTCAGTATAAATTTATTTGCAATCAAAATATGTGTTAGTTTAGAATTTAGTTTAGGGTTAAAACGCGGAATCTAGCAACACCGTATAAAACGCCAAATTTGTTTATCACCACTCGAATCCAAAAATTGACTAAATAATATGATAAAAAAAATTTTTCATTTTTAACAAAATACTAATAAAATGCAGAAAATGCCTACACAAAAACTTTATGAAGTCTAAAACATTTTCATATTTAAATTTATTTTTTAATTAGGTGCATACATATGCACCTTCCTCTATAATATTATCTATAAATAAATAGTTCCTATACCTATATCAAGTTACGGAAAAATAGAATTTAAGACCTCAATCACTCTGTATAGATATTTATATTATATACATATATATTATTATCAATAAGTATTAAAAAAAAAATTGAAAGTATTCCACAATGCATATCCTATAAATATACCCGCGGCCGAGCACGCGGCATATTCCCGGCATATCTACAATGGCATAGATATGGAATATTCTTATGAGATAAGATACATTTGAGATATTCAGTGCATATTCCGGGAATATTGCAAGATAATATGGTCTATTGGCAGATAGGGGAATATTCCAGAAATATAGGGTGCCGTCTGGGAAGGTCTCCTGTTGATCTAGACTTACGGAATCCATACTGGCGGTCACTAATAATGTTGAAGCCTTCCAGGTGAGTTTAATAATTTTTCGTTGATAGCCTTCTCCATAACTTTTGATATAACCGAAAGCAATGCGACTGGACGATAGTTTTTTGGCAAGGTCTTCTTGCCTTTTTTAATAATAAGTATCGAATACATGACGTGATTAGGGCTTAGTGAATCCGCGCCTCGAGCTAGGTTTAAATAATTAATTAGGGTACGAAATATATATTTATTGACAAAACAAAAACTAAAAATCTAAGCTTAAGCTGTCCAGTCTAACTTCAGCAACCTCCGTGGTCGTATCTGGCAAAATAAATTATTAAGCAATGTTCCCTTCTTGCGTTTTATCGATGTAGGCTAAAGCTAGTTCTTTAATATATCTTGTCCTATTATACACCGGATGATTTTAGGAGTTTTAAAGCAGAAAAATTGGCAGTTGTCACAAGTAATGTGGCAAAAATGCATTGCCTAATTTTGCCTTCAATCATTCTAAAACGGAACCCGACAAATCTTGTTCGTAATGAGGGGCTTGAGCAAAAACACATTTCTGGATTTTTTAATATTCAGCCTCTAAGGGGATGAAATGGCCTGAAATGCTCTCACAAATTCTTCTTACTAAAACCCGATGAGATATTAAGGCTGATAATGAGATTTGATTGAATTTTATTTCCTACTTCGCAGTTGTGTTTTTAGACAGTTTTTTTTTCTTGTTTAAAAATTAATTTTACTTCAATTTTTAGTACAATTAAGTTAAATTTTGTACTTGCGTGCGATATTTTCAAGATTCACGGCAGTTGTTTCGCATTGGAAAGACAAGAAAAGCAAAATAGGGAGAAACCGACCAACATTATTAACCTCAAGATAAACTTGATTGGATGCGTCTGCCTTGATAATAATACCACCCGGGATGAAATGTAGTCCCAGTTTCTATCGGGGTTAAGCCCGACTTTGTCAGCATATTATAACCGCTACCTACAGGAGATTGGCTGTGTTCATCAAACTTGATTACTTCAGTCAAGATATCGTAACTGTTAAACGCTTAATACTAATAGCACAAGAAATATATTTATTCTTGTGCTAATGGTATATTGATATTATAGTCTTGTCAGCGGAATATTAAAACTCAGCACGATAAAACAATGAATTCGGTATTATACAATTATTGTGACGCCATTGGTGCTATAATAACAGACATTATTGAGACTCCAGACGAAATAAAGTTAGAAAAAATTGTTTCTATTTTGGCTGACAGTGCTCAGCTTCAATGTGCTGTTCACCATGGTTTATCTGAACACAGAAGATATCCAGCAAAATATAATATGACAGAGGAGGTTCGTAAGGTATTGGAAGAGGGACCTATTGACGAATTCCTTTTTGGGAAGAACCTTAATGAGCCAATTAAAGCAAACGAGGCGGTTAACAAGCTTGGAAGGTCATTGAAAGTAAAGAAATGGAATCTTAAAACATTTTCATTCCATGGACCACAACCGGGGCCATCTGGAGTCCAACAAACAAGGAACAAAACTTCTAGCTCGGATTATTTAAACTATCGGCGTCCTCACAACACATTCAAAAAGCGATCACGGTACCCGATTTACCAGAAAAATCAAGACAAGCAACCATACACAAAGAAGTCCAGGTTTCGGAAGAATTATTAAAAAAGGTAAAATATGCTGGTAGACTTAAAAGCTATATAACTGAATGGGAAAAAATAACAAAGAATAGAAGGGTTTTAAGTTGGATTAGCGGTATGTCACTTAAATTTAATTCGGTTCCTTATCAGATATGTACGCCTAGGGTAAAAATAGAAAAATCTGAAATTCTTAACTATAGAGAAGCTATTAAGGACTTATTAGATATAGGAGCTATTTCGCTATGTACACCAAAAAAGGACGAATTTTTTTCATAATATTTTTTGATCAAAAAACCAAGTGGTAAATATAGGTTTATCCTAAATTTAAAAGACTTAAATAATTACATTTCAGCACCTCATTTCAAACTGGAAGACTATAAAACGGTATTAAAATTGATTACAAAAAATTGTTTTTTTACCAGATTTGATTTTAAAGATGCATATTGGCAATACCTATTAAAGGAAAATATAAAAAATATTTAAGATTTCGGTTCGAAAACAAAAATTACGAATTTAATTGTCTGCCATTTGGACTAAACGTTGGGCCATATATCTTTACAAAAATAATGAGACCCGTATTAACATACTTGCGAATAAAAGGCATCATATGCTCGGCATATTTAGACGATATTTTAATCATAGCCCGTACAGAGAAAGAATGTAAACGAAATACGTATTTACTGAAAAAATTATTATGTTAGTTAGGATTTATATTAAATCTTGAGAAAAGTGAGTTGATCCCCAAACAAAAAATAATATATTTAGGTTTTGAAATCACTAGTGTAGATATGAATATTACCTTACCTGTAGAAAGAAAAAATACAATTTTTAAGAAATTAAAAGATTTTAAAGGAAAAAGTACTTGTAGTGTTAGACAATTTGCAAAAATTATAGGTACACTTGTAGCCACAAAACCTGCCGTAAAATATGGTTGGCTACATCTCAAAAATATGGAACGCGAAAAATATGAGGCCCTATCCAAAAACCGACAGAACTATGAAGCCGTTATAGTAGTTCCAGATTACTTGGATAGTGAATTTGATTGGTGGTTACGGAACATTAAAGAAAGTAAACAAAGTATTCGAAAACCGTCATATAACATGGAAATTTTCTCCGATGCCTCAAAAACTGGGTGGGGGGCGCACTGTTTAGAGAAAACAACTCACGGATTTTGGAATAGATCGGATAAAAAATGTCATATTAATTATTTAGAGTTATTGGCGACTTTTCATGCCCTACGGTCATTTGCAAAAAATAAAACAGACTTAAATATTTTATTAAGAATAGACAATGTCACAGCTATCGCCAGTATTAACAAAATGGGGAGTATAAAATATAAAAATAATATCGCTCGAAACATATGGAATTGGTGTGAAGACAGAAATATTTATATTTATGCTTCTTACATTAGCTCTATTAACAATAAGATCGCGGATACGGAGTCTAGACTAAAAATTAGTTCTGTAGAATTTGAATTAAGCAATGATAAATTTCAGCTGATTTTATACAAATTTGGTTTACCTTCAATAGATCTCTTCGCATCTTATCAAAATAAGAAATGTAAACGTTTTGTATCTAGATATCCAGACCCAGAGTCTATATACATAGATGCGTTTACATTTCCATGGGATCAGGAATATTTCTATGCCTTCCCGCCTTTTTCGTTAGTGGGTAGAGTATTAGAAAAAAATATTTCGGATAAAGCAACTGGTATAGTGGTAGCCCCAAACTGGCCGAGTCAGGCCTGGTACCCATTATTTCAAAAACTTCTAAAAGAGGAACCCTTACATTTTCAGACTGATAATATGTGTTCTCTGTTTTCTTGCAGACAACACTCAATTTATTGCCAGACACCCTTGATGGTCGGGAAATTATTCGGCGGGCTTTTTTACTAAAAGAGACTCCGGATGACGTCATTCCAGTTTTACTAGCTTCCTTATCCGAAAGCTCTATTAGACAATATAGCCATTGTTTAAGAAATTGGTGGACATATTGTATAAAAAATAGTTATAATCCCTTTGAATATCAATTAAGCAAATTACTTATATATTTTTCAGATCTACAAAAGAAAAAATTATCATTTTCCTCACTAAATACCCATAGAGCTGCCTTGTCACTAATTCTAGACATTAAACCGCATGATGAACCGGTTTTAAAAAGATTTTTTAAAGGTGCATATAACCTTAATCCTTCCCAGCCTAGATATGAGACTACCTGGGATCCAGACAATGTTTTAAAATATTTAGAAACACTCTATCCCTTAGAAAACTTGTCCTTAGAAACATTAAGTCAAAAATTAGTCACTTTAATAGCACTCGTGTCTGCTCATCGAATGCAAACTTTAGCAAAAATTAAAGTCAAGGACGTTACTGAGGCAGATAACAATGGTATAGAAATTCGTATATCCGAAAGAATTAAAACATCAGGACCTAGAAAGTTTCAGCCTTTGTTAAAATTACCTGAGTTTAAAGAAATCCCTAGTGTGTGCGTTGTACGAACCTTGAAATATTATATAGCAAAAACACAACAACTGAGAAAATCTACAGAAGACGCATTAATTTTAACATGGAAAAAGCCCCATCATAGCGCTTCCTCTCAGACACTATCTAGATGGGTCAAAACAACTCTGGGTAAGAGTGGTATAGATATTACAAGGTTTTCTACACACAGTACTAGACACGCTAGTACTTCCGCAGCTTTCAGGAAGGGTGTAAATATTGAAATAATACGGGCTACCGCAGGATGGACTCAGAAATCGAATGTTTTCGCAAAATTTTATAATAAACCATTGACAAATAACAATCGAGAAGAATTTGCAAAAGCATTGATTCCAAGGTCATCCAAGAGTCAATAAATTGGAAAAAATTTTTTTTGCTGAAAAAGAAAAACCAAAAATTGACAAATTAAAAACTTCCTTAATCCTTCCTAAACAATGGCTATCTTTATATAATCAATATTGGGTTATGGTACTTTGGGTTATTAACGACCCTTATTGTTTAACTTTAGATGTAGGAGTATTAATTAGGAAATAAACATAATATACCATTTATTACTACTTATTACTTGTAAATAAGAAGATAATATTGTTAAATTCTCATAATAAAAATTATACATAACCTTACTGTTTAATTAATTAGATCGCATTTTTTCTCTTGGTATATCCTACAGGGTGTAATAATCATGTAGGACAACAGCGAAGAATAATTAAAGGATTGATCGACTTACCTGTAAGGATGATCGATCCTGATTATTCGAGCTGTTGTCCGTAATGATTATTACATATCCCACCCAGTAACCCGTTTCTCCCTTGCGATCTAATTTCCAAATAACGCAATGATTCACTTATCGACGACGTTGGAGAAGTAAAGGTTGGTTACATAAGTTTTTTCTTGGTATTTGTACTGGTGACTATGAATAAATGCATACTACAGGGTGTAATAATCATTCCGGACAACAGTTCGAATAATCAGGATCGATCATCCTTACAGGTAAGTCGATCAATCCTTTAATTACACCTTTCTTCAGATGATGAGGTTCAATTTTTTTTTTCAAATTTTCCGTTGTATAAAAGTATACTTGCACATCAAATCGCTTACAAATTGTTTCAATAACTGGAGTTTCCTCATGTTTCATGAAATATCTATTAATCGAACGCGGCCTACATGGCCAGATAATAAATCAGCAGACAGATACAATTAAAGAGAAACAAATAGTTCAATAAAGTCGAACATTTGCTCCAGTTTTAAAACTGACTTAAATTTACGACAGGAACAAGAAAACTTGACACTCATTACGTTTAATTTGTCAGTCCGAATTTTCATTATACGGTATGCCACTTTACTCTTAGGCAGGAAATCAATATAATATGTAATTATAGATCAGTAGAATAGGGTATTTCGGTATTTTGCAACTATGAGAAATTAATTGTGAAAAAATGAGAATACGATGGTCTGTACATTAAGAACCTTAAATCTAATCGTTTTTATTGGTAACCACCGATTTTTAGTCGTGGCGGCCAAGAAATCGCTGTCACAGAAAATCTGCACGGTGCACACACTGCGATAGATGAATCGCCGAAGAAGTAAACGACGGAAGCATCGTTATTGGGTACATCCAATAATAAGTCAAAGTCGTAGGTACTGTAAAAAATCGCGCATTCATTGCACTCGCCACAACGACATTAAATCTCTCAGCAGCAACACGCTGTTCCAACCATCAGTCTCTGACAGTTGTCAACTGTCAAATACAATCAACCAGTTGTAGGACTTAACAAGGCATCCTGGGGTCTACAGTCTACATGCAATATTTATCTGGTAGACTCTATTTCTGATTAAAAACTAGTCCCGGACTGCTGGTTGGAACAATCCTATTATTACATATAGTATATACAATTTATGACACTTTCCAAAACAGTAAAATATGCTATTGACGAATACCTGCTAATATAGTATTTTATCTTTTCTACTTTTTCTATTTTATGAGACTTAACTTATTTTCGCCATAATAATTTAATTGTTGAAATACTTACTTCTCGGAATTTTCATTTAACTATTTCTATTTCCTTATAAACTTTTTTCATTCAACAGTTTTTTTTTTGTTGCAGAAGGCGCTAGAGAAGCATTAAAATATGTCTTCAAGACTCACTGCAGAAATTGAAAGATCAAAGGATATTGCAGCAGGACAATAAATTGGAAGGGAAAATAGAGCAGGTATGTGCTACTAAGAAATGTTTACATTTGACACAAACACGGTGGATATTGGACGTTTATAGCGAAACAATCAACGGACGCTTCAAAAATTTGCTCTACCCCGCTAAAATATTAACGACAATGTGGTGTTGCCGCTTGTACCAGGAAGTAGTAGCAACTTTAATATTTTAAACGTAACACTCTGTATACCGGGTGTAAACGAGGTCATTTTACAGAGCACCACAGCTTTATGTTAAAAAGGTGTTTTATTCAAATTTGGGTGGGATGCTAGTTTCTATCTGAAAACTAAATAAACAATATATATATAATAGCCATCTAAAATGCGTTTCGGAAATGTAAATGAGTTTTGCTTCAATTTCATACAAGAAAAGGAATTGACTTGTTAATTATTTAAAAATTATTTTTTTTATTAAAACCTATTTAAAATTGAAGCAAAACACGTTATGATTTCCATAGTAGACCAACCAAAATTTACGGCTCTATAAGGATCGGCAGAGATGAATCGAAGAAAAACCCAGGGAAGATAACTTTTAAAGACGAGGATATAAAAAAATTAGCTACTGAGATCACCATGTAAGTTTAATTTGAACACACGAAACCAAAGATATACAAAGAATCACAAGATTTCCTTAAACCATGACTTAACAAAAAGAAATTGAAAGCTGGTTAAAAAAGCTCAGATATTTAAAAGGGAAAATAATTTTAAATATGTCATACAGAGACAATACCCCTAAGAAGAGAAGATAATAGCAAGTCTACATTTTTAAATAGCGAGGACGATCTAAAAAACTAATCACAAAAAGCTAAGTAAAGTATATAGAGCATGAGAAACAAACTGGATGAAATGCAACGCTTTGTAGACAATTATGACGATGATATACTAATATACTGTTATTGGGTGAAACATGATTATGTGATGTGAATGCGAAACTTTTCTGTTCGAGTTAAACGGATATCAGTCTGTACATTCGTGTCGAGAGAAAAGAGGGGGAGGTGTATCTCTGTAAATAAAGAAACAACGTTAAATACAAGGAACTTGGGAAGTTAAGGATCAATGATTTCTTTAGCTGAATTTGTGTAAGAGTTACTTAAACTAAGTGTAGTATATAGACCGCCATCATATCCATATGCTCAAATGACAGAATGCCTGGAAAATACGACGAAAAGATTTCCCAAAGATCATGTTATAATTGGCGATTTTAACCTTAACTTATTAGATCGTAGTAATATTGAAGTGATGAACTATAAAAACCACTTAACCTCAAATAACTTCTGCCTCAGGAACACCATAAATATAAATAACGCTACAACAATTACTTACAATTCTCAAACAATAATTGATCACCTAATTGTAAATCAAAATTATAAAAATAATTGTAAAGTTCAAATAGAAATCAAATCCACTATCTGACAAAAAAAAACTAATACAAATTGAACAAAAAGTTAAGATATAGGAACGAAAAATTATACATCTAACCTAATATTGAAGTTTTCCTCGTAAATAATAATTTATAAGTCAAGTATTGTATACAAAATTCGTTAAAGAAGATTTTTCTAATCCTCTTTATGTTACAAAGAAAATATTACAGGAATACACGCGTCGATTACCGTAACAATATGGTAAGTGATACATAAAGACATAAGTCGATTATTACACACATAGGTAAATAAGGATGTTTTTGTTACCATTATCTGAATCACTAGTCTTCTCCAGGTCAGTGTTTTTGTGAAATTCCTTTTCCATATCTCGCTATATTTTTCGATAACAACAAATCAAACTTCTCAGCCTTCTTTCTTCGTTTTTCGGGAGGTGGACGCACTACACTATCAGCACTTAACAATCTATTATCACTGTTCGACTCAGAAGTGGACAAAAATGCGCTTTACTCGTGTGCTGAGCTTCAAATATGCTGGTTTAGTGGCTCATAGCGTGAAAAGCCTCTGGATATTGCCTTACTTCCAACCACATTTTAGTGTCTCAGCATTTAGGAATGTCAGCATTTAGGAATTGAAAGCCATGGTTATGAAAACGGTGAGAAATAGCAATAGGAAAGTAATAACGGAAGTTGTTAAAAAACTATTAGAGATGTAAGTTTATATGCAGGGTGTTCCTTTTAAAATATTAATGTTACTACTCATTTCTCGTGGAAGCGGCAACACCGCATTGCTCAAAATATTGGATATATCATGTCTGTTTATACAAGAAATCAAATTTTTGTAAAGTTCCGTTGAAGACTGGTTCGTCATATTCCATCCATCGCAAATCATGCTAATATTTTTACCTATATATAAGATGCGATCACAAGGGGGGAGCACAAATATAGTAACTACCTATCACTATTGTTGTAAATCATTTTCTCCATATTCTAATTTACCTGTACTAAAACCCATTTGTTTGTGTATCATTAGGCATTTAAAATTAAATTCTGGTATTCCTATACTACGGAAAATTCAAGTAAAGCACGTAAGATGATCAATAATAATTAAGACATGGACAAGCGTTATTTATCCTTAACCTTAACAAAGTCATTTACATAAAGGTCTTTAAGTACGTAAAAAATATATTTTTCTATTTTGGTTTTATAACAGAGCTTTTTCGAAACTGTTTTCAGTATCGTAATATAATATGAAACCTTTTTTTTTTATTTTTTGGTTTATGGTTGGTAATGATATTATTTATCAAATGTTTTATTCTGTTGACGTAAAGCATAGCAAGTTGTGACCAATAATCTCTTTTTTTAGTCTCTCGTTTTTTAAGCATGTATAAATATTTTGTTTTAAGAAGACCAGACTTTTTGATAGTATATTATATGTATTACCAACATAAAATGTAGACATACAAATTTATAAAACGTATATAATTTCTCCACGACCATTACTGAATGCAATAATTCCAAAATCATTTTTGATAATAAAATGTAAAAATTCTCGCTCTTGAGTTGGAATATTTATTCTGAAACACTTGCTTCTTATGCGTTTTGCGTGTATTTTCATTCCATAACAAGATACGGAATGAATATTCTGTAATTGATCTAAACGACATAGGTTGCCATGAATTTGGAAACTGTCAGTGTCAGATAAAAATGGCCGCGGTGTAATAATTATTTTCAGACAAATTTTATTGCAAGTCAAAAAATGAGTGAAAAATCGGATGAATCAGATATGGAACTAGATAATAATACTCCACCTGAAATTACGAATATTGCGAATAAATAACTTAATTGCTTTGTACAGATTTTATTTGTTTTTATTCGTACTTTTTGGTCGTGGAGAAAATATAGTCTGCTACTCGGTTAGAATGAAAATTCGATATTCGTGGTTCCTCACGCTCGCGTTCGGAATCTTCCACTCGGATCGAATTTTCATTCCAACCTCGTTACAGAATCTACTATTATTATAAAAAGCTTTCGTTTTCTTTTATTCTAAACTGTTACTTAAACGATGAGCAATTAACGCAAGCAAATTACTCAAAGTAAAAGAAAAACGGCTTTAATCTGTAACTTTATTACTTAAAATTTTTAAATTTGTTTTCGTTTAGGGCCACGTTTACGATCTGTAGTTAGTGTGTTTACTTCAGAATATGTTCATTTTACAACCAATTCTTTGGACGTAAGCTGCCTTAGGTTTTAAGTGTGGATGAAGTACTAGTCCACAATTATTGTTAATAATCTTATATACATGATTTTTTTGTTACTTCCTGAATTAATTTAAACTGTTAAGACTTATGTTAAATACTTAATGTGAAAGCCACCCTCTTAGTTAGTGTGTAGGGTACTATGGTAGGACATTTAGCAAATTCCTTCCAACGTTTGCATTCATCTACGTTTTGATAGAAGTCGGGTATCAAGACGAAAACCAAAGAAATGTTTGCCACTAATTTTGTACTTACAAACCGAGATCCAGCATTTACTGTTATACACACTACACATTATCTGGCAAACGTTTGGCAAAGGACAAATGTATTCATACCTTTTTTTCATTGAAGAAAATTTTTAATTAAAATCAACAACAGAAGAAGTTATTATTTTTTTGTTTGGTTTATTATACATGCAATATGGAGTAGCCCAACAGTTTGATTTTAGGGTTTTAACTCTATGAATAACATCCCGTAATGGCACATGCGTGAAACAACATCAGGTCTGATATATGAGATCATGTGCGTTTCGTAAGTTAGATTCAATCTTTAGCTTCTTTTCTTTCCTCCTTCAACTGTTCAGCTAGTCATCGTTAGATAAGTCTTGGATTCGGAAATAATTCGTTAAATAATTGACAGCGTTCAAGTTGGTGCTTAAATTGATTGAATTTGGAAGATTGCTTTGACGAAATTAATCTGGTCTTGGTAGAAGTCTTTTGGTAATTTATATGTACTGTTTGGTGTAAATATGGGAGCTTTTAACCAGTTCATTTTGCGACACGTCTGTCCGTCAGAAGTTTTTGTTATGACTTTATCAAAAAAATTCATTTAAGGTCGGCTTAGCACCAAACTGACCATTAAATTTTGTGTTACAAACCATCAGGTCTGAACTTACTATACCACTAACGGAAGTAGTAGAAAAATTAACTTTTTTTTGGTACCTACACAACGTTTCGGTTGCTGTTGTCCACCTTTTATGTGTGACGTGATTCATGTAATTTGTATGGACCACTCGGGAAAATATTAATGGACTGAGAAAAAATGTACATCTTACCAACGTTCAACATTTGCCGATAGTTTGCCATGTACTGATGTGTGGCGGCTCGGGTGGCAAGGCCATAATATTTACAAATAACATATTGCCTGGCATGTCATATAGCGCTTTTAATTTGAAAAATGTTATAATAATATACCTAATTATCCCAAATAGTAGTCAAAGTTAAAAAGATATTTTCAGTTAAAAACTTTTAAAAACACACAATCTAGAAAAATCAAGGAAAATAATACGAATACCTAATGCCCCTAAAATAAATACTCATGCCTAATAATAGTTTTTTATTTTGGGAAATGATAACGCTATTATAGTATTCGAACAATATAAGGGGATGACTTAAATTTTATTACGTAAACAGGACGAAGGATCCCTAGAAAATTACTTTATCGATAAGTTTCGTCTATTTTACTGCCTATTTCGTAAAGGGTAACAACTCACTTAATTTAATATCGTAAAAGTTTCGGCCAACAAGCAGAAAAGTAGAGTTTCCAACAAAATACGTAAGTTAACTATTACGACCGTGAGAGTCTGTTTTTAAAAACATTTATTTTTGTTACAAATACATCAATTGAAAATAAAGTACAATAATTAAAGATTAAGTATTCGGAATTATGGCTTCTGACTGACTGCCTCTCTTCTCCTGGGTTGTATTCTATATGTTACTTGAGATGCACACTCAGCACTATTCAGTGTCGGACCGTGATATAACTCCTCCCTCCTCAGATTTAACTACACCTAGTAGGGGGTAGTTCAATGGGTAGACTGCTGACATCAGTTGGGGTAGCATTCTTGTGTAACCATCCTTTTCGTACCATATATGTACATAGCAGGTACACACCAATGGCAATTAGGGCGACATATACAAAAATAGTCCATACGCTGGGTACGGTCGGAACTTCGCCAAGAATATGTGGTTCGTTCTCTTCGATTTTATTTCTAAGTTCATGTAGTTCATCTAGCTTTATTTTCGGTAGGTAAAAGCTCAAATGAAGTAAAGGAAGCTGCGGCAGCGCATCTTCGAGATCTGGAAAAAGTATTGGTTGCTTTCCAGAATCGATTATTTGTTGATCATTGGTAATCGATTTTCCATCAATTTTGAATCGGCATTCGATTGGTATGGTAACCAGAAAAGTACCATATAATTTGCGCCTTTCTTCTTGTAGTGGACATTTTAGTTCTACTATTTTGTCAATAGGGAATATTAGTAACCAACTGTTTGATTTGTCTAATTGGTTCATGACTGGTTGGGTTATTGTGACGTCAATTTGTTGACATGTGGAGGTGCTTTCTGTGGATTGAAGTAGCTGTATTTCGCATGGGCTTCTCATATCTATTTCTTGAAGTTCTTCTTCTTCGCATATGAATAAATTGGGCACCATTTCTTTGCAGGGGGTTCCCCGATATGAATAGTGTAATTGATTTTTTATTAAATATTTATCGCGAGGTATTACCACCTTAAACAGACTCTGATGTATAGTTGGTACAGAATATAAATGATAATATTCAAAATCGCTCGCCTTGCAGATTGGTACTCTTAAGAGATATGTTATTTTGTTGTTTAAAATGAAACAATCAATGTCAATAATTTTTTCGAATGAAAACATATTTTCTAATTTTATAAGTAAAGGCAATTGATTAAATCCTACTAATTTTTCAAGTTTTTTAAGTTCATTTAAAAGGTCATTTAATGCTATTATACTTGGATGCATAATTTTTTGTCTAGCAAAAGTAATAGAATTTTCAAGATCTTGCAATATTGAATTAATTATTTCATATAGGTTAATAATTTGATTAAGTAGGTCCTTAATAAAATGCGCATTTTCTTTATAGGTTGTAGTTTGTACTATAAGACTAATTTGATTTATTTTCTTTTCTATTAGTTTTTCATTTTGACCTATTTGTTGTATGGTTGAGTTAAATTTGTTTATGACGCTTGTAGAAATGGAGTTTTGATTTCGTATATTACCAGCCAATTTATTTTGATTTTCTTCTAAGATTTTGATAATTTTTTCATAACGTTCTCCATCCGACGCATCTAGATTTCCTGTCACAGCTTTGAATACTGAACCTACTATATTAACTAACCCTCGTCTAGTTCTCTGAGGATGTGGTAAGATTTCTTTTATTTTATTTTCTACCCTATCTTTGGTTAAGTTTAATATTTTTAAATAGTTAGATGACTCGGTGAAATATTCTTTATGCTTTATGAGTGAATTAGTAATATTTTCCGATTTAAAATGCAATTTGTTAATTTCTATTAAAATTGGGTTTAGGTCGTAGTAATGAATCAAAGTGTGGGTGTATTCCGTAAGTTTTGCGTGTCCTAGCTTTAATGGTAATATTCCTGGGTTGCCCTTTAAAGATCTGATTGTAATTTTATCTCTGTCTCCGATAACAGTAGAAAACAACCTGAAATTAAATATAATATTTTAGTCAAAGCTGTATGTTTGTCTGAGTGGGCGTTTTAAATTGTCCATATGGACCTTAGCGCGGGATTGTGTTGTTAAGGTCTTACGGTTTTGGTTCACTGATTCAATTTTTGTTGGTTTTGCGAATTTATCGGATACTTTTTGTCTAACATGTTTTTTAATGTAAACTTGTTGATTAGGTTGAAATAATTCCGGTTTATCACGATTTTCGTTAACTTTAGAAATAATTTTTTGTTTATTTTCGGCCAATTTTTGGTTAATGTTGGAATACATTAATTTGGATTTTTCTCTATGGGCGTTAACATAATCGTTTAAGAATAATTGTTCTAATTTTATATCGAAAGGATCGCTATTAGAAATGTGACCGTTAATTACGTCAATAGGTCTTAAATTAGTTGCCGAATGGATAGTATGGTTATATGCTAATATGGCATATATCATTTTTTTAGATATTGGTGTTTTGGCAAAATTTTGATTATTTAATAAACGTATGTGTTCAACCAAGGTAGAATGAAGACGTTCCATTACTCCGTTTGATTGGGGGTGGTCCGGTGAACAAAAATGTAATTTAATTTTATGTAAATTAAGAAGTTCAGTAACTACAGTATTTTTAAATTCAGTTCCATTATCGATTGTAATTTGTTTCGGTATACTGTGGTGTGAGAAGTATAATAATAGTTTGTCAGCAATTTCCGTAGCTGCCAGCGATTGAAGTGCGTATGCCTGCGCATATTTAGAAAAAGTGTCTATTATTGTTAAAAACTTAGTTTGTTCAAGTGTATATGTGTCTAGGTGCAGGATTTCAAAAGGTTGAGATGCCGTTGGCGTTATATTCATTTCCATCTTTATAGGATGACGTTCATACTTACTTTTTTGGCAAATTTCACAGTTGTTGATGTAGGTTTGAATGGAGTTTTTAAGATTTGGCCAATAATAATTTTCTTTTATTTGTTGTAATGTCTCGTCAATACCACGGTGATTGGTTTTTGATTCATGATATTTTTGTATTACTTCCGGAATGTCGTTTTTATCAGTTACATCTATTAATTTCTTTAGGCACCGTTTTAATTTTAAAGAGGGCCATTTAAACGTTTTTCGGATCACTTCACAAAATGGTTCATACATTTCGGGTTTTTCAAAATATAAGTGGTATTGTTTATCAGGAATTATAAGTTCTTTAACAAAGTTTAATATGTCTTCATCGAAATTGTTTTGTGATATTTGAACATTGAAACGGCGTTTTTTCTCAAATAAAATAGTAATTTTTGGTTTTGCCGGAGAGTGTAATACTGGTGAAATAATTATCTGATTTGATCCATAATTTACAGGTATCTCGCCTATAGGAATTCCTACTATAGGGTCTTCGCTCTCGTTTGTATGTACGGTCATGTGCTCGTCAGGTGGTTCTTGATCAGCTGATTCGTCACTTACCTTATCGTTGATCTGCGCAAGGTCATTGTCTCCTGCTTGCGCGACTGTTGACATTTGGTCTATATTATCGTTGTATGTGGAATTCTCTCCTTGTAGTGTTTTGTTAAAATCTTCTATGTATTCCTTAAGAGTAAAATTTTCTTCTGTCTCTTTCGTATGTAATTCGATACGTGATAAAGCATCTGCATTTGTGTTTAGCTTTCCTTTTTTATATATTATATCATAGTCAAATTCGTCAAGTTTTATACGCCATCTTAACAATTTTGAGCTAGGGTCTTTTAGCGAAAACAACCATTGCAGTGGTTTATGGTCCGTAATAAGATTTATTTTTCTTCCAAAAATATATGGGCGAAAGTATTTGGTGGCCCACACAATTGCCAAAAGTTCTCTTTCTATGGTTGAATAATTCCTCTCAGAATCGTTTAACGTTCTGGACGCGTACGCCACCGGAAGATCTTGGCCTATGGGTCCCTGTGAAAGCACTGCTCCTAAACTAACCATACTTGCATCGGTGGTTAGGTTAAACGGTTTGGAAAAATCCGGGTACTGGAGTATCGGTTCGTTCATTAATAAATTTTTACATGTTTCAAAGCACATAAGAAATTCTTGGTTATGTTCTATGGTTGCACCCTTTTTTAAACATTTAGTCATAGGTTTTGTCAGCTTTGCAAAATCCTTAACAAATCGCCGATAATAACCTAGTAACCCTAGGAAGCCTTTTATTTGTTTCGTTGTTCTTGGGATGGGAAAATCTTTGATGGCTTTAATCTTATCCGGGTTTGGTTTTACGCCCTCTGCCGTTACGACATGTCCTAAGTATGCAACTTCCTTTCTTAGGAATTCAGATTTATCCAGCTGGATCTTAAAATTGGATTCTCGTAATCGTTGAAATACACTTCTTAATCTTTCTAAGTGTTCTTGTAGTGAAGTTGAATACACAATAATGTCGTCTAAATAGACTAAACATTTTTCGTTCTGGATTCCTCGAAGAATGTTGTCCATTACACGCTGAAACGTCGCTGGCGCGTTTTTCAATCCAAAGGGCATGCGTAAGAACTCATAGTGACCATTTTCGGTGTTAAATGCCGTTTTCTCTATGTCTTCTTCATGCATTTGAATTTGGTGGAACCCACTAGCCAAATCCAATGTGGTAAAGTATTGGCATTTTCCTAATTTGTCTAATAATTCCGTTATGTTAGGAAGGGGATACCTATCGTCCAGGGTTTTGGAGTTCAAACCCCTAAAATCACAAACTACCCTCCATTTTTGCACCCCCGAAGCATCGGCTTTCTTTGGAACTACCCAAATCGGTGAACTCCAGGGTGAGCTACTGGGCTGTATGATTTTTTGGGCCAACATTTTCTTAATTTGTTTTTCCACTTCCTGCTTATGAACAAATGGATAACGATATGATTTTGAATAAACAGGTATTTCATCTGTGGTCTTTATTCTATGTTTTATTTTACTAGTGAAAGTTAGTGTTTGATTTTCATTATAAAAAATATCGGTATATTCTTTAATTAAATTTAAAATTTTTGCCTCTTCTTCACTATTAAGGTGGTCAGTTCGGAATTTGGAAAAATCTAATTTTAAATCTTTTGAATATTCGTCAAAATTATTTAAATTAATTTCTTGCATTTCTACAGTGCTGAATGTTTCTACGTCAATGGGTTCTGAAAAATCTAGCGTTACGGGCTCACACGTGTTGTTTATAATTGTTGTCAAGGCGTATCCATTTCTAGCGACAGATAAGCATTCCGGTATCTCACAATTATGCAATTTTTGATGCGGTATTATTATGTCACCATTTTTTATAGAAGTTTTAATCTTAATAACTTGTTCTACACGCGGTGCAATTGTTATACAATTTATTTCACTCTGCGTTTTATGATATGGTGTTACTAAATATCCTTTATTAAAGTCGAGATTCGCTTGTAAAATTTTAAGATTATCAAGTCCGAGAAGTCCATCAAATACATTGTGAAATTTAAATAAATAGAATTTTAGGCTTTGATTTTTTGGTAATTTAAATAGTTTTGAAGCCGGTATTAAGGCACTATGTTGATGGGCTGATTTTTGAAATACCGTTGAAACTATAAAAGGTTCATTTATTAATTGATTTGGGTATAAACGTTTTGCAATATTTGGGTCGATAAACGATCTAGTAGAACCTGAATCGATCAAAAATTTTAAATTAGTTTCCGGAAAAACAATGTATGATAGCTCGCTATGATTGGACATGTTGAATGAAATTATCTGTGGTTCTAAGTTATTTGGTTGTCTTGTGTAACCTCGTGAAAATTTCCGTTATTTTCGGAGTGTTCATAAGGGTTCTGTTGAGCTAGGTCATGGTCAGATGATGACGTATGAAAATCGGGTTGAACGTCTGTTTCATAATACACTTTGTTGGCGTATTGTTGCGGTTGGTCATGATAAGAGTATTGATCAAAATAATTATACTGATTTTCGTCAGTGGCAAAAATTTCCGATCGATTTACATTTTTAGTTTCGGCGTTATAAATTTCTTCGAAAGCTAATTTTGGTGGGTTATAATTTGACGCACTCTGTAACGGTTTAAACATTGACGTTTCTACGCCGGGCATAGCTGTAGGCTGTGTTAATTGTTTTTGCTGGTTTGGTCTAAAAACGTTCGTCCTGTTACCGGGTTTATTAAAAACTTGAGAGTTTGTAAAATATTTTTGCTGCGGCCTATTAAATTTAGGCCCAATATTTACAGGCTGTGATGGAAAACTATGCCTAAACGCATTATTAGGCGTGTGCGCATTAAATGGATTATTTGGTCTTGCAATAAAATTTGGCTGCCAAGAATTGTTAAAATGTGCATTTTGTTGAATTGGCCTAAAATTATTGTTAGGTTTTTGGAACGCCGCACTCGGCTTTGTTTGGTTTTGGAAATAATGTACATTATATTCTTGGGTAACAAATTGTAGTGCTTGCATTAAACATGTAGGACGCATACATCTTATTGTAGTCCCAAGGGGTTCTTTTAACCCAGATAGAAACGTTTTTAAAGAAAGCTCATTATATAGATTTCTTTTTAAAATTTTTGCTGCATCGTTATTTTCGTGTGAATCAATAAACGAACACAATAAATTTAAAATATACAATACCCTATCATAAAATTGACTTGGCTTTTCATTAGGTAATTGTTTCATCATTACCAAATCCCGATTTAAACAAGCTTCATCCCTCTGGTCGGCGAAATTACGCCTAAGGGTATTTTTTAACTCATCCCATGTACCTACATTTTGAATATTTATAACAAGTTTAGCTTGGCCAGATAATTTACCAATAAGAGAATTTAATAAATAGATATTTTTAAAATCTTGAGGCCTAGTTGCATCGTAAAAAGTGTCAATAAGTGATTGACAAGTCGCTAAATAACGATTTAAGTCATTTGGACTTCCATCAAAATTCGGTACACAATTTAAATATTCCGGTTTAAATTGAGCCATTGTACTTATTTCTAAAGAACTATTGCTAGATTGAATATTACTATTACTTTGTCTTATATTAGGAGTTTCTCTTGAATTTAATGCTTCTAATTGATTACTAGAAACAGAGTCAGCCGAAGGTGTATCTAAATTTAAATTCCATAAATCACTAATAAGGTTATCGATCGACATAAACTTCTACCAATTACACTTACATAAAGAAAAACAGGTCTACTCTGGTCATTCCTATAAGGGCAAGCTCTGGTTAGGCGATTGTGGTCCGTCCCAAAATCTTGGTCCTTGCGAAGATAAGCTATATTGGTCCTATCCTCCGATGATTAGCTGGTAGATGGTAATCCACAGATCTTCTATAGATTGGGAATTTTCGATTTTCAGAAAAATCCACTCTGCTTTAAACACCTCCACCAACGTCACAACACTAGGTTCTTTTTCGGTTAATTCGTTAAAACGAAAAAATATCCACACGATCGATTCGTATCGATTTCCCGAAAGATCCTACCGACTGCGCCAGTTAACTATTACGACCGTGAGAGTCTGTTTTTAAAAACATTTATTTTTGTTACAAATACATCAATTGAAAATAAAGTACAATAATTAAAGATTAAGTATTCGGAATTATGGCTTCTGACTGACTGCCTCTCTTCTCCTGGGTTGTATTCTATATGTTACTTGAGATGCACACTCAGCACTATTCAGTGTCGGACCGTGATATAACTCGTATTAAACTCTATGATACTATTATAATAGTCGTCTTGTTTTTCATAGTTTTTATACATTATATTATTATTTATATTTATTTTATGGTATCCTTAGAAGTTCAGATAGTCAGTTGGGTAAGCAACGTTCCCTAGAAAAATTTAAAAATTAAATATTAATATTCTTGTTAGATATATATTTTTTTGCTTAATGTTTTTTAATATCGTCCCTGTACATTGGGCCAAGGGCCAATCAAGAAATTGTTCAGGAGAACACAAAAACCTCAGTTTTCAAACTGCATATAGGAGTTCCATTCAATCGAGGTGGTAAAAAGTATGGTTTAATAAGATAGTCGCCAATGATCCCTGCCCATACATTCACCGAGAATTGTTGCTGAAAACGACCTTCTCTAATTTTATGAGGATTATCGTCCGCCCAAAAATGTTCGTTATGAAAACTCATAATGGCTTCTCTTGAAAAAAAGGCCTCATCAGAAAATAAAATGTTCGGTAAAAAAATTGTTGTTACGTGCTACTGTATACAGCAACCACCTACTTAAATCAACCCTTGGCTGAAAATCTCGGGTAAGCAGAGCTTGCACACGTTGAATATGGTATGGGTATAATTGATAAAGATGCAAAACCCTCCAGTTGATGCACTTGTTTGAAGTTGCACTGCTACCTTCCTGGCACTAGTTGAAGGATTATGTTCTATCTCTCGAAGTATAGCCTCTTCTAACTCAGGCGTGGTTACTGTTGCAGGTCTGCCAGGAAGTTCCGTACTACGTCTACTCAATCTTGCATGGAGCTGTCTAGATCTTTTGGCACATGGCAGTACTAAATTCGCCGAGCTTCTTCAGCATTTCC
This sequence comes from Polydrusus tereticollis, assembly GCA_963920685.1. Taxonomy (NCBI): domain Eukaryota; kingdom Metazoa; phylum Arthropoda; class Insecta; order Coleoptera; family Curculionidae; genus Polydrusus; species Polydrusus tereticollis. The sequence continues at coordinate 145,864,665 of OY987329.1, forward strand.
ATTTGCTAGGCCATATAATTAAAATGCATCTGGCCATTTCAGCATTAGTAAAGTATCACTTGTTATTGACAAAACAGGTAAACTAGACATCAAAATTTACCTTTACCTCATATTCTAATTAACTTTGAAGTATATAGGTATTTTTTTTTGTACATGCAATAAAGTGGTTTTTATTATTTCTCTCGAAAGCGAAGCAAGATACGACAACAATTCAAGGAACAAAAAAAGTTGTATAATTAGTTGGTAAATCCGAGAAAATATACCAAAGTTAAAAATAAGTCAATGGCTTACAATTGTCAATAATATCCGTTAAGGTGCTCCCCGAGACGCCACTGGACTTAATAAATTTAATCTAGTTAGGACTAATCGAGCCCCTTATCATTATAAATAGCAGTACCAAATTTCAATAGAATCGGGGAAAGGATATTTAAATAAATTATAAAAAACCTTTTTTTTTAACTTTAACACCCTGTAAATCAAGAACGGGGCAACTCCGGACACATGTTCATATGAACTTTTTTTCTTAGAATATCATAAGGAATCACCCCCTTAAGTTACGTACTGTACTTTTGAAACACCCTGTATAATAATATAGAGGATATCTCAAAAATGGGAATTTTGTCACTTGACCCTTTCTTGCTCTACAGGGGCGATATCAACTATAGCTTCTTCGGTTTACGTTCAGGTTCTTTTCAAACCGGTTCTATCAGGGACTACATTTCGTACCAGTTTTAGCAAAGATACATTAATGAACACAAACTTATAATAATAACATAAAATATATGTATTTTTCTCACTTAACTTTCATCACGTCAATTATATAAGGATGTGATAAATATTTATGATACTTGCAATGTAAAACTGTAGATACATTTAATTTTTTTTACGTTAAGTCAGCACTTGAACTAACCAAAGCTAATCTGAAATAATGTAAATAATATTACATATTTTTAAATTTTCAATTTTCTTCACCATCAGGTAAAAATATAACATTTTTCCTAACATTCGTAAGTAGATTTGCCTCACAAATTATTATTTCGTGTTTAAATTTTTAAATTTACGAACGGTAGATATTTTTAGACACCTTTGCTAATTTAAAACTAATTTCCTGATTTCTGATTTCGTGTTGCATCCATGAATCGCAAAATTTAGATTTGCCAATCGCCGTTTAATTTCCGTTTGGGTTATTGGAAGTAATATTAAATTCTTAGTGTATATTATATTTTATTATTTAAATTTATGTATCGTATAATCAAGAAAAAAATTACCCTATTATTAGTTTTAAATAGAAAAAAAAACGTGGCTCACTCAGAAATATGTATAGTCTCTAAAGATCTCTCGCATATAAAAAATAAAAGAAAACCATTTACTAGAGGCATCATGTGAGCTATAAAGTCGTTAAAAAAGTAAAAAAGTAGATTGCAACTTTAACTTGTTTCCCATTGCGACACTTTCTAAGTTAAAACTTTTGAACAAATCGAGAATTATAGAAACTTTAAGAAACATCCAAGTAAGTACCTACAAGTTCTTTGTACAGATAAACTGTAAAAGTTCAAAAAAGTTTAAAGTTTTATTTGCATTTAGATGCATGATATTCAAGAGTATATTTTCATCTATGTCATCAAATTAGCGTTCAAGAAAGAAAACTGCATAAATGTTTAGACCACTTGACCTGAAATAAATGTAATAACTTTATGTTAGGTGATTTTATTGTTTTTAAGGCACGAAAAACAAAGTTTCTTCTCGGAAACTATTTTCCATCTTATATCTACGTCATCTGACTTTATTTTTGACAACTGTCTATCTTGTGCCCTTTTCTTGTGCAGTAAATGCATAAATCTTCACTTCTTTGTGACGTCATAACAAGTGCTTTTTCATTTCTTCGATGTCCTTGGAATTGCGCTTGTCTATACTGAGGTCTTGATTGTAGGCGGTATGACGTAGCACGCTGCGTCTGCAATGTTGTTTAACCATTCTGAAAGATTTTTAAGATCGACTCGTCCATTCCGCTTTAAGACTTCTTTTCCCCACTGAAGTTTTATCGAATTAGGTAGTTTTTGAACTAATTCTTTTTGAACTTGTAGATTTTGTAATTTCGCTTCATACTGAAATTGTAATGAAAATAGACGCAGAATATTAAAAAAAGGAATAGAATGGAAATTCATACCACCTGCAGCACCTCATATGGGTGGAATATGGGAATGCCTAATTCGATCTGTAAAAAATCTTTCCATACCGTTCTTGAAAACCAACCTCTGAGAGATGAAATGATGCTTACAATCTTTGCTGAAGTTGAATATATGGTAAATTCTAGACCTTTGACTATGGTATCTTCCGATCCAAATGATTTCGAATCGTTAACACCAAATCATTTTCTCTTTGAAAGCTCAAATGGCGATAGTCTTGGAGTAGTAGATGACAGTGTTGACCTAAGAAAGCAGTGGAGAAGCGTACAACAAATAGTTAACAAGTATTGGCGAAGGTGGATAAAAAAGTACCTATACCAACTCTAACGAGACGACAGAAATGGACAAATGATGGCGAATCCATAAAGGAGGACGATATAGTAGTCCTAATGGAAGACAATGTGCCCAGAAATTTTTGGAAGTTGGGAAGAGTTTCAAAGCTGTTTCCTGGAACTGATGGAAGGGTTCGAGCAGTGGAAGTGAAGACCAAAATCGGAAACTTTAAACGACCCCTTTCAAAGCTGGGCAGAATAGAAACAGAAGAATGAACCTTTGATGGCCCTTTAAGGGGGAAGAAATGTAATAACTTTATGTTAGGTGATTTTATTGTTGTTAGAAAACGATGACAAAAATGTCAATAAAAAGTCAAATAGTGAAAGTATTCGTCCGATTATTTTAGACAATAAGATTCGACAAAAGACTCATTTAAAACTTTACAAGTCTTATTTTTTTAACCAGGACACTGCCAAGCAGAAGCATGCCTCTCCAGCGCCCGCGCCGTGTCCCTTACTTTTTAATCTTGTGAGCGACCCTGAAGTACGTGCATTTTATTGAATTAATGTCTGATGTGTTCGCTTTAGCAAGCCTTATACGCGCATTACGTCCTTTCCACGTCTCTGCCACGTCAACGACGCGTCACCGGCCCCCATCTCTTTTGTGAGCACGGGACCTTACAGTCTGTGTAACAGTGTTGCGAAACCGTGTAAATATGAGGAAGACAAGGAGGAAACAAGAAAAGAACAAATTCGCTTTCACTCACACATCGAAAACCCCATTTGCGAAATAGTCGATATTTTTGAGCTTGCGTCAAATCTCACCAAATCAAATTGAGATTGATTGTGAATTCGCCGGTTGTCTTGGTCTTGGATGTTCTACATCTTTTTCATGCCATGACATGAAACACTAGCAAATGGTGAGCGACGTATTTCAACAATGAAAATAAATAGAGCAAGTGTTTTCATTTTTGGCACGAATTTATTTTTGGAGAAGTCTTATACCTATATAAAATGCCATATTTTTGAAATTTGACTCACATTTTTCTTTGACACAAATTATTTTAACATACATAGCTATTATTATTTGTAGGGGAAATAGAAGACTCAGTTTTTACATAACCTGATTAGTTTCTTGTAGATCATGTGATCACCCCACCCAATTGAAAACGTCACCTTAATAAACCATACTAGCAAAGATATTTTTTCATTAGATTTATTACCATGAATATGTTTGTTTCATAAAAGCCAACGCACAGATTTAGGGAATATTATTTAAGTCAAACGGAGTGTGAGAAACAAATTACCCACCGATGCTATGTTCAGAAAACTTTTGGTTTTAGCTCGCGATTCATAAATAGGACTATAAATCATAAACGCAATGAGTTTGTTTTTAGTTGACTTAGAACTATTTTCTTTTAAAGTGGTTATGGTTAGGGAAAAACAGCCTACTAAATAGGATTAATCAAAAACTAATATACGACATTTACTGTTTTCGTGTGAGCGTTGACATTATTTTTTTCTGAGGGATTTTGTTCACTTCTTTAAAAATGTTTATGCAGCTTTATATTTAACACAAATCGTACAAAGAGCAACAATATACTGACATAAAAACAAAATCCAATTGCCATTGCAGGATGCACATTTATGTCTGATTGGTTACAGAGTAATTCATAGGCTACATGGTATTAAAAAAGGTGTGTAATAATTTTTTGAGAAACATTAAATCGAACTTTAAAATCCTTACAAATATTTTGTGCTCCAATCTGGCTCGATTATATAATCCTTCCTCTGAGGTTTTCTTAATTTCTGTTGATAGTTGAGTGGGGGCCTCCTCAATGGTATTACGGTTGCACTAGGTAATATAGATGTAACGTAAAGTAAATAAAGTGTATGTGCTAAGAACCATGTGAGTAGCGTCAGCTCTTCGCTGTGGTGAAATATTTTTCTTTGTGGCCAAACTACTATTACACCTAAATTGAAATATAAAATAGAATGCCCTAAAGTCAAACCGTAGTTGGTTTTAGAAATAATAGGAAAAGTCAAGAAAAATATTAAAAGAAAAAATGTTTAGTTTGTACATTTTATTTGCAATAAGGTTTAGTTCATCTCTAGTCATACCTTTTTGTTGAAATTTCGGAATTTCCGCACATGATCTCGGTGTTGCAACCTTTTCATATTTATGTTTATTATTTTTAAAAGCCACATTGGTAACTTCTTCTATGCTCGTATTTGATTGGCCCAAATTTGTAGACACTCTTTTGTAAAATTGCGTTTTAACGTACTTAAAATTCTCGGAGCCTATTCCATTAATCCTTACGAAAATATCAAAGCAGCTTAATGTATTATTGGACTTTGTATCATTTCCAGTCATTATTCTGTATAGTTTTTTATATACATGAATTTCGACACGAATACTCGTTAATTTTGTACATTTAAGGACGTCAAAGGTGTTTCTAAATAAAAAGTTTAATGATAATGTCAAGAAGCTGTCAGTTAAGACAGCTGAAAATAATCAAATAATCAAAAGCAACGTCAATGTTGAACGACATGATAGGTGCCGACACAGAGTGAATTAACTTTCTCTTTAATGTTTCCTAAACTATGAAAACGTCCACCACGAATAGGTAAATAATTCGTTCTTATCAATAATGTGTGCTTATGTCGTATATATTATTATTGAATTTAACGAAAATATTTGCGTCGCAAATTTTGTTTCGTTTACATAGTTTTATAACGAAAACTTATGCGCTGTGTTGTTCTGCATGTTTATCTGTGTGTGATGGTGTGTACAGGGCCGTTCCTACGGTAGCTGCTGCCCGTGTGCGAGAATAATTTTGCCTCCCTCCCCTCATACCGTAAGAATTAATTGAAATTTCTCTGAAATATTTTTACCTTAAATGAAACAACGAATTACAGAAAATATAACAAATTCAGTTTATTTTTTAATTTTACAACCTAAAATAATAATTATTAATTTATTGATATAATAACCAAATGAATACGTTATATTAAATACATACATAGACATATCTATTAATACATACACTTAATAAGTCAGTCAAAAAGCTTCAATAATCTTTGATTTTCTTGTCTTTTTTAATGCTGTTATAATATCTGAGATACATCTATATCTTCCAAAATGTCCTTGTCGATACTAATTATAGGTAAGTCTGTAAGCCTTTCTTGTCCCATTGTTGATCTCAAATAATGTTTTATTATTTTAAGTTTTGAAAAGCCTTTTTCCCCGCTAGCCACAGTCACAGGTAATGTTAAAAAATTTCGTATGACAATCACTAAATTTGGAAACAGAGATAGATGAGGTTATTTGTATTGAATAACATTTAACACGATCATATCAGAGGAAATATAGGGTGCAACGTTGTGAATTTCATCGCATAAATCTTCAGCTATAATATATTTTTCATTTTTAGATGGATCGTGTAACATACTTTCCACAGATTTACATTTTGTAGACCTATTTGATTTATCTGTTTTAAGAAAATTATTGAGGTCGTTGAGAAAATTGAAAACTGTGTGATGTTGTTTAATTTTTTCGAACGTTTCTTCTATTTTTGATAATGCAGTGTCCAATAGTACAAAGTAAAAATTAATTTTTATTGGTCTTCTGGATTTTTTGGAGCCTCATCTTTACATTCGTAGTTTTCAGTTGTTTACATTGACACGTTCAAAATTAATATAGTGCGAATTATCCCGGTGCGTGTATTTATAGGCTCAGGGCATAAACGAGTATTTTCCTACAATCTGACAAAAACCGCCCGCAACGACGCAATGCCGGCGATGCGACGCGATTTGATGGGATGATGGGTTAAAACGTGTTAGAACAAAACCGAACAATGTATTTCCCAACTGGTTGCGACGTGAAGTAGCGTTCTTAAATCCAATGTTCCAGTTATACTTGTAAAATACACTTTCAACTGTAAGTAGTTACCTAGTATAATGATAATATTTTTATATTGATTATTTTACTAATAAATTAGTTTTAAATTTATTTTTTAAATTTTTCAATCGACTTGCCGCCCATGTGCTCCGCACGCCTAGTACCCCCGGGTTGGAACGACCCTTCATGATCTACTATTATAAACAATTTTCTTTTAATATTCTGAGACATATCGTTAAGTCGGGATCAACCGACTCGCGTACTTGACGAATATGCAAATAATTGAGCATTTGACAAGTATCCAACTACGCAAGTAAATTCGTTTAATTTCATTATTCTTTAGTTACATTATAGTTTCCAAAGGGATGCATCTGTATATTATTTGTTTTGTCAATAAATGCTGGATATATTTTGAAAATAAAACATGTTTTTAATTTGAAAGTGTGGATGAGCCGGGATTAATGTAACATTGTCAAAAATGCGTATTGTTATTATTATTTTAATCAATAATTATTATATATAATACAAATTAAGAATAAATAGTTTTATTTCTGTTAGGGGCCTACATATCTTTGTGTGCACACACTTTAAATACACAATCCGTATTTCGTAAAAGAGTAGTCATATTAAATTACTTTATTGTTGCGTTAAACATATAAAAAAATCTCGGGTCACATAAAAGATGCCTTTTGCTGAAATAGTATTAGTTTAAAATTTTCTTCCCATATGGCATACACGTCTGAACATTAAATTAATTAAAACTCATTAAAAATGTTTAGTCATAGATATACAGGGTCGTTTTTATGTATGGGAACGGTCGATTATTTCTTAAAGTATAACAGTTAGCCAAATATATTTTAGACAAAAGTGTTAGGGTATTTTAAGGTCTATTAGAATTTTAAACAAATAAGTATCCAGGATGAGTCAGAAAACCGTAGAGAAGCAAAGTTACTTTTTTTTAAATGGAACACCCTATATCTTAGAATATTTTTGGATTTTACATGAAAAACAACTATTTTTTAATAGGTGCATTATAAGTCTAAACCTGATAGTTTTCAAGATATCGACTTTTGAAAAATGACATTTTTGAACTTTGACAGCTTCTAGCTTTCTAACGGTACGCCTTAGAGTGAAACGGCTTACATGTCCCTATCTTACTTTTTTATTATCTTGTCAAAAACATCAACTTCCGGTTAAACAGAAAGTACTGTATTTCCGGCTTTTGAGTAACATCCGGATTAACCGGAAGTTGTCACTTTTATGGAGATAATAAGAAACTAAGATAGGGACATGTAAGCCGTTTCACTCTAAGGCGTACCGTTAGAAAGCTAGAAGCTGTCAAAGTTTAAAAATGTAATTTTGCAAAAGTCGATATCTCGGAAACTATTAGGTTTAGACTTATAATGCACTTATTGAAAAATAATTGTTATTTTATGTAAAATCCAAAAATATTCCAAGATTAGGGTATTCCGTTTAAAAAAAAGTAAATTTGTTTCTCTACGACTTTCTGACTCATACTGTATATTTATTTTTTTTTATTCTAATAGACCTTTAGAAATCGTGAAACTTTTGTATTAAATATTTTTTGCTAACTGTTTCACTTTAAGAAATAATCGACCGTTTCCATACATACCAACGACCCTGTATAAATTTTGCCTATAATAGCACAGTTATATATTATGCGCTCGGTATAATAAATGAGCAACAGCAAGTTTAGTATCTATATTTTATTTCCCTGATATAACCATACTACAGTTTTAGAACACTAACTTGTATTAGAAAGATATATCAAAATTATGTTTTTATTTCAAAAATCTTAAAACAAATTTTAGTCGATTTGAATCGATTCGAGTCCGTGTTCTATTCCCTAGGCGCTTGTCTGTAGGAAATAGTAATATCTTAAGGTGCGTACAGACCAACCGAACGAGCGTAGGTTAATATTTTTCTTTTCTTTAATCGCATGCTCAACCAAGTGTACACACTGGACAATTATTGCTTTTAATATTATGCTCGCAGAAAGATCCGAAAGTTAGAAGCAGAATATGGCCGATTTAAATGAGTTGCTTTATGCAAGTGCTGCGTTTATTGTGCTTCATGATTTATTAGAAAACAAGAAAAAGGAGAAAAGAGAAGCAGAAAAGCATATAGCGGAAGTCATATGTTGAGGGACTTAAATATCAAAAAAGATTACAAGTTGTTTCAAAATGTTTCCAGGATGTCACTACTAAATTTTGAACTTTTGCCACTTACTGAATTGAGAATATTTAATATTATGTATGTTTGTATAACATCAATAAATAGCAAACTCGGCGTTGTGCTGCAATTAGTTAAATAGTAAATAGTAAAATAATAAATACATACATTTGTGGGTCACCAGGCTAAGAAATGTAAATTAATGATTTTAAGATACAGGATGAAATAATAATTTGGAAAAGGCCTATTTTCATGACAACATCATAAATCTGCCTTAACATGTTCAATGATGAGGCATATAAACATTTTTGACATCCAAATGTTAGTCACATGATGCCGGTTGCCACAGTGCTATTTTCAAAATAATATGAGTTTTAGGAAAAAAGAAGAATTTACATGCTCAAAAATAAGGTGTATAGTACGAATTTCCTAAAAGCAAGCCAGTTACGCTTCTGTGTTTTCTAAAAATAAGTAAAATAAAAGTGTCATACTTTTTAATGTACACTTTTCAAAGCCTCCGTAAAGTTCAGTTTACATAAGTATATTGTTTCATTAATTTATCAGCAAAATGTTTCGTTCTTCGTTCCCGGTTCCCGCACTTGTGATGTATAAATGAAAGAATATTTTTATGCTAATGACGTCGACCGTTTTTTTACGAGTATGCCTCGCAGCATTAAAGTGATCGTGAATCATCGACTTGCGGAGTTTTCCTGGTAAGTGAGCGGAGAGGGCTTAAAGTGTCGCGGGGTCGCTGTTTGAGCTGTTTCGCTGCCAATAAATTGCATATTTATAAAAGCGCTATATTGAAGCAAAATATACCGAGGGAGTTTTCGCCTTAGTATATTATGAATCATAGTGGAAAAAAATTTAAACTACTTGGGATTGTTAGCATTTTATTCCGTTTCTTGTATACCTAGATGCGGACAAAATTGTTCTCATAATTCACTATAATGATAGATGTCTTTATAGTTAAAATGTATATATTTTTTTTGTACGTCTGTTTAAATTTCTAACATATTTTCTTAATTCAGCTACACACGAAATAAATTTAACTCAGAAAACACTTTACATATTTTGTTTTGTTAGTTTTAAATATTATGATTAGTCGTTTTTATAATAGACACGAAGCAAATAACTAAACAAAAAGTCAACAAATTTAAATTAACCTAAGCTTAAATACCGTAAGCAAAATAGCTGCTAACGCACAGCAATTTATACGCGAAAACTATTTTCTTTCCATTTGTTTCGTTTTTTGACTACTCGAGTGAAACGAATCAGGAATCAATTTTATGTGGGTGACGTGAACAAGATAGGATTTTATTTTTTATAAGGTCTTTCTTTTTCTAAAGTCAAAATTCAAGATATTTGATAATGGTTCTAAAATGATAGATTAGGTCGTCATTAATAACGAAAATTAACTGTTGAATAAGGTGGCCACCGAGATTACCATTAGTTTTTGAATATTTCCGAAACAAACCTTAAATAATTTTATAAAGAAATTAGAAACAGATTTTTAAAAAGTATAGGGTGTCCGCTAATTAATGATACACAATAAAAACCGTTTCTTAGAGCGACATCTACAAGATATACTTACCTTTTTAATTAACCTAATAAGCATGGAAAAAGTAATATTTTCATACAAAACGTGAATAAAATAAATAAATCATTTTTAATCCTAAAAAAAAACCATCTAATAAATTCTGTGTAAATATGTTTGTTTCTCCAGAGTTACTTAAGCAAATCAAAGTTTTTTCCTACATGTTTCGAACGCTTAAGCGTTCATCCTCAGGGGATACTAAAAAGGATAGTACAAAGTTAAGAACAACCAATAAATATAAAATAAAAGTTTAAGTGGGACATTTTTACTCCATTCCCCTCTGTTGACGCTACATTTTAAATGCCGACATTTTTAAGATAGTATAGATCGATACCGCGCACAAGATTTACCAAAATATAGGAATTTCATATTTTTATTTTAATAATTTAAAAAATATTCAGTGTTAATCATCTTCAGAGTCCCCCTTTTACAGGACTGTTTGCGTAGGGCGGTAATAACTGTCGTGGTCTAGTTCTTCACATTTTGAGCATCTTTTTTTCCTTTACAGCTCGTTCTGGTTGACCATGATTTAAACAGTCAGAACATTGTGAACTACTGGTTCTATGTAGGTAAATGTAGATTTTATATTCAATTTAATAAATGGTAGGGGTTTTCCTTCCAAAAACCACAAACTACTGTACTAGTTGGAACTAGCATATTGCCATTTTCTGCTTTCTACTCTTCTGGTTAGTCTTCTTGTCCCTATACACGGAAAAAAAATATTGTGATTTTTAAAACAATCGTAGATAAGTTTGCTATAAATTGTGGTAAATATAGGGACAAGAACAATTTGTTGTGAATTTCTATATTATATTGTTTCCTTACTTAATAACTATCTGACACAAGTTGTACAAAAGAAGTATACAAATAGTTGTTAAATTTAAAAATATTGTAAGAAATATATTAAAATAATAGTTGAAAAAGTAGTCCATACTTTTAGTGGAGTCAATGTAATATAAAATAAAACAATGCAGTCTTCCTCCACAGTTTAATTGTTAACATAAAATATAAACCACTCTAATCTTATAAAAACTTTTCAATCCTTTACATAAATATTTTTATTAAATAAAACCTATGATTTATTAATAAATTAAAAGAAAACTTTTTTCCTCCAGATGTCACAATCTTTCTTTATTTAAATTTAATATATGTTCTACTTACTCATCGAAACTTAATCATGCAAGCTCATGATTCTTAATTATATAAAAAACCTTCCTTTAAACTTTTCCTATTTCTCAATAAATACAATCCATACTTCAAAAGCTTAACAAAATTAAAGGAAACTTCTCTCCTTCAGAGGTCATAATCTTTTATTATCATACTTAAATATGTTTTACTCATCTAAATCACAAAACTCAATCTCAACTTTACTTCTCTTTCCATATAATTAACCATCTAATACACCAAGTCTCCAGCCTTTCTGTTGTACTAATTTATTTAAGGCGACTTATTTCGATGTTAAACTCGATGTTGGTATCCCCTGAAGATGAGTACTTAAGTGCTCGAAACATGTCGGGAGCTTAAACACCTTTTTTATGTTAACAATTAAATTGTGGAGGAAGACTGCATTGTTTTATTTTATATTAAAATAATAGTTTGTCACCTTACGCTATACGAGCTATATTTCACAATATATTGCAGAAAAGGTTTAAATTAGGGTTGTTAAAAAATATCGATATTTTGTGGGAAAAATATCGATATTTTTTTAGGTGAAATATCGGTATATCGATATTAAATTTAGAGTATCGAAGTCGATATTTTTTCATTGCCCGCATATTTTCTACTTAAGTACCACCTTAATATTATCCCATTCTCAACAAATAACAGATCATCACCAATGGTCGTCGCCGCTGATGCAACATGCCGAGCCGAATCCGGTCAGTATCAGAATGTTGAGATAAAAATAATACACGCGGAAACCGCCAAAACGGGACGATGTGATGAAACGAACAACGAACTAACGACCTAACCTTACTAACCTCGCAACAAAATACGTTACGAAACCTAGTTTGAATAGTGTGAAATACCAGGCCACTAGAGGGCTACTCTCTCTAACGGACACTACAATGTGCTTTTTACATCAGACTGACATATTAGCCCGTAGACTGTCTCTCATATTATTAATGTATAAAAAAATGCATATTGTTAAAAACTCAATATAGAAACAAGAAAGGAAATATCAATATATCGATATTTTTTTCCGATATATCGAATTACTAAAACGATGTATTTTTAAAATATCGATACATTTTTCGATATCGACATCCCTAGTTTAAATGTTTTGGTAAACATTTCACAACTATTGGTTGGAAATGTTTAATTATATATTATAGAAAAAGTTCAAATGTTTCGTTGAATATTTCACAATAATTTGCAGGAAATGTTTTGCAGAAACTACTGGAAAGAATGTAATGAATCTGTTTTCAATGGTAGGATGCTACACTGCTTCTACCTGTAGAGCATGACAAGTTAGCATACCGAATACCGACCAAGATAATGGTGAGCTCACCTTGAAGGAGTTATCGGTGGCCAGGGCTATCTCGAGCTCTGATCTCCGCTTACTCCCCCTAGATTTGCCTGCCTCGCCCCAGAGTAATGTTCTGCTGTTTCCATGATGAAATCTGGAAAGGGGGGAGGGGTAGAAGGTTTTGGGTGATGGAAGGGGGAGGGTTAATATGGCTGCACCTAAAGAAGCTGGTGTCGGGGACGTTTGTGGCGGTACGCGGCACCTATGTCGTAATTGGAGGCTTGTCTGATGAGCGGGCTGGGGTAGGTGGGTGTGGCGGTGAGGATTTTGGTACCTCTTCCAATGAAGCCATTTGCCTCATTATACAAACCAAGTTAAATTTAACGCCTACTCGTTTCACTAGACTCTTGTTTCCTTCTATATCTCCTTTTCCAATGTTGGTTGCAAGAGGCGTCGATGCTCTATATATTTCTCTACTCACAGAAATAAAACTATCAAAGAGAATATTTTATAGACAGACTTTCAAGACGCCGAACTGTTGGTCATTCATAATATTGAGAGCTATGATAGGCATTATTTATTATACTAATAATTAGCGGGTTTGTCGGTTTCCAATGTTTTCCTGATATCTGAGGGGTACATATTTTCAATATTTTTCCTTCCATTTTCCACGATTACGATATATTATGAGCCTATATCTGTGCATTTATATTATATTTATCCTTATATACTTCCATATTCCCACAAATGCCATGATCTGAAACCTGTTCAAATTTTCGATGTGAAGATCTATATTCATATTCTCCGTATCTGATTTAATCAACTCCCTTCCCAGAGGCTTTACAGTCTCTATAGGCTTTCTTTTCTCTCCCCCATGTCCCTTCACCAACAAACCTAAACCCATCTTTTTTTTATCAAGTTAGGACCCCAGCACCAAAAAACCACTTGAACAAAATTTTCTCACCCCTTTATTAAGACTCTCACTATTATTGACTGTAATATTACTAAATATCCGCTTAAATAATTTTGTCACAACCTAACAGTTTACTAACCACATTTCTTAATAATGTTATTGTCCTAAGTACTACCTAATAGTGGTAGATAGGTTACCCTAATATTTGGAGTACCTGGTGTCTACAGGCGCCAGTTTTACTTCATTGTACTAGTACAATTATTCCGATTTCTCATCTTGGACAGCAATATTCGACCAGTTAAGTTTAATATAATGAAATGTAGCCCTAAGAAACCGACAAACCCGCTAATTATTAGTAGAATAAATAATGCCTATCATAACTCTCAATATTATGAATGACCAACAGTTCAGCGTCTTGAAAGTCTGTCTATAAAATATTCTCTTTGATAGTTTTATTTCTGTGAGTAGAGAAATATATAGAGCATCGACGCCTCTTGCAACCACCAGTTAAGCACGACGACGCTTGCAGACGCCCCCACAAATCAGTCGTGAGCCAGCGTCGGTCGAATCAAGACTTATTTAGTTTTGATCCTTTCGGTGTGCCAAAAGTTCACGTAAATTCTAATAGTTTAGGGTAAAAACTAGAGAAATATGGCGGTTTTCGTATATTTTAATATGTAATATTGGCAAAGGTTTGAATAGGGTATATTCAAAAATTATATTGTTTTTGTTTTTGACGGACATAATATCTCTCTAAGTAGGTATATAAGCAAGACGCAAATCGTAACATGTATTAATTGAGAGGGTTAGTTATATAGAATGAGTAAGGGTAAGATTTTCTAATTTTTGTTTGACTAAGTGCAGAAAGCAAAATAAATATTATATATTATATAATATTTTTAAATACTAGTAATATGTAGTTTTACACAATTACCCAATACAATTGTACTGTGAGTGGGTTTTAATAATTTTATTGTTATATATATTCGCACGGTTTTTCCAAACAATCAACATTGAATGCAACCAACTGGAATGTACTTAAAATTAAGATGTATTATGGACTTCCATTATCTTTATTTTACTTCCCATAGAACGTTTCAACTCCAGTCGTCTTCAGGTCAATATTGAATAAGTTATTTGCCTGAGATGGGTGCGGTCATACGTTTAGTGTCGGTGATGTTGTAAATTTTATATAAATATTTTAAGTACATTTCTACTACTAATAGGGCTTTTCCAACATTGTTAATATCTGCTGATAGTTTGCTAAGACATTCCAGATCCTGTAAATATGACTTATAGCGATAGTACCTGTCCTGTCATTAGGTGACATTACCTTTACAATCCTTATACATTTTTAAACAATATTCTATTTTATATACTATATACTAATGTATATATTTTTAAGTTGTAATTTACATAAAAGTATAGTTCAGTAAACCTTTGTGAACACAATATATTGGAGTAACTTTTGGGATATAGTTCCTAAATTAATGGTGCTATTCTCTAACTTGACTCTATAACGCTGTAACACTACATCGCTAAAAAGTTATAACTGGATGTAGAGACTCCAAATTTCCTATTTTGTAACGTCAGATATAACGTGTCAAAATACATTTGAATACCTGTCTTCAAGCTAACTTCGTATTATAACTAATGGTCCTATTCTATAACTCATTTTTTGAATATTAGAGTAATGTAAGCATTGGCATATTACATCCAAATTAAGATATTGTTATTTTGTACCTTAAAAAGCACTGTAAATATTGCTTGCATCTGTTATAAATTTATAGACCCGATTTCAGCGACATAAAGTCAGAATAGCATAACTTAAAACTTTGTTAAACATGTGACACTTCCTGTTTTTATTTTGGCACGTAACAAAATTATTTTAAGCTTTAAATGAAATTATGCAATATTCGTTTGTGAATACTACTCATTATCTAGGGCTAAATTCAACCACAATATCTGCTGTGTCCTTCTTAGAAACAAAATCGATTTTTGGCATCCATACATTTTTTAGTTCAAGGGTAATTTTAAGTAGCTACTATAGGATATCATTTTGGACATATGTCAACGAAGCTATGATCAGCAGACCCATATCGAAATGGTATATGGTGATAAGACAGTATTTATTGAATACCTGGATAAAATTCTAACAACTGTAGGAAGTAAAAATGCAAATAGAGGGAATTTACGAGAAATTTTCTAAGATTGTCGTTAATTTAAATAAAAAAGCAAAGAAATGAGTTAAGGTTTAGTATTTTTCTTCTTCTATTAAAGTTACTTAGTTATATTACGAAGTTAGCTTGAAGACAGAATAGAAAATTTGGAGTCCACTGTAACTCTGGTCTTTACATCCAGCTATAACTTTAAAGCGATATACTATTACAGCGTTATAGAGCCAAGTTACAGAATAGCACCATAATTATCTTTAATAGAAGAAAGAGGCACCTACGTTAACTCATTTATTTGTTTTTTTCATTTAAACCAATGACAATTTCAGAAAATATAATACAATACACAGTAAATAATACACATCTCAAATCATTTTCATGCCAATTCTGATGTTCTCTGGTAAATTGCATCCGAGTGAGTCGATGTTCCCTATTAAGCTCAAGACCCATAGCAGGTCTTCTTGACACGAGATTTTCTTAATGTATCCTTCTTCAAACAGTTTGTTGACTACGTTCCGTACATGATGTATTACCTTTCTTATTTGTACTACTGGTAAATGTCCATTTCTTAATGATAAATTTACAATAAACGATCGTCTGATCAGATCAGAAGTTCTTCTACGAGGGTCGGTTCCTGGACGCCTGCTGGAAGAATCTGTCTTGAGGAAGCGAGCATAAATACGCTATTGCTATTCTACTTTGCGTACATCTAAATCTATTGACAACATAACTTTGTTTTCTGCCATCTAGAATTAATGCCTCAATCGCCGATACCACTTCTGGATTTCAAGGTGCCCGTTTTTCGTGTCGGTCAGTGTATTTAATAATGTTATAAGAAATAATTCATGGGATAGTATTTTTCTTCATAAAGAACCTTTAAGTAATTTTCATTCAACAATTTTAGACACATTCAATAAAGCTTTTCCCATTACAATAATTAAGAAAAAGATATTGGATATCAAAAGATATTTAAAACAAGTTTTAAGAATTTACGGTTTCTTCATTATATTTAAAAAGAAATTTCTAACAGTTCTATCATTTCATGTTTTAGTAGTTATAAAGACACATATAGAAAGTTAATTAAAAATGCCAAGATTATTTTGAAAATCGTATTACTAAATCATTAAATCCACGTAAAGAATTTTGGAAATTTATTAATGATTCAAGAGGGGAAAACAACATAATACCTATGCTTTATTATTTTAACGAACTTAACTATTTTTACTGTTCCATTGCTTCAAATCTTTCTAAAAATATTCATTCCTGCATTGATCCACTTTCGTACAGGAAGGATATTAAAATTAGTGATAGTAGTACCTATTGTTAAATGGCAAAAAAATCAAAAAATAATAAAATTAATTGTGGAGTAACCTCAAGGTTCAGTTCTTGGTCCGTTACTATTTTAAATCTATATCAATGACCTTGCGTCAATGTTTATAAATAAATTTACCACGTTTGCTGATGATACAACAACACCTATAGTAAATATTCTATTGAATTAATTAAAATAATTAATGGAGATTAATTAAAAATTATAAAGTGGTGTGACTCTAATCTCCTTACTATTAATATCACTAACGTGAACTAACATATTAACTTTTGAATGTTGACCTAATAATATTATTTTGGTAATCTAATAATTTACAACGATAAATTTATAAAAATTTTAGGAATTTGCATTACTCAAAATCTTGAATGATAAACATATAGAAAATGTATGTAGTAAACTTGCTTCAGGTTGTTATGCCCTGAGAGTACTTCCTCATGAATTAAATGATACAGTTCTTCGAAATGTTTATTTTGCTATAATATAAATAATATATTATACTATAGGTATATATAATATATATTAACCTTTTGAGATATAGAATTTGCTTCTGGGGAACTTCATGTCAATATCTTCTCGTAATTGTATTTTCATTTTACAAAAAAAGAGCTATCTATCAGATATTTGTGCAAACCACGATCTAGAGATTCTTGTAAACCTCAGGAAAAAATTTTGCACTAGCTTAATTTTAGTTATTTTGAGTTATTGAATTGGAACATTTTGAACTTTACACCTTAACATTATGTTATAAATAATTATTCATGGCCAACTTGATATTATTAATTTATTGATACATTTTTTTTAGAAATTTTTAGAACAAGCCCTGTTTAAAACAGCACAGGGCTGCGTTCTGGGCTGTTTTAAACAGGCTTTGTTCTAAACGGTGCTGTTTTCAACAGGGCTGTTTTAAACAGTAGTGGTAGGTATGGAGGGTGGATTGGCGATCTCTACTGTATAGGCATTTGATATCAATATTTCGCAAGCCTATTTTTCAACTACTGATAAGAAATGGGATTTTTTTAAAAAACATTTTAGGGTAGACACTCCAAAAGAAATACATATATTGCCAACTCTTTTCCACTTACATCGGTTTGCCCTAAAATCCAATCAAACTTAAAAATTGGTATGTTTTCCAAGTCAAATAACTCAAAAACTATAGGCACTAAATATTTTATAAAGAATCTAAAAAAATCAGAATATACAAGGCGTCTCATTTAAAATTAACAAGTTTGTACTGGTTTCGTTTGTGATTTGTATTTTTTTGTCTGATCTGTGCTCCGAAATCAGCCCGCAATATTTCTGCACTTCAAAATGCCTCGTAAAGGAGTCAATGCCTCTAAAAGAGACACCCTTAAGGTTGATTTCTTTCAATATCTCGATATAAAATTACGATAATTGGATAGTGTATTTATTTGTTTTATTAGGGGACACTGGCTATTTATTGCCCCAATTTTTTAATTTCTTACTTGTTCCGAGTTTAAATATGAAGTTTGTATTTTTCATACACTTTTATGAACTCAATGTACCTACTCCTGTTATGCCTTGATAGAATTCACTGTTTTCGTGTAGTATGGATTTGAAAATAAATCACGCATGTGAAAAATTTGTTAAGTTTAAATCGGCCAAAACCATTTTATTTTTGATTTTATCGTTATTATAAACTTAATAATTTAAAACTTAAACTTTACACTAACCTGTTCGTACATTTTTATTACAAAACCTTCTTTAACACTTTGCTATGGTTACACCTTTTTATTTAGTGTTTAGAAATTAAATGGAAAATACTGTTAATGATAATAAAATAGTCTCCTTCTAGCTACGGTACTGCCTTCTAAAATGTATGCTATTATACGCTTGAAGAACAATACTATTTTCTGATTCGTTCTATTTATTAGTAGGTAATATTTATGTTATATAGTATACTATTTAATAATACATCAGCCCTTGTTACAAATACGGAAATCTTATCCTTTGTCAGTTTATATATAAACAGTAGAATTACTGAAGGCCGTAAGACCTTGTAACCTACCCTATTCTGATGTTGTCTGATTGGCACTATTATTTCATATAACAACAGATTGGCCTCTAAAATTTCAAAGCTTGCTTATGTACAAAATAAATATTTACCTTCTGTGAAAAATTAAATATACACTGGCATATAAAAAAGATACAGGGATATATAAGGGAAAAATAAATAAGAAACATAAGTTAAGATTGGCCCCTTCGTAAACTAGATGGTAATAAACCTTATTCCATGACTGTAAGTTATTGTAGACAGACGAAGCTGCACTACTACTAGTTTTTTAATCATCTCGACATTTGAGACTTTTCAGCTAATTTTTAAGAAGGAACATGACATAGCAGATCGGTAATAAAAACTTTATAATGGTAAAAAAAAAACACCATTTACCTCCCCCAAAGATATTTAGACTATTTTACCTATTTTTGATATTTTAAGATACCTTTTTGAATCATTTAAGGCGTTTAATTTTTCCTAATGGGCCTAGTAACAAATTGCCGGCCCCTGTTATTAAGTTTTTAAAAAATAATGAAGGTTGGCGTTTACGTGAAACGTTAAGCGATCCGCCCACTGTTTACTTGATTTGTAGCCAAATTTATGAACTTCCACCCTTTAACTTTGTATTAAGTTAGTGAATTGTACAAGGTTATACCTTAAAGCGATGCAAATTATTATGACTTACCAACAGAATTATTTTATTCTGCACTAGATTAAGAGCTCGATTTATGAGAGAATAAATTACGTTACTAGCAACACTACAGACTTTAAAAGCGACTCCCTTAGTGCACTTTCTCTTCGAGATTCTATCTTCTAGTCCTCGGTGATAAAATATATGTCTCACATTTGTCTATACACTGCGAGTCTGTAGATCAAATACAGTTTTTTTTTTTTTGGAAAAATATGACACAATCAATTGTTTTGTTAAATGGTATAACCTTAGTTTTTTTAACTTCTTTTAAAGTGCATCAAGTTATACATACCAAATTCAATTTTTTATTCTTAGATATGATTTTTTTTTTAATACAAACCGTCACAACATTCACCATTAATAGTTTTTCGTCATAAAATGCTCAAAATGCTGTCCATTTAGTATGTGGAAATATCCTAAACGCAAGTGAAACTGGTGCTTGTAACCCTTCCAAATTTCGTCTTCTTCTAGTCCAAAGGAGTGAAGCCTGGAGACATGGGTGACCATTCAAGGAATCCCCGTCTCCCCATTCATCTGCTCGAGAATACTGCTACCAGATAGTCACTGGTAGGTGTTGCAAAATGAGGAGTATGGCCACCCCTCATACAGTGTGGATTCTCGTCTGATCGACAATTTGTCGGTTTACCTGAACATTTTACATAAACATTGTCTCGCCAACAAAATGTTTTGTGTTTAGATCATTCCTATCTACCTCGCAAAAGTAACGTCTTGCATTAGGATCATCTGTCAATTCCTGGCGTCAGGACATTTATTTTTCAATTAACTTAAAAACGCCTTACATAACTAAAAATAGTTCAATTACAATTTACACGAAATCTGTTCGGTACGAATACTAGGGAAAAGGGTAAATTGTCCGTCATAATAATACGTCAGTAGATAGGAAAAAGTGACTGGTTAGGGCCACACAGTTCAAAATAATAAAGGGGAACAAATTGCCAACATTAACTGTTTTCTACGGTTATTTCCGTCATTTGGGCCAGGTCGAGGTCCAAGTTAAGAGCAAAATAAAATTTATGATAAAGTACAGGGTGTCCTATTTTCGACACTTTAGGGGGTATTATTATCAAGAATAGCGTAATACGGTTTTCACTTTATTGTACCACTTTTTATCGAAACAAATAATTTTGCTCTTTTGCAAACTTTTTTATGGCTGTCTTAGTTTTTAATCTACAGGGTGATTTTGAAACGCTTTATAGGTTATATGCGTCAACGTATCAAAAAAGTGAAATCTGATCTTGATAGAATTTTTTGCAAGTAAAAAATGTAATACTAATTAAGTTTTAACACACAATTAAAAATATAGAAAAACATTAAATCTAACTTATTAAGTATTTAATAATTAGAGTAATAATTTACTATTTCAGAATATTATATTTGATCATGTCATATTGATTAAGCATGGCCATTAAATTTGGTTTTAACCAGAGCCATAAACTAAAAACACAGACATACAATATTTGCAATAATGTATAGGGTGTCCCATTTAAAGAATCATAGGTTTGGTTAATATCTTAAAAACTACATTTTTTAGAAAAGCGCATAACGGAAATAACATATTTATATGGGCGGATATTTTTAAAATCATTTATTTAAAACTAAAAGAGCCATTACACCGGATTCTTTCGTTTCGTCAAAAAATATCTTTGATAACTTAAAGGTATCAAAAATAGGGCACCCTGTACATATACCGAGAAGACCATTCGGTTGATATGATTTTGTGTATTGGTTTTAAAATCATACAAATTTATTTAAATGTATGTCATACGCTTTAAGATTGTGATAACACGTATGATGTTTGTTTTATTGCAGTTAAGAGTTGGTGCCTTAAAGAGGCACTTTTTAAGTATTATTAAGTCTGCGAATATAAAATAACGTTTCGGAAATTACACCGCTTCCCTGAATATATTAGAAGGTTGATGAAGGCACTGTGCAGCACGGAAGATAAAAGAACGGGCGGTGTAAAAGTTTTTCCCAAGGAATGTTTAAAGGAAGAAATGAGAATCACCCTTTCAAGTACTCTTAAAACATTGGTGTGTTTTAGAAAATAGCTTAAATGTATTATTAGGTATATTTTACAGAGTGTGCCATTTAAAATAAAACGGACTGAATATCTAACTTCACCTTTACTTTTTGAAAAATCGCTCGTTAACTTAGATTAAGGAGGGGGTGTTTTTGTTACCATTTTCAACTCTGCAACTTCCACCCCCTAAGTAGGGTGGGGCCAACCCTTTTAAATGAAAGCAGGGGTCGAGTGATAGTTCCTTTAAAATCTTTCTCTTCAAATGACATCTTCGTGAAATTCGGTCAGATAGTTTCCGAAATAATTATTTTATTTTGTAATGATTTTCCAAATCTAATTATTTTTATAACAATAAAAGTAATGAATAAATTTGATACAAAACTTACGTAACCCTTAACACAGATAATGAAAATGACCGCATCACGGTATCCTTGGAAGTTATTTTGTAGTTAGTGTTAACAGAACATTGATAATTTGAACCTTAGAAGAGCTTTTTTCAGGTACTGGTTCATATAAATTCTAAGTAAGTAAAATATTCCAAATATTAACAAAAAGTAGTAAAGTGCGGCTATAATTAATTACTGATTAAAAGAAAAGACAACATTTTTATCTGACACATCATATTTTAAAAAGATAATTGCAAATATAATTTTACCTGCGTCTTAAACTAAGTTTAGTAGTTATCAAATTGGTTGCAAATAATTAAAAAAAAAAGAACGTAGACTATTTGTAGATTAACGTGCAAGGGCGAAACAAAGCCATAATAAAACTATGTTTCGTCTTAAAATATTTGTTTTATTAAAAACTCTTGTCTACGCGTTTCGGCTTATTAGGCCATCATCAGTGCGAACTGTAAAGTCATAAAGAATGCGCTGTTATAAGAGGAGTTAAAATAAAATATATGTTTAAAATTGAGAGACAATATTTTTTCAAATTGTACTTACTGGTTAATAAAATCTAAATAACCACAAGGAAGATAGGGCTTTGCACCCTTACACATTGATAATGTCCTTTTTGGGGAATATAGTTACGACTTCGATTTCTAGATTGGTTCAGTATAGATTCAAGTGGTTAATCATGTCGTGTTGACGAAACAAGTAAACCATGCAAGGCTGAACTGAAGTGAATTATTATATTATCACTTACTAGGTACTTCTTAAAAATTAGTAATACATATTTTTGTACATAAAAATAGAATAAAACAATTTCTATTCTAATTTATATTAGAACTTTCATTAAAAACTCAATTAAACGACACCGTTTGGAATAAAAAATTATTTTAAAATAATGCCGTTCGCCGCAGATATCCATCGTTATGAAGGGTTTTTAAACCCAGTAATTTTGTCGGAAAAAAGAACAATTTTTCGTAAATTAGTTTTCTTTTGTGTTCGAGTTTAATTAAAATTTTCACATTTGTGTTATAGCTATTTAAATGCCATTATTAAACGCAATTTGTTACAGTTATTACGGCTTTGAATTTTTTTTTAAAGTTCTTTTTTTTTGCAATCGATGAAAAATGTCGAACTTTTTTGATGCAATTGATGAATAGACCGAGTAACAATCAAAAACGGTACAAGAAAGTTACTTTGTCTGGTTATGCCGGCAAAGTGACATGTTTTTATTTATTTTTTTATTATTGATCCTATTTCATTTTCGATTTTAAAAAAAATAGTATGTGCACTTCGTAGGAAAATCATATCCTCGGCCTCGGACGCTTGCTGGACTCGGCTGCGCCTCATCCAATGTATATCCTCGTCCGAGAATATGCTATTTTTTCTCCTAGAAACACAATATACTATTTTCAAACCTGCAGATTACTTGTAGGTACATATTTACTTACTCACACCCTTCTTGCAACATTGTCTTTAAAGAGCAACGGAGTAAAGCTTTGCCATTTAATGGGATTGGAACTCTGACGTTGCACAGGATTCATTATTTCCAGTTTTGACAAGTTTGAGATGGGCCATATAATAGAGAAAAGGGATTTGCTTGCGCCCGTCCGCCCTATCGACTGGAATTTATATTGGATATGAAATATTACCCCCCAAATCTCTAGCTGCTGCCAACTAATTAAATATCTGCAAAATTTAACCTAGAGTGGGTACCATCGTCGAGCTACTCGGCTACTCAATTAAAATGCAATTTCTTTTCAAATCTAAAACTATAAAACTTCAAATAAAAACGATTAACCGCTTTACCTTTATATCAAATTTGACCTTTGAGTGGTATTTATGCCCCAAGAGGCAACATTTTATAGGGTGACAAACCGAATAACAAAACCATTTAGGTGCGCGGTATTTATCGCCTTAGGATTTATACCATTCCCGAAAACCCGTATCAAGAGAATTTATAATGTTCCCTTGTTGCCTTTATTTTAAACGTCGTTGTTCCGTTATCAGCCTCCCCGAGAGGAGACATGCTATTTATGTATTATATTTCTAAATGGGAATAAATAATTGAAAATGTTTTGTAGATTTTTGGCCATTGGTCGTAAGGTATTCCAATTTTTATGTATTCAAGATCGGACTACAATTTCTGTTAAATTCTTAACATCTTTTATTCCATTGTTTTCGCGGCATCACCACCCATTCTGGAAGCTTTTGAAGAACCACAATGTATAAACAACTATTTATAGGTAACAAATACGAATTTAACATCTTGGGAATGCGTTATATCAAATCCGAAGTGCTTTACCTATTACGCAATATAAGAAGTGGTTAAAGCCACGATTTATTACTACTGCCGCAGGTGGTTAACGAAATTCGTCTGCGGATATTATAGGGTACTTTTTGCAATTAGGATTGAAAGAGAGTTTGTGCAACACACGAAAGAATCGTAACCTTAAAAGTAATTGATATATACGTCTTTTAGATTTGTGTTTTAATATCCATTATCTGATTTTTCCTTTCAAATTTATATATAATCTAATAATAAATAATATATAATATATTATATGATTTCGTGATAGGAGCCATTTCATTTTATTTAACATAAGAACGTATGCGGTTATTCCGCTATGCTTGCAGTCATGGCTATGGTAATTTCGTCATGGCGATATTTCCCCGGTGAATATAGCCTTGTCCGTCAACTTTTAGGGCTGATGCAGTGAAAAAGAAAATACAGGACCTATAAGGGAATTTAGTAACAAACAAAATGCTCCGCAATTGACAACGGGACGAAATTAAAAAAAAAATGATATAAAGAGACACACAACTTATTATATTGAAATGTATGAAAAACGTTCATCTTATATAGTCAAAGACAGTCTAA
This sequence comes from Polydrusus tereticollis, assembly GCA_963920685.1. Lineage (NCBI taxonomy): Eukaryota > Metazoa > Arthropoda > Insecta > Coleoptera > Curculionidae > Polydrusus > Polydrusus tereticollis. The sequence continues at coordinate 145,889,714 of OY987329.1, forward strand.
ACAGGCGGGTGCAAAAGTGAACCCATAACCTAAATTAGTGCGAAATAAAACTAAAGAATACGCCGATTATCAATATACCCACTCCCACTATTGCAGTGTATCTGACTAATACTCGGTGACAATAAAACTACTTTACAGTATGCTATTTTCGATGGTTGACTATAATATTACACATACGACGAAATCAAACAAATTTGTTAATTCTAAAGAAGACACACAGTATATTTTGATTTTTTTAGTTTCCTTATAAAATTCCAAACAACTTTCATGTAGCATATCTTATGATAATAATAATGCCAATAGTTTTTGGGTTATTTGACCAGGAAAATCTACCAAACTCTTGACCACCTTGATCATACCACAGGCCAAGTCTGGTATATCATCAAGTTGGTCAGGAATTGTATTAATTTATCGATGCATTTTTAAAGGTATCGATTTTTTCTCATGCCCGTACGTAAATCTGATTTTGCAATTTCGTAATAGACGTGTCAAATAAGATCAGATTAGTTTTCAAGTTTTTAAAATTTACGTGAACAACTTTTATTGCTATTTTTAAATAATTTATAGGGTAGTATTTGAAAAGAAATTGCTAAATTTCTTGCCCGTAGATTCCAATCAAGCTGAAAAATTGCGAGATTTTTCAAGAGAAACTCAACTCAAAAACTATTGACAATAATTGACATTAGACATATGATACGCTACGACAAAATATACAGGCACCCTGAATAGTAATTTCATTTGTCACCGCGTACGACGGCTCAGGATAGTTTTTGAAATTATCGTGACTTTCCGGAAATAATTTAAGCACTTATATACAGGATATTATAAGTGAAGAAGACACGATAGTAATTATTGAAAATTAAATATCCTTGAACATCCCAAGGCATCCCTTCATTGAACGTATTTATTATAAGGCGTTTTATACTTTAGAGCTTATATTGCGAAAATTCTTTCCTGTTATAAATTTATACGTTGTAGGTTTGTACCACTTCTGAATTCAAAGGAGCGCCAACCAGATCCTTGGTTACAATTAATTTATATAATAACTAATAAAAGCTCTACTGCAAGGAGAGCAACAGAAATCTCTTAAATATTAGTCAGAGTCACGTGATGGCATGGTTTACATAATGTTTAAGTATCATATGACTCTAAGTACAGCCTAGGTAAAGCAAGTTAATGCAATGTGTAAAATAAATCAACATACGAACGAGGCATACACATATTATATTTAATAATTTGAATTTACCTTCTTCAAACAACAACCATTAACATTATTTATAAATAAAAGTTGCTTTGTTCTTCTTTAATTACATTCGCTTAATTTTTTAGTAAACAAGTCCTTGTTTTCAATGCGATATACATTCAATAACATCATGCTTGCATCCCCGAAGGATTTTAGAATTTAAGGCACGAAACTTTTTACAAGATTAATTTTGCGAGGTTGTTTATTAACGATGCCATTAGCATACTGAATATCATTTATTTATTTTAATCAGGCAATAATATTATTATCATGTTTTTTTATAAGAATTTCGAATAGACCTTAACTAAGTTGAGTTATTGATTACAAAATGGAAGAAGTGGCATATTTCAGTTATTTCACTTGAAAACGCACTTGACAGTATGCAGTGTGTTCCAAGTTTCCTTTAGTCAAGGGGTCAGTCACCACCCCCTTTGTTCTACCTCAAATTAAAGTTCTCACTGAGTAGTATTTAGCTGCACAAAAAAAATCGACAGAAAGAAAATTTGTAATTAGAAGAAAATATTTTAAATGCTGCAGATGACACTTCATCAACTAGCACTCAAAAATCATCAGCACAGTTTAATACATCGAAAACAATAGTACATGAAATTCTTCGAGAACAGCTATTATATCTATATCATTTGCAAAAAGTACATGAACCGATTCCTGAAGATTTTCCTCATAGAATGCAGTTTGTAAACTGGCTATTGGATCAGCAACGAAATAATGTAAACTTCATTAGCAATAATTTTTTCACGGATTTACCAAAAATGGTATCACCAATTTACATTTTACATAACACATATGTATGCGCTGATGAAAATCCCCATTCCCCTATTGTTTCGCATCATCAACATCAGTTCCAATCAATTGATATCTGGGTAGGAATCATTGGCAATTTTTTAATTGGACCATTCGTATTGTCGGAACGCTTGAATGCACAACTTTATTTGGAGTTCCTCCAGAACGAACGCCTTTCAGGATTTAACAGAGCACTTACCACTTAAAACCCGTTGAAACATGTACTTCATGCACCTCATTTCAGTGGGAGCACCTGAATAACGTCTATCCAAACCGTTGGATAGGTAGAGAAGGACTTGTTGCCTGGCCTCCTCGATCTCCCGACCTAACGCCGTTGGATTTTTACCTGTGGGGACACCTGAAAAACTTGGTATATTCCACTCCGGTTGGCACTAGGGAGGAACTTCTACAGAGAATCACGTTTCATTGTGATGTGATAAGGACCAAGGCGGGGTTATTCTGGCGGGTACAGCAGTCCTCAATTCGTCGTGCCCGTGAGTGTATCAGACTTCACGGAGCCCATGTTGAACCCTCTTATGAAGTTTTTCAATAATTTCGTTAAGGTGCCTCCTTTTACATCACTGCGTTTTATTAAATTTTTATATTTTTTCCGATTAAACAACTTAAAATAAAACGTTTCTGTTGTTTGAATGACTTTCGTATGACACTTTGTATGGTCCTTTTTATTAAAAATAAACCATGAATTCGTTTATTATTCTTTTTCTCGAAAACGGTTCATTTTATCGACAATAAGCAAAAGTACCTTTCTTTTAGTCTAAGGTACCCAGATTTGTTTTTTTTTTTTAAGTCTTTATCATACAGAGTGTTAAAAATGTAAGCATTAAGTTGGAAAGCTTAGTCGGCCCCTGGTAAATCAATAAAACTAAATAAGTTTCAAAGACACTATTTGAAGGGGTCCTTGCTAGGGTAAACGGAAAAAAAAACCCCGGAAAAAAAAACCCGGAAAAAATACCCCCGGAAAAAATACCCCCGGAAAAAAAACCCCCCGGAAAAAATACCCCCGGAAAAAAAACCCCCCGGAAAAAATACCCCCGGAAAAAAAACCCATAGGAAAAAAATATAAAAGAAACTCCACAAGCTGTACCAAACGGGTACAGAGAGAACGATACGACTAGCGTCTGGTAAATAATTGGCCGGTGAACTTGAAAAAGGCGAATATGAACAAAAAAGGTGGATTAGATGCCGTGTTAGCGCTGTTTAACCAATATAAGTCTATAATTATTACAATTTTTTTATATCTAGCATATACCGAATTGCAACCAAAAAGGTGGATTAGATGCCGTGTTAGCGCCTGTTTAACCAATAAAGTCTATAATTATTAGTTACAGCATTATGTGCGCATGCGGAAGCCAGGAAGCCAGGAAGCAAGAGTGATATTCCTGTCTGTAGACGCCAGTTTTACGTACCTTCGTATACTCCGCACGCGTGTTCTAAGTTTTTATATCGGGGTTTTTTTTCCGGGGGTATTTTTTCCGGGGGGTTTTTTTTCCGGGGGTATTTTTTCCGGGGGGTTTTTTTTCCGGGGGTATTTTTTCCGGGGGTATTTTTTCCGGGGTTTTTTTTCCGGGGGTTTTTTTTCCTAGATTCCTTGCTAGTGTCCATCACATAAAATTTTTATTAAATTATATTAAGTACTTTGAAAGTAATTCAAGAAAAGCCGATTTTCAGCGGCGTCCTTCGGGGGCACATATCTCCATAGGGATGACCTGTAAGAAAAATTTTTATAAAAACTTATCATCTTACTTTTTATGTTCTATCTAAATCCGAGAGATTTTCCACATTTTCCCGGACACCCTGTATATTTTAATGGTATAAAAAATAAACACATGCTGAATGTTAGTTTTAAATATGACTAGGAAAAAGGTTTATTACATTGTTTCTTTACTTCAAAGCATACAGTACCATATATTTAGCTGTAAATTATGTGTAACTTAAATATATCTTTTTAAATATATATTATATTATACAATACAATTTTCTCAGTGTACGTTTTCGCTTTTAAGCATTTTGTGAAAATATGCGGTTAGGTACTCAATAGTTTGACAAAAAAAGTAAAACAGATAATACTTGTCTAAAATTACATAAGGAATTAAAAAATTACAAAATAAGTGGGGGTTGCCATTTAAGATTTTAGGTGCCTTGGGGATCAGGGGGTTAAATTTAATACAACAACAAGTACCTCTAAAGTTATCCCCCTTCAGATCCAAATTGAGTGTGATTAGCCGAAGAAATATTATATGCTGTTCGTTTTCAAATTGACACCCTGTATATAGCGAAATATTGAGCGTGTTAACAGAATGAAATAACAATTATTCCTCTTCCAGTAAACGGTTTTTAATTTTCGAAAATTACTTGGCAGAAAAGCCATTAGGGCGCTAGTAAAAATGAAAAAATACAAATTAAAAAAAAACAAACAAAGTAACGGCGTGTCACATTTCGCCCCGCTGTTAATTTAATAAGTCAGAAAATTCTTTCAAAGCCCCGAAAAGGCGCAGAATTATTTTTCCTGTCTGGATTATTAGGGGTGGAATGTGTAACCTGACGTTTATTTTATACTGACACATTCTTCTCCCAAAAATATATTTTTACAAAAAAATTTTAAGAACACGATGAAAAAGAATGCATACAGTATACTCTGATATACAGGTGCTTCACGGTGAATGGAATGGAAATAGACGTGTATGATAAACCAGTCAAGGAGACGCTACAAAAATTTGTTTTCTTGAATAAACGGACATGCTCTACCCATCTAATATATTCTCGACGGTGCCGCTTCTACTTGAAAGTAGTATAGCAACTCTGATATTTTTAACGGAAATACCCTGTGTATAAACTTATTTTTGCAATCTCTATTAGTTTCTTAACGACTTATTTTTCCCATTAATTATCGTTTTATCGTTACCGTTTTCGAGATATTTTTGTATATTTTAAACATGACGTGCAATGAATGCGGGTATTTTTGAACTCGAACATACTAAGGCGCCGGAAATTGGTTTTGCATTAGGCAATACCCAGAGGCTTTTTACGCTATAGCCAAATCTTAGTTGCAATATACAGGATAATCTAAAAATACAATTACCTATTTTGGTTACTTGAAAGAACGTCCTCAAGTAGATTTTTTAAAATTAAACTCTCTCTGTCTGTTATTACTGATTTGAAATGATGCTGAAATTTGTTCTTCATTTTTGTATACATATTATAATGATAGAGGCCTCGACAAATCAAGCGTTTATTTAAGCTGAAAGAAGATTAAGTCCAAAAAGGTGCTTATACCTCCTTTTTTAAACGATCCAGGGCTTCGCTCAACTCCATTTCCTTATTTGAAGTTTGGCCAACAAAGGTCCCAATGAATAATAGAAGTTAAAGGCAATGCCTGACTTGAAAGAGAGAGAGAGAGAGAGAGAGAGAGAGATCCAGAATGGAACATATTATAATCCAATCCAATACCCATCCAGTATAAAAATGTTATTCCTAGAAAGGCAGATCAAAAATTGATGTATAAAAATTAAAACATAGTACAAAACATCAACAAAAACATTAACAATGCGTATTTAAATCAATGCAAATGCAAACAATTTTTTAGATTTATAATAACGAAACTTAATTTATAATTTTAATCTCTGAGAAACCCATACATTATTTTCCCTCTATTCAAGCAACAAACATGACGATCAAAATAGACCATGTTTAAAATAACTCCCACATAACCACTTATGACTATCGTACGATTGAGTATTTCATGATTGCGAAACATTTGTTATGATCACGTTTTAAAATATTAAGGGGTGTCGTAGGGCGACCTTTATTTATTACATCTCTCCGGTCATTATCTCTAAGTCTATAAAATGGCGTTTCATACGAGTATATAATTAACCGATACCTAACTACTGAAGTTTCTGACTTGAAGCAATTATTTGAAAAAGTTATTCCCATATAATACGGTTTTTAGTCAGTGTGTGATATACAGTGTAATGTTTCATACCACTGTTATTATCGGAATAAAGTTGGCCTCCGAGATCACCTGAAAAAAAATATGAAACGACGCGACGAGTGGAGTCAACAAACGCATTTTGGAAGGAAACGGCCAGTGTTTTGAGAATCCATGTTAATATTATGTTTAATTATTTCGGCAGTTTTAATTATTATTTAAGGCGGTAACAGTTTAACAAAACGCACGTGGTGACTGCACTCATCGTGGTAGATCTCACACGTAAATATCTAACTAAAATTTGTCCATAATGTAAAAATCCTCCGAGTATTGTCTAGTTCCGAACCAACTTTTAGTGCCTTAGTATATTAAGGTTCAGTAATATCAGCATTTGTCGCAGGTCATGTTTTACGAAAAAAAAATGGAAATTAATTAATAGCTCGAGAACGGTAACATGTAATAATTACAGAAACATAAAAAGTAAAGCTGTTAAGAAACTAATAGAGATTGCAGAAATAAGTTTAAATACAAGGTATTCTGTTAAAAATATCATAGTTGCTATATACTAACTTTCTAGTAAGAGCGGCAACATCGCGTTATTGAATATTTTAGCCGGGTAGAGCATGCCCGATTGCCCGCTTATGCAAAAAACAACATTTTTGGAGTATCCTGTCCACCCAGTGTGATACACCCTCTACGTATATATACCGCATAATACATATTTATACGTGTAAATCAATCAATACACGGTGGGCCAAAAAAAGTGACCACATTTGATTTTTTGGAATAATTTTATTGTTGAAAATTATTTTTGAACCAAATTTGCAGGACCTATTAACAAAAGTATAGGTTATCGTAAAATGAATTTAAAACTGATAGAATTAAATTACAATATCGTACAGGGCAAGTTAAAATAAGAAGTTACTTCAAACTAGCCGCAAAATTAGTTTTTTTATTTTTTTTAATAATTATGACTTACATCTTAAAGATTGTTTTATTCTGAACAAACAAAAAGAGTCTTTTCACATTTTTTGATATTTCATTCGGTTCGATGGTTATAAGCAATTTTTTCACCAAACATTTCGACTGTTAATTTGTAACAATTATTATTAATAATTGAATGTCACCCTTTTTTTAGTTGGCCATGTAAACAAATTCATATCGTCTTTTTATTAATGGTTGCTATGAATTGTAACTTGACAGTTGTCATAGTTAAAGTGGAAATACTGATTTGTTCAATAACATGCTTACAATAAACGATAAAATTTTGATAAAAGCGCTTTGGCAGGAAAAAAACTATGGTGCAAGAAAAATAGTGCGTGAATTTCCTAACAGAAATTGGGCATTATCAAGTGTTTCAAGACTGCTGAAAAAAATGAGGGAAAATTACGGCAATTTTGAGAGAAAGCAAAAGAGTGGGAGGCCACGCAGTGTAAGGATCCAGAGAAACATTGAAATTGTTAGAAGAAATATTAAAAGCCCTGTAAACTTTCCAGGAAGTAGTAAAAGCCCAAGAATGATTGAAAAGGATTATCTTATAAAAAGATCTTCAGTTAGACGGATTGTTAAGGAAGACCTGCATTTTAAAACCTTTAAAAGACGATATGTGCATAAATTATCGGAAGTGTCAAAAAGGTCAAGATTAGATAGGTGTATAGGTTTGCAGAGAAAATTCAGAAGAAATAATATTGTCAATAACATTTGGTTTACGGACGAGAAAATGTTTTACTTGCGACCCAGTGGCGTAGCCACAGGGGGGGGAGCAAGGGGGCGATCGCCCCCCCCCCTCCCCTCTTGGCCTGGCGCCCCTTTACTACTTAAAAAATAATTCTTAAAAAACAATATCGGTCTTATTTTATTTTTAGTAAAGAAGAGCGATCGGAATAAACTTAATAAAACCGGTTTTGAGAGCGTTCCATCATATATTTAATTTATTTCATTTTATATAGCGGATTTTAACTTCATTTGGGGCCAGACCCCTGTTTCCTAGGGAGCATGAAGAAGGTGAATTCCTACGAAATTTGGGCGTGGTCCCAAAAATTTTTTGCCTGCGAAGCTTTAGCTCCGCACTCTGCGCCCCTACGATAGTTCGCCCCTCCCGCCCCAAAATGCTGGCTACGCCACTGTTGCGACCGCCGACAAACTCCCAGAATAATAGGTTGTATGACAATGTCGCTAAAAAAGAAAACATTAGTGCAGATAGGCTACTTATTGAACAAGAACACTTTGTTCCAGGCTTGATGGTCTCCCTTGGTGTATCAAAACTAGGCAAAACAAGTGTAATTTTTATAAACTCTGGCGTGAAAGTTAATTCTATGGTATACTGCCATGAAGTTCTTAAAATCATGCTACCGGAATTGGAAACGTTTCAGGATTATTATATTTTCATGCAAGATGGTGCCCCTGCCCATCGATCACAATATACCATTAGTTTTTTAAGACAACAGTGTCCAGAAATTATCGCTCCAGATAAATGGCCGCCAAACAGTCCAGACCTTAATCCTGTGGATTACGCCATATGGGGAAATTTGGAAGTAGCCGTGCACAAAAATAGAAATTTGAATAGTATGGACGACTTAAAACGAGAAATTTACGCTGTTGGGAAAACTATGACCAAAACACAATTAATGGCGCAATTAATCAATGGAAAAGACGTTTACAGAAATGCATTGAACAAACCGGAGGACATATTGAACAATTTTTTAAATGATTTTTTTTGTTAGATCATTAGATTTGATTTGATGTTAATAAACCGCAGAGAAATGTTTGGTGAAAAAATTGCTTATAACTATCGAACCTAATGAAATATTAAAAAATGTGAAAAGACTCTTTTTGTGTCAGAATAAAACAATCTTTAAGATGTAAGTCATAATTATTAAAAAAAATAAAAAAAATAATTTTTCGGCTAGTTTGAAGTAACTTTTTATTTTAACTTGCCCTGTACGATATTGTAATTTAATCCTATCACTTTTAAATTCATTTTACGAGAACCTATACTTATGTTAATATGTCCTGTAAATTTGGTTCAAAAATAATTTTCAACAATAAAGTTATTCCAAAAAGTCAAATGTAGTCACTTTTTTTGGCCCACCGTGTATTTTCCTAAGTTTTGTTAAATTTATCTTTGAATTCATGAAATACAATGGTGTCAATGGCCACAATAATAAACATCTCCTTGAAATTAAGTGGTTACTAAAACGTTTCTTTTAAATAACTTTTTAATAAACCATTGGAAGAAAGCTAATGTTTTTTAACGTTAGCTGTGCGGGGCAAGGTATTGGGCAAACTTGTAATTTAAATTATCGTCGAGCACTTTTTGATTCTCATTTAATGAAAACCCAGAATTCCCAATATCCTCCTGAGATTGATTGGCGTCTGTAGATTTCGAAATAAACGAGCCCGGAGCGGCGATCATTCAATTCCCCAATTTTGGACAATTACACGTTATATGAAAGAAAAACTTTTAACCATAAAAGAAAATGAGTTAATTTTGCGAGTTATATATATGTATATATTATATAGACTAGCGAATATTGGGGAGTGCAGCAAATGAAAAAATACTCTTTAAAGTTATTCCAAGCTTTCGGAAATCATTTAATTTATTTCATTTTCATCCTCAGGGAGACTACAAATTTATATAAAAATTGAGATTAGGAAAATTGTTGTGATTAATAATCATAATGTTTACTTACAACCTTCTTGAGATTGTTCATAAAGATGTTCGTATAAAATAGGAGACATGTGAGAAGAAAATGTGTTGAAAATCAAACCGACGTCTGGAGATACTATAAAAACCATTGTGTATGGACGAAGAAACACACATTTAAAATAAAAATCAAATTTAACTGATTACATTTTGAAAAAATTGTTATATAATTCAAAGTCTACGAGAATATTACGCGGGAAACCATGTCCTGCGTGCAACAATTTTTATGTGACTGAATATAGGTTAGGAAATACTGTCATTGTCATCTGTCAGGTTTTTTTGATTTAAGTGTTAGCATGCAGCAAACCTGAAACATCACATTATTATGAGGTTCCTAGTGTAAAGTATTGTTATCGTTGGAATTGATTGTAAGTAAATTATTATCTAAATGGAGAAGGTATGAATAAATTACACTTAAATGTTGAATATCTGTTCTTTTGTTCATACAATTGGGTTCTTGAGCAATAAATGTCATTTCCAAAAACAACCTTTTTTTATAATTAGTTTGTGTGGTTAGAATCTCAGCTGAATTAAAATTAATGTTGTGATCAAAATTATTAGCATGGGCACATCTCTCTGGATGGTGTCTACAATCACTCCTGTGGTTCGTGATTCTACCAATTCCACCAGACAATAAGGGTCTAGAAGTTTGACCTATGTATACTTTATTGCAGTCTGCACAGGGGATTTTGTAGACAACGTCCGACAGTTGATTCGGTTGTGTTTTATCTTTGAGTTTTGAATGTATAGAGTTTATTGTAAGTACTGGTTTATATGCAATCCTTATATTATCTATTTCTCTGAAAAGTCTAGATAGTTTTGGGGTGACTTCCCTTATGTATGGCAATGAGGTGAATTTAATGTTTACAGTCGCTTCAGTTATATTTCTGTTATTGTTGTTAGTATTAATATTATCCACATTGTATACTTGTGTTAAAATGGTTTCCCGCGTAATATTCTCATAGGCTTTGAATTATATAACAATTTTTTCAAAATGTAATCAGTTAAATTCGATTTTTATTTTAAATTGTGTGTTTCTTCGTCCATATACAATGATTTTAATAGTAGGTATCTCCAGACGTCGGCTTTAATTGCAATTGACTTTGATTTTCAACACATTTTCTTCTCACATTCTCAATTTGTATATAAATTTGTAGTCTCCCTGAGGATGGAAATGAAATAAATGATTTCCAAAAGCTTGGAATAACTTCAAAGAGCATTCTTTCATTTGCTGCACTTTCCAATATTCGCTAGTCTATTTCTCAACTAGTCAGCAACGACTACCCTCTCTATATATCTATATATGTATATCTCAAAAATGTTCAATTCAATCACGGAAGTTGCTCTTCGTTCCCTTAAGGATCTTACCACAAGAAAGCGATCGTCAGCTACATTCGTTTTTCTGTTTCGTCCAGATCCTTGCCGCTTGCCGTCTAGTAAAATTCCCTGTTTCCAAGTACCCATTCCAAGCTTATTAACCTATCCACCTACGCACGAGCATTTCAGAATTTTCAGTACATCTACTATTATTACCTAATTATTTTATATTAGCAAAATGCTAACAAATAAATCACACCTTCCAAAAAAAAAAATCAAAACTTTTCTAAAATCCTTAACCACTTACCCTTTCAAATAATTACTGTCAATAACAAGAAGATATTATAGTACTCAGCTAGACAAAAATGGTATTTTGACGAAAAACAATATCTGTTATTAGTTTTAGGATTTTAATAAATAAAAATAATTTTTTTTTTCTAATATTAATTATTGTCACTCTCTTGTTAAATATTTATTTAAAATGGCACTAGCCTTAACTTAACGGAACAAAAATGTACCATAAATTACTTTGCGTGAAGAATCCGTTTAATAGTTTTCCTGGGTTTCACCCAGTAAGAACGGCAAAACTCATTTATTTTAAATAAAATCTGTTTTTCTGGGATGCATCTGATGAGTCCTTCTATTCGGTTCAGCTGTTGCACACCTACTAAGATGTACGCAGGGTTGGCAATAGGTCTAGAATTAGGTTTAACATATTTAGTGATGTTTTATCGGTATTTTTGCAATTTGTACGAATCGAATGAGAAAAATAACAATTATTTGGATCTTTTACACCAATTATTTTAATAACAAACAATCATTTTGCATCAATTTTATTTCAATAATTCCTTAAACATTCCTTTAAAATAATGTGTTTTTACCAATATTACCTAAACAAACTAAAATTAGTGTGGTTGGACGAAAATATTGCAACATAATATCTATATACTGTGAAGTGAAAAATTGTTAGTGATATCATCAGTAATGGCAGATCCTGTTCGACCAAAAACTAGCACACTTTTGTGATGCGTCTCCTAACTTGGAACTCGCTCATTATGTTTGATATTGTGTTTGTGTTTTTTCTATTTTTAATCGGTGTTACGTGTCTAGTTTACTATTTACCGGGAAGACGAGTAGACAGTGATGAACCAGCCTACTTACCCAGTAGGCCTTTGCAATGCTATGTTACTGTTCCTTCGGGTGATATACAGAGGACACCGGTTGATCACGTGTAAATAACTGTAAGTACCTCTAAGTATGCTGTTTGGTAAGTTTGTACCATTTAAAGAAAAATTATTATCTATATTATGAATGTGAATGTTTGTTTGTTTCTTTCTTTGCCCCGTATGCGTTCCTATACCATTCATCCGATTGCGATGAAGCTTTGGTGAGTTGTTGTGTGCACGCCCACGAAGGTTTCCAACTAACCTAAACTAACTTAAAAAAATAAAAAATTGAAACCGCTCGAGTACGCAATGTCTTAAACAGTCGTCGAGCAACGGAATGAGTGGTATTACAACACATGCCGGGTACTCGCTAGTTAATAATAATATTAGACATTACCTATATGTCAGTATCAGTAGAATACTATAGGTTAGAGATGGAACAGACCACCGCGTCATAACTGCTATGCTATTGATCTCGAATGACACCAGACAGGAATATTTTAAAATCAAAAGAGATAAAACATGTTTTACTTTCACACGCGGACGATGCGGTGGCCTCTTCTAAGTTGTATGGTTGTATCTTACTATAGTATTGACAAGAACCGGTGATCGATGCTATTATCAAGCGAAGCGCGGGTTTACCAATCTTGTTTCTGTGATTCCCCAAATGTAACAGCGATACAGTGAATATTTAGATTCTTATCTTATCTATGTTTCAATTTCAATCGGAATAAAACAGATTATAATAATGAAATGAATGACCCAAGTACTTGTGATATATAATTATGTATTTATTCTGAGTAAGTGTATGATTAAAACCGCCAAACCGGACGTCCGTTTCATACCTACGTTGTCCACGACTTCTCACATGTTCTTATTTTCTAATAAAATAATTTAAGAAACGGTTTCTGCAATGAGGGACTTACTACTTTAAAGGTTTGTTATAAAACCTAATTAAATTGACATGATTTTTCTGGTATAAATATCTAATATTAAGGTTAGGTAGGAACATATCTTATGCTTTTATGCACCTGTTTTTCAGAATAGGCGTTTGAGTTAACTTTCAAAGAAAAGGTACGCAAGGGGAAAGAAAAGTAGTTTAAAAATTCCAAAATTAAATTCATGACTCAAACATTGTTGAAATTCCAACATTAATTGTTTTTGTGGAATATAGAGTTATTTTAAGCAAATCAAGATATTAAAACGGTTTCTATTGAATATATCTATTATTATGCTCTCTTTAAAACTGTAACATTTGCAAAAAGTGCAGCCTACTATTTTTTTTTCTAAGGAAATTAGAAATCTGAAAGGTTTTTATACAGCGCGCCCTCTGTGAAGCAAAATACAAATTAGCAACAATCACCAACCACCAACGAGGCTAAGTTTTATAAAATGCGAAAATCGGAAGGTAGGTGTATAAGACACGGGCGATACAGAACTCCGCAGATCGACAGGTAAGAGGATTAAAAATGTATGAGTCTCCGCAGGTCATAAAATGTTGCCCTCTTGGTAATACTTGAAACTCCGCATATTGATATTTAAAATTATAAATGCCATTTGAAACTTGCTGCCCTGGTGTTTTTTAGTTTTTTATACCTCTTTTATTTTTTTTTATAAGTAGATCGACTCAAAAAGGGCTGGTAAATAATTGGCCGGTGAACTTAAAAAAGGCGAATTGAACCAAAAAGGTGGATTAGATGCCGTGTTAGCGCTGTTTAACCAATATAAGTCTATAAAAGGGGCAAACAATTAATAATAATATTCCCCGGTGAACTTGAAAAAGGCGAATTGGAACCAAAAAGGTGGATTAGATGCCGTGTTAGCGCTGTTTAACCAATATAAGTATATAAAACCTTATACCTGCGCAAGGATTCTGCGGAATCTCATAGGCGGATTAAGAGCAATAATTTTATGACGATAGACTAATTACCTGTATCTGCGGAGTTCCATGCTGCCCTAAGACACAGTACTTTTAAAGGTAGGATATTCACCAGCTTGTCGCTCCCTTATTACAGAAATACGAAGAAAGCTTAAATATCGGAAATTAGATAAGGTTTCCATTCCTGTTACGAAATAAATACCCTAATGAGGTAATTTTTTAAAACAGTTAAAAATTTTTATTTTGTCTCAGCAACTACGCCCTCTAGAGGTAATTGTACGACTTTAAAATTAATCTTGAGCGCTTTGTCTTTGTCGGTTTCCCCATAAAATTTGTTTTCCTGAAAGTCTAGCAGCAATACTTTTTGAGATATGACCAGAGCCATCTTTATCTGAACACTCTGTATATTCAAATGTATACTTGGTTGCATATTTACGTAGATTTTAACGATCGAGTGTGTGTTTTAGTCGTAGACCTCGTAACTATTAGACCGAACAATAACAAATAAACGTGTTGTCATCATTGTATTCCAGTGTAAAGTAAATCAACATTCGAGCTGCTCCCCTCCACTTGGTTTGCCAGACTTACGCCACAGAAAACGTAGTTTTCTGGGCTTACTCTGTTAAAAGTGTTAACTTCTATGATTTACTAGAATAACATGAGGTGGGAAATATATAACATTGCCTAAAACCTTGTAAAAAATCTGTAGTATGGCAACGCAGCAAAAAAGAAGATCTCATCATTTTCGTGGCCATCCGCATCGACTCGGCAATACTCGGATTTGTGACAGCGTTTTTCTGTGGGTTTTCCTGGAGTTCTGTCAACCTAACCTTTATTGTTCTGCGGTTTTGTCGCATGCATATGTAAATTCAGAGTAATCCCCACTCCCAACCCCACCTAGCTCCTCACGGCGTCTCGCCACCAACGATTTTGGCATCACAATTTTATAGCATTTATGAATGGCGTGTCGGATCTATAGTTACGATACCTATGGTTTTAGTCCGCCGAAACGTGATATACAGAGTGGCCCATAAGGGCCATAAGTCACGCTGGATTTAAACTTTTATTAACTTTTTAGTCAGATCATATACAGCGTGGCCATTTGAAAACGAAACAAAGCCAATTCTGGGCACCCCAGGTTTTAAAGAAAAAAATGCTCGAATCCGTCGATTTTTGATTATAGGGGGAAATATTTTTCAGCTGATTTTATTATTTTGGGTTTGTTGAAACCAAAAATCACAGAAAGAACGGTTTGTTCGCTAAAAATTAGAATTAACTATATATTTATGGCAAGTACAATTTTCTATAGAAAAATTAATAGTCTTACGATGGAATTTAGTAAATTACAGTTTTCAAGAGTATTGAAAAATCATTTATCATAGTGTTTGTGTAGGATAAGCTTCCAGTTCCAAACTCCAGCAACAGCTCGTCTTCGGAAGGTGAACATATTTATTCAATAACTTAGAACCAGAAGTTATACAGCATCAACAAAAAAGCGAGTTATATGCTGATAATACTATCCAAATGTATGTACACGGACACTCAGTTTATAGAACATTCCAACATAGAAGTCCCCAGAGCAATCGTAGTTAACTTAGCGGCAAAATTTGAGCAGAGCCTGTACTTTCGAACACAGGATACTGAATTTGAACGAGCTCCTGCAATTTTCAACCCTACATTGCAAGTTTTCTAGTAGAATTTTTTTATATACTTTTATAGAAAATGAAACAAAACCAATCGCATTACTTCACAGGTATAGTTATCGGCCAGGTGTTTTTGTTTACCCTAGGCGTCAGGTTATTTGATTTAACTATAAAAATTAAAATTGTTTATTTGAGTGGTCAAAGGTCTTGCTTGTTTATGGCTTTGCTACTAGGCAATTGCCAAATTTTTGAAATTTGAAATATTTGGGGTTATGGTTAATTTTCTTCTTCTGTCCTTTTTAATAAACTGTTTTGATTTCGTGATACGAACCTTTTTAAAACAGTTTAAGGATTTATTTTATTGCGCATTGAGTTCTGTGCAGTTAACGAACTGCTTGGAATAAATCCTCCTTATTTTACAATCACAACAATCCTACTGTCACGCCACGCACTCGCTAAACGTCATTGCTTTGGCTTTAGTCCTAACACTCCTAACAGACGTTGATCGGCCAGTACGTGGAAGGTCACTTACAGCACCCTCTTGTCTAAAACATTGCACTGAATGACTAAGCTTTGATCCTTTCATCTACGAATAGCGCTATTCGTCGAATAATGCCTATGAAAACAATAATTATCGATACAATTGAATCTATATTATTTTTAGAATAAAGATATTCGGACGTGAATTATTCTAAAGGACACCCTCGCGGGCCAAAGAAATCTCGATGGTTTTGATTCGTTGTGCGGTTGTCAACTTCTCCATGACAAATCTCGTACCAATCTTGACTATAAATCCTAACAAAAAGAAAAGCAAAAATTTATATCTGACTAAAAAGTTATTAGAACTTTAAATCCCGTCATTACTTATGGGGCACCCTGTTGTTACTAATTAAATAAGATGATAGTCTTTGATATAGATACCTACTTAATAAACTATATATAATATTACGTATTTAATGAAAAATACCCAGTTTTGAGTAGGTAAATATAATTTCGGTAAATACCCTAATTTTATTTATCTCTACCCAGTGGCGGATCTAACGTGGCGCAAACGACGCACACTGCTTCTTAAGAAATGTAAATTGAAAGCGTTATACGTACGAACACGATTATTAAAATGGGGGATTAATAAAAAACTACAGTGAAATTTAAAAGACGCGGCAACGTTGTATACGTAGGAAACTAAAAGAAAAAAAGGACCAGGAAAAAAAGAAATACTTACCTCAAATTAACAAAGTTTTTTGCTACAAGCCAATATAATTGTTACGTTGCAAAATTAGGTAATAACAATTCGGAAATAGAGAACAATCTAGTTCCAGTACTTACAGTAGACTTATCTACAAGCTCAGACGCTGACGCTGCTGAAACTGGCGCAATTATTAGAATCAGCAGTGTTGAAGGAAATGTCTACTAATTAGAACAGTGCGAGCCTAGCACATCAAAAGCGATTAGCCCATTAGCAGAAACAGAGCCACATAGTAAGAAAACTAAAGACACTGCTAAAATTGTTATAAATTATCAAGATATATCTTTATGGCCCAACAATTTTTCATACATATACTTTGAAAAACCTTAAAAAATGGTCTGAAGATAAAAAGATACTTGCTTTGCTACTCGTCTACCAAGGGATGTGTTTATTATGTTACTTGCAAATTTTTTTCAACAACAGAGCTACAGTTTAAAACTGGATATAAAGATTGGTCAAACATTTCACGAGACGTAGACAACCAGCAGCAGACAAATGATCACAAAAATTCAACTATAACGTGGTTTACACATAAAGGAAATAAGCTCACAATTGATAGGAAATTGGAAGAACAGGCAAGAAGGGAAGCTGATACATTTTATAATATATTATTAGGGGTTGTTTCTGTTTTGAAATTTTTGTGTCATAGAGGTCTCGCCCTTAGAAGCCATGAAGATAAATAGGGTTCTCCCAATAATGGTAATTTTATGGGAGATTATTGAGTTACTCGGAATTTCTTAAAATAACACCTAAATAAATGATAATCAAGGGCACAAAAAAATATGATGTTCAGTTCTACTCCTTAATGAGAGTGGGAGCTGTGAATTTATTGCCAGAAGTTGTTGACTATTTTGGGATTCTCCAAAAACTCTATGTGTCTTTTTAAGCTTCACCTCATAGGTGGAACATTATATGTAATTGTGCAAACTTACAATACGCTTTGTAATCGTTAAGTATAACAATATGGTGTGCTCACTATGAAGCTGTCAGAGCCTTGTTAAAACCTTTAAAACATGTCATTGCCGACCAAACAAGCTGATTTTAGAAACGAGGCCAAAATTTTATTTAATAAATTATCAAAAATAGAATACGTAATGCTAATGCTAATTTGGAAAAAAATTCTGGAACGCTTTAATTAAGTATCTGTTACGCTGCAGACCTCTGGCCTAGACATACAAGAAGGGTGCAATTTATTTTGTTCCTTTATAAGTTTATTTATAAAAGAAATACGAAAAAATTCAGAAATAGAAACTAATGAATGATTTGGTTTCTAAATCAATAGACTTAAGAGAAGACGTTGGACAAAGTTACTAGCAGATAAATAGACTCAAAGCACATGTTTTACTGGTAAAGACAAATATTGCATGGATGTCATAACAGGTTATTAGATTGCTTATCTGTGAACTAGATCGACGTAGCACTAAGATGTAGTGAGAATATTTCAAGTACTTTTCAATTTAGGAAATCCTTTAAAGGACGAAATCAATGAAGATAATCTATTTTAGAATTTTACAGTGACAATCTTAATGAGGATTTGATTAATGAGGCCAAGCAATTTAAGCAATACTTAAAAATCTGTCTCCCACCCTAAAATGTTGTTAGTTGTTCGAAAACGTTAGGTATATTCAGTGGCGTAGCCACAGGGGGGCGATCGCCCCCCCGCCCCTCTTGGCCTGGCGCCCCTTTACTACTTAAAAAATAATTCTTAAAAAACAATATCGGTCTTATTTTATTTTAGTAAAGGAAAGCGATCGGAATAAACTTAATATAACCGGTTTTGAGAGCGTCCCATCATATCTAATTTATTTCTTTTTATATAGCGGATTTTAACTTCATTTGGGGTCAGACCCCTGTTTCCTAGGGAGCATGAAGATGGTGAATTCCTACGAAATTTGGGCGTGGTCCCAAAAAATTTTTCCCTGCGGCGCTTTAGCTCCGCGGTCTGCGCCCCTACGATAGTTCGCCCCTCCCGCCCCAAAATGCTGGCTACGCCACTGGGTATATTGTACAGTAAAAATATGACTGAGGTCTTTCCAAATTTGTATATCGCCTTAAAATTGTTTTTTTTTAACAATCCCCATGAAGCAGAGAGGTCATTTGTATGACAGAAAAAAGACTCAAATACTTAAGAATTTGTAAATAAAACGACAATGTCTTCCTCCACAAATTTAATAAAGGTAAAATTCTTGTTCCCTACATGTTTCGGGCGTCTAGACGTCCATCTTCAGGGGATACTAGAAGGAATTTCATCTTTACAAAGCTAGTTAGAATCATGGTGAACACTGACTTACCCATAATCGAGTTGACTATAAAAACTTTAAATGGTTGCCTCAAATTAATGAGTACAGCCAAAATTGAGTAGGAACCTCAGAAATTGGGTGGACTTGTGAAAAATTATAATTTGTATATTTATAGAATGAAAATTTTTGTGAAAATATAAGAATTGAATAGCAAATATATTATTTTAAAAGGTGCATTTTATTTTTTAATGATGATTTTCTAGAAAAACATTGTACTTAGTTGTGAAGAAAGAAATTTAAAATAAAATTTTTGGAGGCATGCTCCGTGTTAATTTTTAAAAAATTGAAATTTTTTTTATACCAGAGGGGCTATGCCCATGGTAAT
Organism: Polydrusus tereticollis; assembly: GCA_963920685.1. Lineage (NCBI taxonomy): Eukaryota > Metazoa > Arthropoda > Insecta > Coleoptera > Curculionidae > Polydrusus > Polydrusus tereticollis. Next base: position 145,909,289 of record OY987329.1, read on the forward strand.
ATATAAATTATGAAATCATTTCATTTAATGAAAAAAGAACTTTTTATTTTTAATTTTTTTAAAAAACAGAAATAGTGCTAAATCACCACCATGTTCACTTTACACACACGTGTCTTAGAGTGAAAGAGAGTAGGTAAAGCGGATATGACATCACTTGGATGTCAGCTGTTAGAAAATGAGGTTTACCTAAACTCGATATTGGATTTAAAAAATCGATGAGAGTATGTCAATATTCAATAGAATAAAGTTTAAAAGTTGTGGTCACTAGACGCTCATAGTATCCGAAGAATGACTGACACCAGACATCTGTCAATGAATTATAAAAATTGGGGTTAAAATGTTCACTAGTTTCACTAAATAATCAAGCTCTTACTATCTCTACTTTACTCTTTCCCTACCCAAGGGAGTTCAACTGTTCTTTTGATTTTGTCAATCCTACCTTGACTCCCTAAGAATTTTCTATTCATAGATATTAATTGTTTTTACACATCTATGACTTTGAGACTGTTTATAGGCTGAGGTTTTCATGTTTCGAGTGTATCATCTAGTGTTAACTATAGTGTTTACCCCTTGTGCGACTCGCAAATTCAGTGCAGTTTAGTGCCCCCCTCTGAACATTTTAACCCCAATTTTTATAATTCATTGACAGATGTCTGGCGTCAGTCATTCTTCGGATACTATGAGCGTCTAGTGACCACAACTTTTAAACTTTATTCTATTGAATATTGACATACTCTCATCGATTTTTTAAATCCAATATCGAGTTTAGGTAAACCTCATTTTCTAACAGCTGACATCCAAGTGATGTCATATCCGCTTTACCTACTCTCTTTCACTCTAAGACACGTGTGTGTAAAGTGAACATGGTGGTGATTTAGCACTATTTCTGTTTTTTAAAAAATTTAAAAATAAAAAGTTCTTTTTTCATTAAATGAAATGATTTCATAATTTATATATTACCATGGGCATAGCCCCTCTGGTATAAAAAAAATTTCAATTTTTTAAAAATTAACACGGAGCATGCCTCCAAAAATTTTATTTTAAATTTCTTTCTTCACAACTAAGTACAATGTTTTTCTAGAAAATCATCATTAAAAAATAAAATGCACCTTTTAAAATAATATATTTGCTATTCAATTCTTATATTTTCACAAAAATTTTCATTCTATAAATATACAAATTATAATTTTTCACAAGTCCACCCAATTTCTGAGGTTCCTACTCAATTTTGGCTGTACTCATTAATTTGAGGCAACCATTTAAAGTTTTTATAGTCAACTCGATTATGGGTAAGTCAGTGTTCACCATGATTCTAACTAGCTTTGTAAAGATGAAATTCCTTCTAGTATCCCCTGAAGATGGACGTCTAGACGCCCGAAACATGTAGGGAACAAGAATTTTACCTTTATTAAATTTGTAGAGGAAGACATTGTCGTTTTATTTACATTACGTAAACTCCACTGCAAGTATGGACTACTTTTTCAACTTAAGAATTTTGTCCATTGGAAGTCACTATCCTTTGATAAGTCAATAAAGCAATTTACAGTAGATATCTAAATTGTCACCCTGACAGGAGTGACAACGTACGTGAAAAATTGTGAAAAAAGAACAAATAAGGTTTAAAGAAGTAGTTTATCGTAGGGAGGATGGATCCTTTACCTACGAAGCCGGCCAAACCGCCTACCCCCCTATTTCCTTCTTCAAGGAGCAAAATATTCTGCACTATTCGTTTAAGTTCGCAGAGGAGAAAGAACTTCATGTCGTCCTCCGAGGGGTACTTGAGATCTGGTCTGAGGACAAAGTTAAAGCCGACCTCTAAGAGTTGGGCCTCACTCTCTCGAGGGTAATCAGATGGAAACGGGCAGACGGGTCTGCTATGCCTCTGGTACTCGTCATTCTGCCTAGGGAAGAGAAAATAATTTATGACTTAAAATCAATTTTATTGACAATATTCGTATTAAAGTAGAAGCACAGAGGACTAAACCTCAAATAAAACAATGCCATAGGTGCCTGCTGTAGGGGCACTGCATAAATGTAATGCACCCTTTAAGTGTATGAAATGCGCGAAAAATCATATGTCGCCAGAGTGCCCGAACCCGCAAGCACTTAAATGTTCTATAACTGCGGCGAAGCCCATGCCTCCAACTCGAGGGAATGTAAGGATCATCCAGATCAAATTAAAGCAAAATTTAATTATAAAACCAATTTTATAGAAGCACCCAAATCAACTTTTACATGGGGCACCCAAAATAACAATTCTCTGGTACAGAGGCATGGCAAACAATAATGCAGAAATCAATGCAGTCCTTGCTCTCTGAGTTGCAAGTTAGAATGCAGGAACAAGTACAAAACATGTCGACCTCAGACGAACAAATACTCGTCTGAGATGTCGACTTTAATGAATAATATTCATTAATGACGACGCAAACTGAAATCACTTTCTTCAGCTTGGCGACAATCAATATAAACGGGATTGAAGGCAAAAAGCTTGAAATTATTGATTTTGTACAGAGGTATAGCATTGATATACTTCTTGTACAAGAAACATGGCTCAAAGGGGAACGGGTTACTTTTCTTAAATACAGCATCTTTAGAGATGATCGACTGGACCGAAATTTAGGCGGAACCATGGTTCTCCATTAATAATAGGGGAGACCTCAACGCAAAACATAACATTTGGGGCTGTCGGGCTCAAAATACCTATTTAACAATTCACTTAATTTAAACTACCATAATTTGCCGCCGGAGGAACCCACACAGTGCCACACACCATCAAACGGGTTCATTGCCGAAATTACTGGATATTTTTGTCATTAAAAACACAGGTCAGCTCTCACAGACAATTGTGCTGTCAGAGTTGACCTCTGATCACAGGTCAGTTATTCTTGAGTACGGTAATCAGGCCGAAAGGAGCCATGGCTTCACTGACCAGAACAAACTGGTTAGTCTTTAGACGAAAGCTCGAAGAATGCGTAAGCATAGCGCCAATTCAGTCTGATTCAGAGGTAAAAGAAGCCCTTAGAAAAGTCACTGCCAATATAGACCCAGCACTGACTGATTCCTCGATGACAACTACATCCAGATTCGAAGGGGGACGTCATTGGAGGCAAACTCGTTCAACGAACCAAAGATAAAAATAAGCTACTAAGGCAAGCATACAGGACTGGCGGCCCGCGCATCAAAGTTCAGCCAAATAGGGCAACCGCCGAAATAAGGGCTTTATTGAAACAAAAGGAATCTGATGTATGGCAAAGAAAGACTTAAAATCTAAAAACTGAGGATAACACAATTTTTAGGTTTACAAGATCCCTGACAAAGGCAGGACGTAAATCTATGTCATACATCAGAGATCCTCAAACAAATCAACCTGCAACGGATCCTAGGATAAAAACTGAACTGTTTGCTGACAGTCTAAGTGAACAGTTCAGCTTGTTTTCGTCAACGGACCCTGAAAGAGATACGCGAGTCTCTAGGACAATAGAAATCTATAAAAACACACCCAGAAACGTGATGGATATTCCACGTATATCCGTTGAGGAAGTTCGCTCCGTACTGCACGGTATTGGTGCAAAAGAGGCGCCCGGCTTCGACAGTATTAGGAACAAGACGCTCAAAAATTTGCCAGAGAAAACAGCGATGGATCTAGTAAACATAGCGCAAGTTACACTCGAAAGAGGTTGCGATCCAGACACTTGGAAAAGGGCCAAGTGACATTAATTCCGAAAACTGGGAAAGACCTGACGTTGACTGCCAGCTAAAGATCAATAAGTCTGCTATCGTGTTTAGGCAAGGTTGTTGAAAAATTGATACTAAATCGGATAACCGATTTTGTATCAAACAACGACCTATTACCACCAGAGCAGTTCGATTTTCGAACTGCTCATTGCACAGTGCGCCAGACAACACGACTCGCCTTTAACATCCTAAGAAGATTTCATCGCGGCATGTCAACAAGAGCAGTCTTTTCTGACATTTCTAAAGCTTTTACCAAAGTCTGGCACGACGGGCTAGTACTAAAATTAAAAAAGGCAGGCTAATTATATCATGCCTTGAGACAGAACCTTAGCAGTATCGTTTGAAAATACAATTTCAACAATCAGAAAAATCAAAGCAGGGGTCCCTCAAGGGTCACCCCTAGCGGCGATTCTTTATAATATTTACACAGCAGACATCAGACACAACTGTATCTGTTTGCGGACGATACTGCAATAACTGCCACCTCAGGAGTGCCCTAGAGAGCGGCCGAAAGTTTTCTACAGCATGTACTTGTGCTGCAAAAATGACTTGAAGCCTGGAGACTAAGGCTCGATGAGGAGAAAACGCAGGCAATATTCTTCTTGAAGGCAAGATTAAGACTACCTGAAACAACGGTTAGACTCGGTTAGAGTTAATAATAAACCAATTATATGGTTAAACAAAGTAAAGTATCTTGGCCTTGTCTTCGATGAAAAACTTACCTGGAACGAAAAGTTGACGAAAGAGTCGCAAAGGCACAGAGACAATTGGGTGCAGTGTACCCGTTAATTTGTAAGAACAGCAATATCACAAACAAAAAGAAAATGACAATATACAGGGCAATTATCAGACCAGTGCTAACATACGGAATACCATCATGGTGTACATAAAACAAGACAAGACTCAAAAAACTTCAAATCTTACAAAACAGGACAATTAGAATCGCACTAAACGTACAGCCCTACCTTATAGTTGGAGTCAAGCAAATATTTGACGCGTGACACTTCCATCTTGTCATATTTGTCCAATACTAGGTTATTTCGATTTCACCAACTTTATTACAGCTGATACTTAGTCAGGGCCGGACTGACGAATATTGTTATTTATAAACCTTTGCAGAAAATGATTGCTAGGAAATTGGTCTAAGAATATGAATTATAATATAAATAAATTTGTTTTGATAAATTCTGCGCATTGTAATGTTGGGATTCAGGATTGACCATTAATATCACAGGTCTTAACAAAAGCAATCTTAGTAGTGTATAACGATTAGTAGTGTATAACGATTAAATTAATAAATAAAATGCGGATCTGCAGCCCATATGATTTGACCAAATCGACGAGAAGGTAACTCGGTTTATGTATATCTCTTTTTAGTCATATAAAAGGATAAAGATACAAATACTTCGAGTGGGTGGTAATTATTATAATATAAATTAGCCATTAGTAACTTTTATATTATGAGTGGCCTGCCGTATTTGACACCCATGACAATATGGAAGTGTCACGCGTCAAATATTTGCTTGACCCCAACTATATCAGTTAGATATATTTTTGTTTTATTTCTGCTGCTAAATCTTTATTGTTAGTAAAACTATCGATACGCATTATAATGCATATGAAAAAACAGATAAGTCAAGTGAAACTGCTCCAAGAGTGTATTGTAAACATAAAAAGAATTTTCAAAAACTCGAACCTACGTTGTTATTCGACTTTTTTTTTCAAGTTACATTTCAAAATTTTTAATATATAAACTCCCGGACAAAAAAAAACCGGCACCCTGAATTTTTTGCTAACTTTGATCCTTTATAACTTCTTTATTTTGAATCCGATTTTTACAGTTTTTTTGCCATTTAATAGATAATTTAATTAGGAATGCGCTGAACTTTTTTATTTATGGGTCATGTTCGATAGGGCGATATTATACCGAGTGACCCAATGTGAGTTTTTTTGTCCTAAGTTTTAAACACTCTGTGGAGTTATTGAGGATATTATTTTTCATACTGTCAATTTCAGAATAAAGCTACATGTATTCCTAACATTTTCTTTTTTTGACTCATTACGATATCTCTCTTTTTAAAAGAGATACGATTTTTTAAATAAAACTCTGCAAATTACATTATTTTATTAGACCACCAGTCATTGTTAAATTGAGTCAACTTATGTAATTGTTATAAGTATTTGACAGTGACAGCCTTCATAATAGTTACAATAATTATTGGTGTCAGCATGGTGTTAATTACAACAGACGTAGCAAAAATAGTTGCGCTAATAGAAGCGGGTCATAATAAAAGTTATGTGGCTCGTACGTTGGGATTTCCAAGGGCCACAGTTCAAGATGCTTGGAATAGGTACTTGGAAACAGGGAATTTTACTAGACGACAAGGATCTGGAAGAAAGAGAAAAACAATTGCAGCTGACGATCGCTCCTTGTGGTAAGATCCTTAAGGGAACGAAGAGCCACTTCCGTGGTTTTAAAAAATGAGTTGCGAATGACACGTGGAGTTAATATTAGTGACAAAACGGTTAGGAGGAGGTTAAACGAAGTTGAGCTCCGTTCACGTAGACCGGCAAAAAAACCACGACTACTTCGGCATCATCGACGAGAGCGGCTACGATTTGCCAGAGAACATTTAAACTGGACTGTCGAGCAGTGGAGTAATGTTCTCTTCACAGATGAGTCGAGGGTTTGTCTTCGGTCACCGGATGGTCGTGAGCGTGTTTATAGGATAGCAAACGAAAGATTTGCTGAATGCACCATAACAGAGATAATATCTTATCATGGTGGTTCCGTTATGGTGTGGGCGGGTATTTCAGCTGATTCGCGAACTGAAATGATATTTGTGGATAATGGAGCACTAAATGCACATCGGTACATTGAAGATGTTCTTCAAGAGGCAGTAGTTCCATTTGCTCCATTAATCGGTGAACAATTTATACTAATGCATGATAATGCTAGGCCACATGTTGCACGGACAGTAAATGAATATTTGGATGAGGTTGGTACTTGACGGTTAGATTGGCCTGCATGTAGTCCGGATTTGAACCCAATTGAACATTTTTGGGATCAGTTGAAAAGAACTGTTCGTGGTCGCCCTATGCAACCAGGTACTTTACAGGAGCTGAGGATAGCACTTTCCCAAGAATACAATGTTATCCCTCAAGAAAGAATCGTGACACTTATTCAGTCATTACCTAGCAGAATGCGTTCTGTTATTGAAGCTAGAGGAGGACATACACGTTACTAATTTGGTTTAAGCTTTAACATTGTTTTAAAATTAATTGTTTTAATAAAAAAGGTTTTATAAATAGAGTTTTATTTAAACAATCGTATCTCTTTTAAAAAGAGAGATATCGTAATGAGTCAAAAAAAGAAAATGTTAGGAATACATGTAGCTTTATTCTGAAATTGACAGTATGAAAAATAATATCCTCAATAACTCCACAGAGTGTTTAAAACTTAGGACGAAAAAACTCACATTGGGTCACTTGGTATAATATCGCCCTATCGAACATGACCCATAAATAAAAGTTCAGCGCATTCCTAATTAAATTATCTATTAAATGGCAAAAAAACTGTAAAAATCGGATTCAAAATAAAGAAGTTATAAAGGATCAAAGTTAGCAAAAAATTCAGGGTGCCGGTTTTTTTTGTCCGGGAGTTTATATACAACAATTTTTAATGATGCTGTATGTTGAAAATCAATGATCGGATAACAACATATATTTCATAAAATTATTTTTATGTGTACCGTAGCGTAAAGTTCATTATCTAATTTGTTTCGGGAATTACCAAAAAACAAAGACACGTACCAGTTAGAATACTACACGACGAAATGAAAATTGTAATGATTGAACAAGACATGGCAAAGACAATTACGAACTACCACAGACGGACAGACGTATCAACAAATAATCTAATAACAAATTCACACATAAGATCATAGCCACAGCACACATACAAAATACCGAGAGACTGGCTCCCACCCTGAATGCTGAATTATCATGAAAAATATCAAAAAACTGGAAAAGAACAACGACTTTCAAGAAAAAGAAGAAAGAAAGAAAAAAAAGAACAAACAAAAAAGCTGCAAAAAAGTATTCGAAAAGAAAGGTCTGCAGTAAATAGAAGTAAAAGTCAAGAAAGGCTAACTTAAGAAGGCAACAGTACAGAAGTAAGGCGAATTACAAATACCAAGGTGCGTCAAGTTTTAAATAACTTGAGAGTTTTTTTTTTTATTTTCGCATTATTACAATTATTGCAGGTTTTAAAGAAAATTTTGTGATTTGTTCTTGTTTTATGAATTTCGTTTTTTTTTTTATTAAATCGTACGAGTGAACTTATTTTTGACCTGAACTTATTTTGGGTTCAACTTTAAGGATTTCGCATATTTAAGAAGAATTTTGTTTTCATATTTTTTATTTGGCGTTACGTTTTTATTCTTACATATTATATTTTTTTTAAAGTGTACCTTTTATCTTGTACCTATATGTGTGGACTTACTTTGATTAATTTCTGTTGTGTTTTACTTAAGCTCCTACGCAAAGAAATATTATGTACAGGGTGTTACAAATTCGACATACGAGCATTGGAATCTCCGAAACCATAGGAGTTAGAGAAACGGTTAAATGGGGGCGAAGTTGTGCAATTCGGTGCTGATGAAAATGCCGCATTAAAAGTTTTAAAATTCCGGATACTTGCCAGGACCGGACTGACAAATGTGAAAAATGAATAAAAAAAAAATAAGCAAAGGCAATTCATTATTATGAGAAAGTAATACTGCCATTACATTTTGAGGGTAGGAGGGTTTAAAAATCGGTAAAAAAAATCCAGGTCCGTATTTGAAAAAATAAAATTGATCTTGGCCGCTCGGAGACGAAACGTCGGATCTTTAGTTTTATAACGTCATATTGCAGAGGAGAATAAGTTGCAATGACAAAGTGTCATTTATTTTTAAATAGCTAGTCAAATTAGCTCAGGAAAAAATAAAAACAATTTTGCAAAATTTCGGTTTTTTTCGAATATTATCGGAAGTATTCGGAATTTTAAAACTTTTAAAGCGGCATTTTAATCAGCACCGAATTGCACAACTTTGCCCCCATTTAACCGTTTCTGTAACTCCTATGGTTTCCGAGATTCCAATGCTCGTATGTCGAATTTGTAACACCCTGTATACACATAATATATTTTTGTAGAGCGTATTTTAATTTTTTGTAAGTGCAATATACCAAATATATAAATGATTTTCATACACCTGACACCACAAGAAAACTACTTAAAAAGAAAGTTAAGAAGGGTTCCGAAAATATTTTTTGCTTTGGGCCCCGAAGGTCCTAGATCCGCCACTGCCTATACCCACTGGCTATTTACCCAATTCACAATACTAGTTGTACCTATAGATATTGTGTATATTAATTATATTAGAAAGAATCTCCGTTTTCGGCAGTTTAAAGAAATTTTAATTTAAAACTGTAAAATTGGACTAGTCACGTAAAACTATTTTAACATGTTACCATGTTCATGCCAACAACGTTCCACTAGAATTTCAAGGTTTAATAACAAAGTTCTTTACCAGGCTCGCGTATTCATACAACCCCTACATTCGTGAATGGTTTTAATCATAAAAGTATTCGCAACATTTTATATTTATGTATAATATTATGCTCATTAATTTTATCATACAGCGTGAGCTGATGGAATAAATTCACGACCAAAATCAAAAACATTTGTTTATATATAAAAAAAATTGATTGGACATATCCGTTTTTCATTCTTCTATCGGCTATTTTTTATAAGGATACAAAGTTAAATTATAATATACCATCGAATTCAATATACGTATTTAAAACTATTCATTTCAAAGATAAGGTAAACTACATTTATTTTAACCCTTTAATGCCCGTATGTCAAAGTTATCAACCAGGCAACTTTATTTTAACATTTTTATTTTACCGTGGGAAGATAGATGTAGGGTAATATCTGCGTCTATGTCTATTTTTTTCATTTACCCTACAATACAATTTCGCTAAGATGATTATATTTTGTGGTTAATAGCAACACGTGGTCCGAACATACATGTTATTTTAGTTCTTTCTTGCTCTGGTAGATTGGTATATTCCCGTTTCGTCGACTGGCCTTTACAGGTATAAATGGGTGTCATTTATATCTAATAGGTACCTAGTAATTATTCCTTCCTTAATTCCTCAATCGACGAAACGGTAACAAAACAGGTAAAATTGTCCAGTCGACGAAACGGTCAATCGACGAAACGGGAATAAATCGGTAGATTTACATTGTGTATATTTCATAATAGAATATCTCGATTCTTTAGATTGTGATAGACATAATACGTATTTAGAATGTGATAATATATTATTTGGAATGTTTTTAATAATTATTTTTTTTTGCGTGTTTCGGAAAGTATTCTTTTTTTTTTGTTTAACTGATTACGTTATAAAGTATTTGAGAATGTTTTTTTTTAAACGTACTAAAATATGCATCTACTACTTGACTACTTGACCAACATGAAAAATTAGGCTACAATTTCTCAACGGAAAAGAACCCTTGAAGTTTTTCATTATGTAAAGTGTCTTTAACAAACCCTTTTGAAATTTATCGGCGTCATTTATAAAGAGCCCTTAAGTTTTGCACGGAGGCGTTTTGTTCCCGGCATAGTACCTATCGGAAATAGTCTATTACTTACAACATAAGTACTTTGTTTATAATAACCAAAATAACATGTGTTATTAATTTAATGAACGTTACTTGATATTAAAATAGTCGGCTAAAATTCGGAAACCTTTGAAATAAGCAATGTATGTAAGTACTACCTATAGCATATTTTGTATTAGTACTATGTGGCGCCTTGCTCATTTACCCAATGTAAATATAATGAAGCCGAGATGTCTTTCTCTCATGAGGGGAATGTCGTGCAGTGCGCATGCACGAAAAAATCAAGACTACGTTTAGCACGAGTTAACAGGACAGAAAAAAAATTAAGTAATCTTAATCTATGTTTAATGAAACATTTTTAACAATTTCATCAATAAAATTCAAGCAATGGAAGAAAAATTAAAGTATTTATATATAGGGATTCCGTTTCAAAGAAGTATAATAGCTATGCACTATTCATATTGTTTTTTCATTTTTTCCAACAAGTAGGTAATGTTATATTTATATTTTTCTTAATAAAACTATACTTATAATCATAAGAACCTTTGAGAAAGCTAATAAAACGACGAGTTGTCAAATTACAGTAGTCGACTTTTGAGGTTCTGTAGTATTCTTCAGAAATAAAGTTAATTTGGTAACGTCCTTATGGAGCATGTGCTGAAGTCGAAATGCCCCTGGGTTCTAATTTTTGAGCGTAAAGACCGGGAACGATCATGCACAAACTCCTAGGATTATTTGCCTCCCCGGTTCACACCAAAACAGCTAGTAGGATAAGCGAGAAGCGCGTTTTCTCAGTAGCCGCTGATATTTATACAGGGTGGCCATTTGAAAACGAAACAAAGCCAATTTTGGGCACCCCAGGTTTTTAAAATAGGGGGAAACATTTTTTTGTGCATTTTCGCCCCCTGAAAGTCAAACCCCTAGCGGGGGCGACAACTACCCCCAAAATTTTAAATGTAATGAGGGGTCGAGTGATACTTTGTTTTAAAGGTATTTTTATGTAGAGTATAACTCTAGAGTTTAACATCGCTACTATCTATCTAGCCTGTATAGTGGCTCACCAAAAGTACAAAAACAGATTGTTTTTACCTTTTTTATTACAAAAAAAATTCTTGCAAGTCAGTCCAGTAAATGCTGCCCCTGGGCCTCCATGCAATAGTAGAGATTTTGTTCACAACGCTCTCGCACATTTTGAAGCATCTGTGGGGTGATTTGACGACATTCATCAAATATACATTGTTGTAGGCGTTCCAAAGAAGTTGACTGGGAGGCATAAATTTTAGTTTTTAAGTGACCCCATAAAAAAAATCTAACGGGCTTAGATCCGGAGAACCTGGGGGCCACTTAATACTTCCTCTTCTTCCAATCCATTGTCCTGGAAACGTTTAGTCTAAATAGTGACGAACAGTGAATGCAAAGTGGGGTGGCGCACCGTCTTGCTGGAATTTTAAGCGGTTTTCCATGTACTGATCGTCATTCTCAATCATTTCTACTAACGCTGGATAAATGGGGTTTTGTAATAATTCCAGATATATTTCTCCTGTTAAATTGCCAGGTAAAAAAAAGGGGCCTATTATACGGTTGCCAAAAATGCTAGCCCAAACATTCAGTTTTTCCATATCTTGCGTATGCACCTCACGAAATATTCTGGGATTTGAATCAGACCAATAACGACAGTTGTGATGATTTACCGTACCGTTTAGGAAAAAAGAGCATTCGTCGGAAAAACATATGTTGAAAAGAAAGTTCTGATCATTTATTGCCCGTTCACTCATGATTTCACAAAATTGAAATCGTCTATCAAACTCATATTCGTAAAGTTTTTGTACGAGATGTATTTTGTAAGGATAAGGATAAAACTTGCGTTTTTTTAATATCGTTTAATGCTGGGTTTAGTGGCCAGACCCTGATGAACTCTGTTTTCATTTTGCAGAAACGGGCTATTAGGTATATCTGTGGTGCTGGGAAAATAGATCATTGCAGGCCCCTATTTAGAGGGGGAAAAATTTTGACTCTGTTCAGTCTTTTTATCCTAGAGACTGTATCACTGATTCACAAATACCGGCATAGATTCGCCTCCCACGAAGCTCATTATATCACGCGAAATGCGTCTAGCTTAAAACTGCCCATACCCCATTCTACTCTAGTTAAACGATCTATTATTTATGAAAGCATTAAGATCTATAATCACTTACCTAATAACCTATCAAGCATTCCTTCTCTAAGACTTTTTAAAAGGAAAGTTAAGAAACTTTTAGTGACTAAGGCGTATTATGACTTAAATGAATTTTACTGTGATAATTTTTAATTGTTTTGTATGTATCCTTTTTGCATCTACTGTATCTGACGATAATTTAAGATTGTGTTATTACTATTGTTTTATTTTTATAGTGGTAAGAACTTAGACTAATACTGGCTTTGTCAACAAATACGCGGTATTTAGACAATAAAGCATATTTTGAATTTGAATTTGAATTTGAATTTGCTTCTTTTAACAACAGATGCTGCCGCCAGCTTTCTTGTACTCAGTGTGGGCTCTTGACCAACATGCCCTAAAGTCGCCACCTCTGTAGCTTCATTACTACTGGATTTTCCACTTCACGTTTTTTGTTAGCTACTGACCCCGTCTTCCGAAATTTTTGCACCAATTCCAAAATGTACTTTCGATGGACTTGTCGATTTTGACGTTGATGGTTAAACAGTTTGTTCAGTTCTATTAGCACATATTTTATGGTTCGCAAAAAATAATGAAATCATTTGCACTCTTTTAGCAATTGAGTAGCCTATTATCACTTTTATGCCGATTCTGTAACGAAATTAACTAAACCTTACTACTTTACCGCTACCGAAGGATATGTTTCGCAACAATAATTGAAGGCCACAGGAATAAAACTAGAATTGTCAAAAAAGCACAGTTTTACACCAGGAAATGTTATTTATGGTTGTAATTTTTAGTAATGAAAAAGATAAAAACAATTTGTTTTTGTACTTTTGGTAAGCCACTGTACAGGCTAGGTAGAAAGTAGCGATGTTAAACTCTGGGGTTATACTCTACATAAAAATACCTTTAAGATACAGCATCGTTCCCATTCCATTTAAAATTTTTGGGGTAGTTGTCGCCCCCGCTAGGGGTTCGACTTTCAGGGGGCGAAAATGCCAAAAAAACGTTTCCTCCTAAAATCAGCGGTTTTTTTTTCAATAACTCGGGGTGACCAAAATTGGCTTTGTTTCAATTTAAAATGGCCACCCTGTATAGTACTTATACATATATGACCTATAGCTTTTTCCAAAGTATAACAAAAGAAGTGTATTTATTTTTGAAAAATTGCTCCCGTAAGGCTGGGTAACCGGGTTATAAAGGTCCTATTTTATCTTATTTTATGTCAAACATAGGAACGTTCATCCATCTTTATTTACTAAACGGGTCAAGGATTTGATAAATACGACCTCTCTTCAGTCTAAAAAGAATACAACATATATTTTACTTTAAAGCACAATACAAGCGGTTTGTATGCCACGGCCAGGGTGTTTGATACATCAATCGGAAAATTGTACTGGATGATAGTTGGAATCATTTGGGCCATTCCTAACCTTATTTACCCCTTTGTACGTTTATAGACATTCTACATGTGCAGTGTATTTAAACACAAACACAGCCATATACTCATATTTATACATACAACGTCTTGGCGTTCCAATTTCGAACTAAATTTAACGTAGGAACGTAATAATCCCTACTTTTTGTTTTAGTATGTCGAGGCCTAGATCTACTGTACAAAGCAACATACATATCCTTCACAGGGGTACAAGTCTGGCTGATTTGTTGGCTACCCGCCCCTTTGGATTAGTGGAAGCCGAAACATGGGCTATTTTATGTCAGTGTGTCCAGGCATTACAGGATTTATTTTTGGCAGGTATACATTTTGGAAAGATATTAATAATGTATGATTGCAATGCCAATACATACCTTAATTATCATAAAAAAACATATTCTGGGTGTTCTAGGTGTAGGTATATGAAATCTTTAAAATATACAAAATACTTTAAATAAGTTTTATTAAAGAGTTCAGAGTTCAAAATTAAGGGATTATATTAACAACTCCTACACTGTACTGTTCTGTAGGAGTTACTGGATATAAGTACACTTTTTGCCATTCATGTGCAGATTTTTGGACCGTCCCCGTATACGGTTACATTATAATTTGGATAGTTCATTAATGCGGCCACTTGGCCTTGCTACCGTTAATCTTGCGTTTATCTTATTTCATGGCATTTAGCTGATTAAGGCCCATTTTATCAATGTTCTGTTAACGCCAACTACGAGATAATTTCCTAGGATACCATTGCTGGAATAATTGTTGTCAAGGAAGTTAGGCGGCTGTTACCGCTAACAAGGCATTGTTAATAAAATGGGCGTAAGCCAAAGATTTAACTGGTATTATTAACCAGAGTCTCAGAGGGTTAATCTGAGCTGGATTTTAGATGGTCTTTCAGGAAGACAATGCACTCCATTGGTAACGCCTTCAACTTTGATGCTGTCATCGAAAGGAAGAGTGAAGCTGTGTCTGAACTATTCGTTTTTGGCTTCTGGACCACCTGCGCACTTGGCTGGCTATTTGGCACCTGAGTACAAAGTCAACAAAACCTACAGCGATACGGAGTTTGAGAAGGTACACATATTAATATTATTGACATCGTGGCACAACCGCGGATCCGTGACTAGGAATATTGCTCTCCCGTCTCTCCTTCCCCTTGTTGTCTTTTAGGGGATGGTCAATTTTTGCCACCTGCTTGTGAAATACAAAAAAATTGTTTCTTTTCATACCTTATTCGAGAATTTCCGTTATTTTTCTTATCAGGTTATCAAGACAAGTAACAGTTGTTCCTTTACAGTCTCCTTTATTTGTACCTTCTCGTGGGAGCAAATTTTTGAGGGAATTTTTGAGGGAACCGTTGTACTCTTGTTCTTGATCTCGATTAAAAGCGGCTAGGTTATCGACCACTTCTTGTGTCGACATTCCTCTGATGAAGTTTAAGACCATCTCAATACGTTTGTCTGTAGCGTCAATCGATATTTTAAAACATTTTGTGAACCTGACAGTAGAGTCATCTCTACCTGCTATCCTAGAGAGACAAAGGTGACGAGGTGCATAAAAAGTATAATTTTCTTTATCCGAGAATTAGATTTTTAAAGATGTTTCATGTTTCTCATAGATTTTGATGCAAGAATCGACTTTTCCTAAATCTGAGACCCCAAACTTTATCTGTTTTAAGTTTCAGCTGTAGAAGAGGTCCCAACATGGATATTTATCATCTCTGTATCATTAAAAACTTTGAAAGTTTGGTAGCATACTAATGTCGATTGGAGGCCATTCGCCTCAAATATTTTCAAGGATGTGTCACTTTCGGTTATACCGGAAGTGCTGTCACCTACTTGGATTGCTTTTCTTATTGGTTTAGAATTTAAATGGTCAAACTCACTACTTACTCGCTGCATGTAGTCTTCCATGATTGTTAGATTAGCGTAAACTCGATTTGACTTTCTACCATTTTTTTCGTTTCATTTTTATTCCACTTTTTTTGAACACCCCGAATTAATAATTTTCAAAATATTATACGAAGTCTTCTAAAGTAGGTCCTTTTCTACAAACCGACCAATCTAAATTAAATAATAAAGGCAGACAGGAAAAATTAATGATTATGGTCTGCAATGGTCATTTTTGACATACAATTTCAAATGTGTCAAAACCGATTGGACTTAGGTATACAACATTATACACATAATGTTATTAAAATTTTATGTGGAGACTAAAAAGGAAATAATATATCCCTAATGTGTCCTATTTAAAATAAGCAAGTTTACATCTATACCTCCGGTGTAACCGAAAGTACCAGAGGTGGACAACCTGCATAGGAAAAAAATTGTTTAAAGGTTTTACAGGTATAATAAATTTAAAAAAAAATCTAAAAGCACAATAATATATCCCCATTTTTTTGAAAGAAAAATATCGTCAGTTTTAAAGGAAATCCCCAGAAGAAAGTTGATAAGCTTCGCACGCTAAATTTTTAAAAATATTGTAAAATCCATATAGAAGAAGATAAGAACTTTGACACACTTTGGTGTGTGATTACTGTCGTTAGTTACAAAAAAAAATAAAATAATTTCTAATCGCGTTAAAATTTTTTAATAAAATTACGACATATACGAAATACGATGGATTCATAGAACTGACCAGTGGCGTCGGTATAAAAAATTTCCTTGGTTCCTTCCTGATATATTTTAATCAGAACAATGCTGCATTATAAAAAAATATTGCAATATAGAAATCATTATGCAAATTTTCCTATTTTAGATGTGGATATTTTCGTTGGGTGAAACATTAAGCCGAGCATCAGTGGTCAGCCGTTCTGCCATCTCACGATTAAGCAACGAACTTGCTCAGGTCTTGGCCGACATGACGCGCCTTCAATCTGCTGCAAGAGCGTCTTTGATGCATTTGTTAAACGTAAGTCAAAATTTTATAATATGTATCCATTATTCGTCTGTTTCCTCAACTATAATTTTACACATACATATACTACACTACTAGCAGCGATTAATCATTTATTCAATGCACTTTCAGTTGTTTACAATGTATTTTAGTTTAGCACCCAAGAATTGTGAATTTAGAGCCTTCCTAAATAATAACTTAAATAAGTTCCAAAGTCAAGTTACTGCATCATGGAAAATTGTCAAAAAAATATAGATTGCTGATTAGTAATTCATTATACCCACTTAGATATAACCATTGAATAGTATACCTATAGCCTGCTTAATACTTATCTTTTCCCTGATGTATAGTTATCTACTGGCATAATAATAAGGCTATTACTATCCGTCATTATATGCTCGTTAAACATTATACTCTTAGAATAGATATTTTCATCTACGGATAGCAGTATTCGTCGAATAATGTCTATGGAAACAATTGTCGACATAATTATGAAACTATAGAAATTATTTGGATAATCAAGATATTGGGACGTGAAAGTATCGGGCCTTAATTGTTAAATTTTGTCTATATCGTTTGATTTTAACAAAATTTTATGTTGTGGAGAGTAAAAATGTAATAATATTATGATATGATAGGGTATATCTATTTCTACCATGCAGAAGGCGATATTCGGGTTAGAAATATCGGGCAAATAATGCAATAACTGTCGGATAAATTTAATCTTCAATTGAATTAGGTCCCTTTCGGCCGAAGCGTTGACCTTTAATTGCCAGAATTTGGAGACCGAAATTACAATTCGCAAAGTTAGTTCTAGGAAGTTACGCAGAAGCGTTTATCCTCTACTATTGTATTATTAGGAACGGCTTCTGTATAACGTTGGCTAGTTTGAGCTTATGATAATGGTGATACGTCACAAAATACATTGGTGTTCAAAAGAAATGTCATCAAATTATTTTATAAATGAACTGTGATATTATTTTAAGTAAATATAGATCGGATAAGCGATACAGAATATGCGTTACTCGGATTGAGGTATCAAGTGAAAAAGGAACTGCCAAGATATTGTTTATCAGAAAAGCAGCTTTTTACCTTCAGCCTGCGAAGTCAGTTGCGTCATGTTCCTGATTTCTTTTTACATACCTATGTAATTTTATTAACGATATTTCTTTTTCATTCAGCGCATTTTTGGCCGTATGGGCATAGTACTTTTAAATTTTAGAAAAAATAGCAAATCCACGTGCAATATTGTCAGAAAGAATATTTAAAATGATTGGTTAATGTGCGTGTAGCTGACATTACGTGGCATCGTAAAATCGTGCTTTTAGTAAAACCAACCAATCCATAAATCATACACCTATGATCAACGACACCCCAATTCCATTTCTGCTATCTATACATAATATACTCCGTTACAAAATACAAAAAATGACTGACATGATATATCAATTTTTCCGTAATAACAATATGGCACACCATTACATAATGGGCGAGAAGCGAAAATAAAAAGCATTTTATCTTTGTGCGGTTTAGGAAGGCGTAAATGTGGTTGTCAAATGGTCATTAATTTGTTAGTAGAAGATAATAGAAATTTTAAAAAACATTTAAAAAACCGATATTTTTGTTATTTTGCATCTTTATGGTATTAGGATAGGGCGTAGGTCGACAAGACTCCAAATATTCCCATTCGGGTCACACATAATACTCTCCACACCGAGGCTGCACCGCACAACTTTAAAAGCAGGGCGACGCGGACCCAACGTGATTATTAGCTAATATTAATTATGCTCATTTTATGTAATAGGTACCTACTTAATTTATTAGCCAAAAAGTCATATTTTATGTGACGCAGTACGGGTTACCTTCTCAAAAGTACTGATATTCATATTGCAAAATTAAAGAAACAACACCATTTTTATCCACTTTTAGATATTTATGTAGAATGTAGATGTAGAACGTCCTCTAGCGCAGATTATAGTGGTATTGAACTGAATTCCATATAACAAAATAAACCATTATTGTTCAACGACGCGTCGCGTCGGTAGCAAAACGGAATAGCCTCATACCGTCCATCACCATATTGTAGCTCCATTAATAACTAATTCAACGATTTTGCG
Source organism: Polydrusus tereticollis (assembly GCA_963920685.1). NCBI lineage: Eukaryota > Metazoa > Arthropoda > Insecta > Coleoptera > Curculionidae > Polydrusus > Polydrusus tereticollis. Next base: position 145,928,305 of record OY987329.1, read on the forward strand.
TTTGAGCATGTGTCCTAAATGGGAAGCTAGGTTTAAATAATTGTCATTCTTATAAGTTTTTATAAAACTAACTGTGTTGCCTGCTAAAAGTGCTAAACACACGTAAGTATGCACATCTTTTACACTTAATTACTGTCAATTAATCCCTACTTATTGCAATGGGTGTACATTACATTTGAAAAATGGCAGCATGTCACATTTTTTATTTTATTTTAATTTGAATATTCTTCTCATTTTCGGTTAGTGATAAAAATAAAACAGCAAACTAGACCAAAAAATTTTATATACTGTTTCAAAATCCCAGAACACACCGATATTTCCAAAACGTCGTCTTCGATAAAAAAAATATTTCAAATAAAGTTTCGGTAATTATGGATCTTTTTAAGTCCATATTAAAAAGAAAATACAGGGTGCTTCATAACGTCAGAGATAGTAGAATTTTATTATTTGTTTTCTAATTGTACGAGAAATTTTAGTCAGATTGCTTGTTACATCTTATCCTGTACCTAAATCGTCGCCTAAATCCATCAGTTTAAAAGATATATAACGTAATTTTTATGAAGTCAATATAGTCGATTTACTTTTAAGATAAAAACGACTAAAACATGTCGACATCATTAACGTAAAAATCGAACAGAGCTTCACTAAACATTCGGCCAATCGGCGAATACAAATAGAAAGAGCAGTGATTTCCCGCCTATTTCGTCACGTGGCAATGTTTACATCGTGTCTATTCTAAATGTAAATGGACTTTAAATGCTCATAACTTACAAAATTGTTGGGGCAATGTTGTTTAAATTTGTGAAATTTAATTTTATTGTTGGAATTAATATTTACATTATGTCCTTATGATTAGATTAGATGTTTTGGAGATCACGAACAATCTGATTTTGAACCGCAAAATCTTTTTAATGATACATTTTTAGACCGCCCTCCTATTTCAAAATTTACAGGGATCAGGATTATTTAGAGATTTAATCAAACTGGAACTTGCAAAAATCGTAAACATTCACTAATGAAGAAATTGTAGAAGATCAAAATCTTTACGCAGAGTCGCCACCCAGTCAGATATCGGTTTCGTATATTTGTCAAAAATTGATTCTTATTGATAACGGTTTTCGTCGCTATAAATTTATTACATTGGTCCAAGAACTTTATGGAGATGATTTTTTAATCGCCGGATGTAATTTAGCGCAATCATGATGTACAAATGGGAAGGAAATCGTAATTTCTTTAATACCATAATTTTTTCTGACGAATCAACCTTATGCTTAACGGCATAGTTAATCGACAAAATTGTCGATATTGGGCAGATCAGAATCCTTATGGCATGCGGGAAGCGCTCACTCCGTACCCTGAAAGACTCGGCGCTTGAACAGGTATCGTTCAACACCAAATAATAGGTCCGTTTTATTGATGGAAGATTAAATTCAGAACAGTAGTTTTGCCGATGTAAGAAATTGAAATGTTACCTGAATGTGTAGTTAGAAGAGGTCCTAACATTCAGTCTTAGGCTATACTTTTCTATCAGAAAATTTTGCGCTAATATTTTCAGTTGACAACTGACCTTTATTGGTTATAAATAAAGAATGAATGGCAGGAAATTGAGCACTGTTTAAAATTACCGGTATCCTGCTATTCGCAAAATTGTTTTGTTTGGAACTTGGGTGTGACCCTTTAATGCTTTCTAAAATTGACGGATACTATTATTTCCTTTAATTTACTTTATAATGGAAGGTATCATTTATAAAACACAACACAAGCACTAGCATTGTAGAAAAAAATCCTTTATGGCGCTCTGCGTGTGCGTACCAAGCGATTTACGTTATATAGGTATAATGTTATTACTTACATAATATATATTGAGTATTACGATTTAATAGTACCTACCCTACATGTATTAAAGTATAAATTTTAACGCATCATTTTAGCGCATGCGTCAATGTTAGAAAACGAGCCACTTGCCACTTTCGATTTAGTGTAATTATGGAACAATCATACGACATTGAAATAGACAAGTTGATAAACTTTGGGAGAATATAAAAGGAACTGCCGAGAAGCTGCACAATTGTGGGCTATTAGTCTCATATGGCATTTAAGCGATTAGAAGATGAAGCGCGCAGTCTCGGAAACCCTCGAAATGAGAACAAAGTTCGAAAACAAACAAAAACCAACGTCGATATGGTTGGAGTTTTGGGTGTAGTAGCTATTAATCCTCATATTGGTTCTAGGGAACTTGGTCGTGATTCAGCAATGTGCCAAATATCGGAACTGGCTATTTTACATACGCACAATTTTCACCCTTACCACATCTCTCTTCATTAGGAATTATATGGCCAAAATTTTCAAAATATGATCACATTTTATAACTGGTTAACACTTACAATTCACGAAAACAATGTTTTTTTTTAAGAAAGATAGTATTTTCTGACGAAGCAACATTTACCAAGTGTGGTAAGGCAATAATTTAAATTAATCTGGATTATTTTAAGTTTGAATTTTATCATAAGTGAATCAATTTTGCTTTTATTAATTTAAGGTCAACTGACATAATTTACACTATTTGGCACCTTCAAATCCTCACTGGATGAGAATTATGCCGAATCAACATCCTTGGTCGGTTAATAGCTGGTATTGTCTAGTCGGATATAGAGAGTACCATATTTTTTTTACCGTCACAATGGAGAAATTTACACAACTTTTTTAAGTAACGATTTGCCACAACTTCTGGAGAATAATGCAAATCAGCAAGAACTATGGTTTCAGCAAGATGGTGCCCCGTAACAGCTTGCGCGACCAGTCCGAGATATGCACTAAAATCTAAATGAAATGTTTGGAAACAGATGGATTGGTCGTGGTGGTCCTGCAAGTTCACCGGATTAAGCCCCATTGGATTTTTTTCAAGTGGGGTTTTATAAAAGATAAAGTTATGGCTATACCACCGATCACACCAGAGAACATGATAAATCGTATTCGTCAAGCATGTAATTAAGTAACTCCTCAAATGATAAATCGCGTGCGCCACTCATGTCGAAAAATAATTGCAAAATGTTTAGAAGTAGATAGGGATCATTTTCAACATATTTTAAACCACGATCGTCGCTAAATTTAAGGTAGTACCTATGATAGTTTTAAGTGTTCAAATTTGGTTATTCAAAAATTCATAACTCAGCAGCCAGTAGAGTAAATGTAACAATAATTGCTAACTTACGTAGTTGTTGACGGAGAATCGAATTATCGAAGAAAATCAGCACGTTTCCATTTGACCTTTCAAATTTATCACCAGCCAGATAAAATTTGGGGGGAGGGGGGGGGGAGTAAATGTCAAAAAATATGTCCCCCCCCCCTACCTCTCTATTGGCGTCCTAAAATTTGAATAAAATATTTCCAGCCGTTTTTCAGATTTTGCTCTGTAACACTTTAAAATCCTGACCCTGTATACCAATAAAAAATTTAAGAAATACGGTTTAATAAAAGTCCATCACGACACTGAAAACGGTATCGAAACAGCTCTGTTATAAATCCAAAATAGATAAAGAATTTTGATGGATTCGTGCCGAACTTTTTTTTGGGACCTTAGAAATATTTTTCTTACAGGTTATGTCGGGGTATTGCAAAAAGAGAGTTCAGAATCGACCGTTTTCGCATATAGTCATGGATCTGCATCAGGAAGCCCTTGCAGGAGTGGAAGCAGCCATAGATACTCCGTGGGGTCCCCCGGCAATGCCTGAATTAGTGCCTCAACACAAAACTAGGTACCTTTTTTTACTTGTGATAAAAAAAAAACTCAACGATTATTGTTGGGTAGAAATTATTTACATTTTAAGACACCTGGTATTCTGATACACTACATGCATATAGGTATTTAATTATGTGTATTATGTTATTCTGCGACCAATTAATTACAGATCCGAGTGCCCTCTGGGAAGTGGTCCAAGAAGATGGCGACTATACAAACGTCACAATATCGACATGCTGCCGAAAACGACCAAAGAAGCCGCTACCAGCATGGAAGACCTCAGCATGATTACATGTTCGAATGCGCCTGGAAAAGTAGTACGACCGAGAAGCCTTTGCGTACCGGACACTCGCTACTATCAATATGATGACAATAATTTTTTTCCTAATTCAGGGTCTGCTGGCTTGGACATTTCGAAAATTAGTATGCACAACTTTGAAATAGTTAATGAGCAGGACGGATGTGAAGAACGACCCAATTTTCAGGTAAACTGGGTTTAAAAAAGAAATATATGCTTTTTATTTAAGTGAATGCTGAACTAAAAGTACTTTATTCACTAATGATTGAGATGCTTACTACTCTGAGTTTGAAAAAAGTAATTTAAATTATCCATAAAAATTCTTTCAGAAACGTTTTCAATTTTTGGTTGTTAAAAAACAGTAGGCACCATAATAAGCGTAAAACTAAAAAATGAACTGTGAGTGGCCACCTAACATTGTTTTCATGCCAGTTTACCCTTTATAATTTTGTTGAAAACTTTTTAAGTCCTAGTCGAAAAGCGCTCGTCCTTCGCGTTTCTGAAGGTTTCATGGAAGAAGTCGAAGTACGATTGTAAAAAATGAAGTTTCAAGGACATGTTTACAGTTATGCAATTAATAATTATTGTGGGTAATTGCCATTTTTTTTTTGCTTCCTAGAAACTTCTAGTCTCAAAAAATTTCAAACATGTTTTTAATTCGGAAATTGATCCGTATACCAGGAGGTCTGAATGATGGATAGGTTTGGTAACATCAACATAATATACTATTTTATCCCTGTTCCTATTCCTATGATACAAGCGAAACGTGTACGACAGTTACAGTCACTTTCTTGCAGTTGGATGGTTCCCTCTATATTCTATGTCATTGGCGCACCAGAATTCAAAAAACGGTTCTCACCTGCAGCCAGTATTTCTCTACATGTTTCACAGAACATGCGACGAACCCACTTTTTATCTTGTTGAGCTATGGAAATCTTAAAATAACAAAAATAAGTTTATTCATATTATTTAACTATAAATGGTATACTTAGTAGTAATTAACATTTTTTAACAGTAATTAGGTAGTCAAAAATTAGAAGGTTTTAGCGCCCTCATGCAAGCTTTTTAAGAATTGATTGCGTGAATGCTTGTATTCTTCTCTTCTATTATTAACTTTTAGGCTGATCGTCGTAGTAAACGGTTCCACGTTCGTCGAAATCCTGTCCAACGAGCGGCTTCGCGACTCTACAGAGCCGGAATCGACTTGCCGACGAACAGGGCCGGATTGACCAATGTTTGTGTGGGGCCCGAGTTTGTAGTTAGAGCCACTTTGCCAACGAGAAAGCTAGTCATGGCCGACTCGAAGGGAACTAGGAAACTCTTGACTGTCATTATGCTGGACGGTCAAAAGTTAGATGTGACTTGTACCCCAACCAGAGCCACAGCTGGACAGCTTCTTGAGGTGAGACTATTATTACATTCCTGTGTAGTAAATCCTTCTTTCTCTGCTTATATGTGAAGTCTTTTCCCACGTGACGTGTCGAAAATTGAACGTCTTTATCAGTGAGGAAAGGGTAACCTAAATAATAAGAACATTTCTTATTTGCAGTTGATTATTCAACAAGAACAAATCGAAGAAAACTTCTTGTTGGGCTTGTCCGCATTGATAGCGGGGGATTTTGTATTTCTACCGTCGGATACCAGAATTTGTAAAGTATTGCAGCCGGATAACAACTCCGCCGTTCAGCATACTTTATATCTAAGGTATAAATAGTTACCTACTATAATATGCCCAGATAAGATATAAAAAATACTTATTTGTTAAATGTAGTCTCAATTCAAAAATTATACAGGGTGAGGATTTTAAAGTGTTACAACGCAATATCTGAAAAACGGCTATAAATATTTTAGTCAAATTTTGGGACGTGGATAGGGAGGTTGGGGGACAAATTTTAAAATATTTTTGATATTTACCCCCCCTCCAGATTTGATGTGGCTAGTGACAAATTTGAAATGTCAAATGGAAAGGTATTTTTTTTTTTGATAATTCGATTCCTCGTCAATAACTACGTAAGTGAGCAGAAAATTGTTACATTTGCTCTACTAGTTGCTTAGTTACGAATTTTTCAATAAATAAAATAGGAATACTTAAAACTACACATTTTAAATCATGACACCTATGATTATTGTTTATCCAAACCTTTAATTATGTTGTATCCTAGGAAACCACTTTTGACTTTGACAAGTAGTGATAATCTGATAAAGTTCATTATTCAGTGCAATTATGGAACAATCTTATGACATTGAAATAGACATGTTGTTAATTCTGGGAGAATGTAGAAAAAACTACCGGGAAGCGGCGCAATTGTGGACTGTTAGGTTTCCCGCCATTCAAAAATCTCATATGGCATTTAAGCGATTAGAAGATCGAGGCCGCAGCACGGGAATCCTAAAAAATAAGAACAGAGTTAGAAGACAAACAAAAACTAATGACGATATGGCCGTTGGAGTGTTGGGTGTAATAGCTGTAAATCCTCATGTTGGTTCAAGGGAACTTGCTCGTGATTCAGGAATGTGCCAAAAATCGGTACTGGCTATTTTACACAAGCACAATTTTCACCCTTACCACATAACTATTCATCAGGAATTGTATGGCCAAGACTTTCAAAATAGGATTACATTTTGTACGTGGTTACAAACTTTAATTCACGAAAACAATGCATTTTTAAGAAAGATAGTATTTTCTGACGAAGCTACATTTAACAATTGTGGTCAGGTAATTATTTAAATCAATATGGATTAATGTAACTTTTAATAATCAAAAATATGTAATCCACTACTTGATGGGTGTACATAAATAAATACATATCTAAACACCCGTTAACGGGTGTTTAGAGAATATTCACATACATTTAGATTTATTTTTAATTTTATACTGATTCAATCAATTTTGCTTTTCTTAATTTAAGGTCAACCGGCACAATTTACACTATTGGGCACCTCAAAATCCTCACTGGATGAGATTTCTGCCAAACCAACATCCTTGGTCGGTTAATACCTGGTGTGGCATAGTCGGAGATAGAGTCATTGGACCACATTTTTTTGACCGTCACCTAAATGGAGAAATGTATAATAATTTTTTACAAACCGATTTGCCACAACTTCTGAATAATAATGGAAATCAACAAGAACTATGGTTTCAGCAAGATGGTGCTCCGCCACATTTTGCCCGACAAGCTCGAGGTACACTAAATGAAATGTTTGGAAACAGATGGATTGGTCGTGGTGGTCCTGTAAATTGGCCTGCAAGGTCACCAGATTTAACCCCATTAGATTTTTTCTTGTGGGGATTTATAAAAGAGAAAGTTATGGCTACACCACCGACCACACCAGAAAACATGAAAGATCGTATTCAACAAGCATGTAATTTAGTAACGCCTCAAATGTTAACTCGCGTGCGCAACTCATGTCAAAAAAGAATTGCAAAATGTTTAGAAATGGATGGGGGTCATTTCGAACACCTTTTGAAGCATGATCGTCGTTAGATTTTTTAAGGAATTATCATTTTTAAGTATTCCTATTTTATTTATTGAAAAATTCGTAACTAAGCAACTAGTAGAGCAAATGTAACAATTTTCTGCTCACTTACGTAGTTATTGACGAGGAATCGAATTATCAAAAAAAAAAAATACCTTTCCATTTGACATTTCAAATTTGTCACTAGCCACATCAAATCTGGAGGGGGGGTAAATATCAAAAATATTTTAAAATTTGTCCCCCAACCTCCCTATCCACGTCCCAAAATTTGACTAAAATATTTATAGCCGTTTTTCAGATATTGCGTTGTAACACTTTAAAATCCTCACCCTGTATAAAGTTTATTTTTAAATCCACAACTATATTTGATAAATTTTTAATTATTTGTTGATCGTAGACTATAAGCAGTTGTTCTTGCTTTTAAAAACTATTTTTTTTACAAATGTTAATTGTTTATTACAGACAAATATTTTTATAAAAATTTTCTAGCTCTAACTTACATAAGTATTATGATATATTTTCCTAAGAGCCGTATTCACTAAGCCACTCAATTAATCCTTTATCAGACTGTGAACGGGGTATTCACCATTTTTTAAAGTTAAGTAATATGTTGGTAACGATAACTGGTGAATTTTGGTGTGTCATCATTAAATTAAATTTTTATTACCTCTATTATTATCGTAATTTACTGTGTTTTCGGCTTTTTATTTAACAATACACTACTGACATAATCTATAATTTACTTGACACATCTTGTGACATATTCTCTGCTCCAGATAGTGAAAAAAAAATCAAGAAATAATTTATATGAGGAATTGGGCAATGCAAAATTTAAGAAAATATTTTGATTTACAAGATAACCCTTTAAAAGTTATTAAATTTGTATGCAGCTAATTGACATTAACCAGTATAAAAAGTAAACAGGGCATTGGTAGTTTTATAGTTTGTAATACGTAATCATAAAATATAATTAATTGTTTTCACCAAACTAATAATAATTATTTTTCCTCTTTGTCTATAGCTAAAAGACCTTCTCTTCCAATCCTTATTTTTCTTTTTTTAATAGATATTTATTCTATAAATATGTGAATTATACCTTGAATGACAAACAAATGACATTTTTAACCAAAAAAAAAACAATAAAAACCCCCAGTTTTCTAAAATACTACTACATTATGTTGTCATAATGATTTTTATTATATTTTCCCTTAAGAGACAGTTAATATATAGCTCTTGTCTATTACGTAAACAGTTGGTATTGGTGAATACGGCTGTTAAAGTGGTTTAAAAAAAAGCTGCCTATTGCATGACCAAGAAAGCAAATTGACAAGCAAATCTCAGCAACCGCTCCAAAGGACGAGAAGTTCTCGAGAGAGAGAGAGACACCAGGTCATTACAATATATCTAATGAATGTAGTAACTAATATTTTGGAAAACGTTTTTTTATCGGGATTTTTTCTTCTTATTCAACTAAACTACTACCGCCGCCTGTTAACGGATAGCTATATTAAAACAGTATACCGCTCGATTGGCTGAATTTCCTGTAATCAACGATTAATGACAAAATTATGGTTTAGCTATTTGTTAGGGATTTGTCTTTGTTAAACACCACAAAAATGATTAGATTATTAATGTGTCCCATTTATCAAAATAATGGATATATGCATTAAATCGAGATTATCGAATAATCGAAATAACTTTTTATAATCATCCACCCTTAAGTTCGTGATCGTAATACTTTCATCAATATTTGGAATAAGGATTTATTATTGAATTAGAAATTTAATACACAAAAAAGTTGAGGTTTTAGATGTACTTATGCGAAGTGCTGCTAGTGGCGGTCTCTTCAAAGTACATCAAAGTTGTTAGTAGATCGCATCCCAAAAAAACCCCTTGAAACCAAATTTCGTGCAATTTCGGCTATTATTAAAATTAATATAATATTTTGAAAAAAAGTTTAAAAAATAATTACTTGGACGGTATTTCGGAAACGATTAAGTCTTGTACTAAGGTATGTTGGGCTAGATCTAGATCATTATATTTTACCCTTAGGAATTTGTCGTGCAATCATTTTGTACCGTCCGTTTAGAGCTACCCTGTATATTTCTTCCACATTTCTTTGCCTACAACCGATATCTAGAACACACCGAACCGTACGTCATGTCATGAACAAAACAAAAATGAAAACACTCGTTAATGTTTTAGGGTTCGATTCTTTCTGCCATCTCTACGAGGAATACGCGGAAGCCAAGCCAGGCACTTGCTCTATCTTCAGCTACGAAGATCGATACTCGAACACCAACTGCCTTGCTCGTTTGCGCAAATTATTCAATTAAACGGTCTGGCATTGCAGGCTGAATTTGGTAACTATGATGAAATCGTAAGTTAACTTTACGTACGTATCTTAATAATAATTATTATTGTAATAGAAGGGTATCAACAGCAGACTCTTTATGCAACTAAGGAACAAGGATTTTGTCCACGACTGTTTTATAATATATCCATTGTTCAAATCCATATATCAAAGAATTATTTCTATGGTTACCGATATTATATACTGTAGAGGCATATGGAGTGCTACAATAATGTTTTCAGGAACACGGCGGCAGTCGAGGCGACTACTTTCTGCTGGAACATTACGTTCCTGAGACGATGATGTGCATCATCGATGATCAGAATCGTCTCAGAGAGGAACTGAAAACGGCGCACGGTACGAAACATGGCCTGGAACGGGAAAAGGCCGAACAAGACTTTATTATTTTTGCACAGAATTTGCCTCACTACGGTGGACATTTTTATACGGCCGCGTGGGTAAGTGTCCATGTCATTTTTTTAACGCACTACATAAAGTGTGACACAGATGAAGGGGAGTAGTTAAGACTTTTTATCTTGGCTTTCTAAGATTGCCAAATTTTAGTTGCACCATTCAAATTCTAAACTAGATTAGTTAACAGTAAATTTTTCATTTCGTAGCTAATTTTATGGAAAGTAAGTTTTAGTGTTTATTGTAAAAACTGCGCCATTTCTGTTTATTCCTAACTTAAATTTGACGGCTTCATTCATTGATGGAAAGCGAAAGAACCTAATTTTGATATTTTGAGTTATGTGATTGACAACGGTCTTTACAAATGTGAGCAAGCCCAAATTAATTTTCTTTGTAAAAACAATGGTTATAGAATATAGTTCTTATACGAATATTGTGAGAGGGCAAAAATTTTTCAAATTGGCATCTCATATGTTTCAAATTACGACAAAAAAAAAACACTTGTTCAAGGATAGCTAGAAGATTTTCCTTTTACAAGTGAAATTTTCGGTAAAAAACACATAAGCAAATCATTTTTACAAAATATTTCTGCCGCTGTATCAAATTTCTGCGACAAAATTATGGCGTGATTAAAAATCGTAGTGAATAAAAATATTGGAAATTATTTGTATTTTGAAAAATCTAGAAAATACCAGGGAACTTTATTGGGGTTACAATACGAAACGGTTAATGTTAAAACGAAGTATAGTTAATGCAAAACAATTTCCGTTGCACGTCATACCTTTCGAGTGACGTCAGCTGTCAGCAGTGTGCCAAATCGTAACCAAAATACCTGAGTGGTACCAACAAAACGGCGCATCGCGACATTATGCAGCACTAGCGCGCCATTATATCAACCAAGTTTTCTCGAACAGATGTATTGAAAGTCGTGGGCCTATTGAATGGTCGCCTAGGTCTCCAGACCTTACACTATTGAACTTTTTCTTGTGGGGTCACCTGAAAAATGTTGTTTATAAAATAAGACCTGCCGATATTGAAGGTTTAAAAAATCGAATAACACCAGAATGCAGGAACATTTCAGAAGAAACCATAAGAAACTCCAACAAGAGTTTATTGATCGCTTGGGGTATTGTCAGGCACAAAAAGGAGAACAGTTTTAGCACTAAGATAAATGGCTTATTTCATTTTTTAAATTAACGAAAGCTAGCTGCTTATCCTAAATAAAATATTTTTGTTTACCCTGTAGCTACGAAACTATCAACTTATTTATTCCCTTAATGTGTTATGTTTTTGGAATTACCTCTTCTTGGACATTACAGATCTCAACTAAATTATAGGGGGCTCAATTTCAAAAAAATCGTCTGAATGTCATATCTACTACTTGAGTTACCCTGTATAAGAAATTTGAATGCGAAAAAAATGTGCAATTAAAAATTATTTTAGGTGTACCTACGTATCTGAGGATTTTTTTAAAAATATCTTTGATAAATAATAAATTTGTTTCTGCTTTGAATGTACACACTGAATTACCTAATAATATCACAAAATTAAGTTGCCAATGACATATTTTTTCATATAAGTTTGCAAAAAAAATGTTGAAATGACGAGTTTACTTTATACCTACTTACTTTTTATCAAATTTATCTCCTGTAACAGTTTCTGTGTCGCCTGTTGGTGATGTTTTCCAGTTATTGAAGGAGAAAGAGCACAAAACTGTCTGGCTCTACATCAGCGCTCAAGGAATAAATCTATATGATCGAGGAACGTCGACCAGCCATTTTGGCCCGCAACTGTACGAAACGTTCGAATGGAAGAGCATTCAGACGTTATGTTACAGCAAGCACTACCTGTGTATATTGCCCCACCACAACGGCGTCTGGCACAGGTTCAAGTTCAAAAAATACAAATTAAAGATGGACTTTAAAAAGTAAGTAAAATTCATGTTACCTTTATTATACCAGGCGCCAAAAGAAAAAATAATATTACATTGTGGGATATTAAATTACTCGTAAAACCTAGACTTTTTACCAATCAGAATAAACGAAAAAGGGTTCATGTTTGAAAAGGAAAAATGCATTTTTCGGCAACACTGTCACGGTCAAAAAATACTGCACCATGTCCCATTTGTTCATATTTTATTTCGATATCCCTTTCCATAGGAATGAAAATTCAAAACGGTGGGCCACTATTTTCTGGCAATGTGTAATTAATTTCACTTCCAAGCGCACGATATACTTTTTTGAACACCCTATACTTTCTAATGGATATTTTCATTTTCTAGAAGCTATTTCGCCTTCCGATTGGCTTCCTTACACCATCAGTTTTTTCTCCGTTTACGCACAGAGTATACGTCTCTTCAGAGTTTGAGTCAACATTTTGGGATTCCCCTAAAAGATATCAAAAACGAAACGAATTCTTTGCGCAAATTAGACGCGGCGCTCGTGCAACCGATTTACTCACAGCTGCACTATTACGATGGCACTATTAATGCAGATACCGAATTTAAGGTAAGAACAGACAACATTTAATTAGTATTTAGGATTTACGAATAATTGTTTAATTTTTCGATATTTACACTATATTTTTATCATTAAAATAATTTATTGAAACTTCTTTGTTACTTAAGATGAGTCTAAGTAGATCAGTCTAAATTTAATCTAACTTTAATTTTACTTTACATCTAATTTAGTGGAAGTTAAAATGTAGGTACATGAAAACACGAAATAGTTTGTATAGAAATTTGTTTGTTTGAAGGTCATAGCAGCAACCCCTTTATCAGGTTTTAATAAAGATTCAACGTTAAGAAAATAGCTTTGGCCGATTCCTTTATACGGGTCAGCCGGGAGGAATGGGCCTAACTCTAAGGGTGTAATCTATGCATCAAAATAATAAGAAAAAACTCAAATGTTGTTATCCAATATTCATTTGTTTTCAAGTTATAACGCAAAAACAAAATATTGCATTAATTTAGCTCTCCTGTAATAAATGTTATTAGTGTTATAGTATATGTTACATTGATTCACCGTTAACTTTCGGATTTGTATCATTTAAATTTTATAAAATGCCACACGTTTATTCACATCTCGAATACGCCAATATGGTTTTTATTTATGGTTTGTGTAATGGGAATGCTACAGCGGCTGCTGAAGAATATCGTGAACGATTTCCACATGAAAGAACACCGAACAGAAAGGCCTTTATCAGAGTTTTCAACAAACTCTGCGAGACCGGAACGCTTCCAAGTGCTAATGTAACATCCGAACGAGCCATTCAACAGGATTTAGAAGAAATAGAAAATGTTCTAGCTTTAGTAGAAGAAGATGCGACGACAAGCTCACGAAAAATTGGAATTCAGTTGGGGATTCCCCAAAAAAGAGCGAACAATACGCTTCACGAGCAAGGCTTATACCCGTATTATGTACAGCGTGTACAGAATCTTTAACCTGGAGACTACGTCAAGCGTATGCAATTTTGTGAGTGGATAATTAATAATCGTCATCTTTTACCGCACATACTTTTTACTGACGAAGCTACATTCACCCATGACGGCATCAATAATAATCGAAACTCCCATATATGGTCGGACGAAAATCCTCACGCAATAGTCGAAAGTAATTTTTAACACAGGTTTTCAGTAAACGTGTGGTGCGGCATGATAGATAATAATTTAGTTGGCCCTTTTCTTTTGGAAAATCGCATTACAGGGGTTCACTACTTAAGTTTTCTACAAAATGAATTGCAAGGACTACTGGAGGAGATTCCTTTAAACATCAGAATTGAAATGTATTATCAACACGACGGAGCGCCTGCCCATTTCGATCGTCGGGTCAAGCAATATTTAGGCCAAAGGTTTTCAGGGGTTTAGATTGGTCGCGGTGGTCCTATTAGTTGGCCTCCTAGATCGTCAGACCTCACGCCGTTGGACTACAATTTATGGGGTTGGTTAAAAACTGAGGTTTACAAAGTAAAAGTAGATACTAGGGATGCATTAATTAGACACATTAGAAATGCTGTACTCAATATTAAAGAAAGGCACGAATCAATTAGAAGATACACGCGCGCCCTTCGTAAACGAAGCAGAAAATGTTTGGAAGTCAATGGCGGTATTTTTAAAAATTTATTAAACCAATGATTTATTTAGAACAACGTTAATGTTGTATATTTTGGTTTAACAATATTATTATTTTATTTAACGCTGTAACTTGAAAACAAATGAATATTGGATAACAACATATGAGTTTTTTTTATTTTATTATTATTTTGATGCATAGATTGCACCCTTAGAGTTAGGCCCATTCCTCCCGACTCACCCTGTATAGTTTGGGGGGGGGGGGGGGCACAAGTTTTTAGTGGGTTTGGGACTTTGGGTATTGCCGTAAAGGACTAAACTCCTGATAACATAATTCCACTAGAATATAACTTCCAATATAATATCAGTTTTACTAAAGTTTAAGTTTCCATAAAATTATAATTTACCAAGAGATATCATTTTCCATAAATTCTATAATCCAATACACGTATACCTACTTCGTATGAATATATTATCTTTCATTTGAAAAAAAAATCAAAATCCAAAAAAAAATATTAACTGTCTCATAAAATCCAAAATTAAAAAAAAATGTAATTTGCAGAAATATATATAATTTTTTTATTTTTCTGGAACCATCATCATCATATTATTATTATTAATATTGACATGACAAAAGCATTCTAGGCATATCGAAGCATTTATTTTCCAACCCCTTCTAGGCGTTATTTTAATGCATCACCATTTTGAGATGAGTATGAGGTCGTCTAGAATGCCTTGAACAGGAAAAATATTATATTAAACTAAAATTAATAGCGCTTTTTCAAAATTTGATTGCTCATATCTTAAAAATGGTTAAAGCTAATCTAGACAAACTATACCGGGTGTTGCATCGTCGAGCGGGACATAGGAAATCCCATGTAATTTTAAATGGGGTCAATTATTGGCTTCCCTAATTATTTTAGAGAAAAATTCTATTTAGGTTTATTAAAGAGCACTAAAACCCACATTCAAAAGAATAACTTTAGATATTTTTGATGAGCCCGTTTACGGGTTATCGCCGATTTCTTTTTAACTATTTCTCCTTTTTATGGCCCCGTATTTGCGGGCACCAGTCAAGGTAAAATATGACTGTCAAATAAAGTTGTAATTTTGAGGAATATTTGAACATCTTCTTAAATC
This sequence comes from Polydrusus tereticollis, assembly GCA_963920685.1. Taxonomy (NCBI): domain Eukaryota; kingdom Metazoa; phylum Arthropoda; class Insecta; order Coleoptera; family Curculionidae; genus Polydrusus; species Polydrusus tereticollis. Next base: position 145,943,792 of record OY987329.1, read on the forward strand.
CTAAAGTTCTAACAATTTAATAGTACCTAACTATTAATTAGTAAAATATTGAAACATGTAAAATGTCATAATTAACCTTGTAATTGGATAATTTATTTTAGTTTTATTCAGATTAATTTGTACTCATAAATACACCTTTAATATTTTCGATGTACGAGTTTTTATAACAATAAAGCACACATTTCAAAATGACAACTTTATTTGACAGTCATCTTTTACCTTGACTGGTGCCCGCAAATACGGGGCCATAAAAAGGAGAAATAGTTAAAAAGAAATCGGCGATAACCCGTAAACGGGCTCATTAAAAATATCTAAAGTTATTCTTTTGAATGTGGGTTTTAGTGCTCTTTAATAAACCTAAATAGAATTTTTCTCTAAAATAATTAGGGAAGCCAATAATTGACCCCATTTAAAATTACATGGGATTTCCTATGTCCCGCTCGACGATGCAACACCCGGTATATTTTTGGCATCAGAAAAGAAAGACTTATCATAAGAATTAAAAAAATATACAGGGTGTTCCATTGAAGAAACAACAACTTTACGTCACAGTTCTTTTGTTTTAAGCTAAGCCGCCTTTTAAATTAAAAATTTTCGACTCTACGGGAAAACCTAAACAAGATGGCTATATTGGCTTTCAATAAAGATGCAGGGATACTCAAAAATAGGTCCCAATTCAGTCCTGGTTGGATGACCCTGTATTTGTAATAGACATAGCTATATAATATGGCTTACGACTCTCATTTTACTACGTAGAATCATTCTTTGATAACACACCCTGTGTACCTATAATATGTATTTGTTTATATTTAACGACTACTCTATTGTACTTTTTCTAGGTTGATTTTACAAGGTCTAACAGTGCTTTTTCGCAACAAGAACCGGAAACTTCCTTTCATAGAAAATCAAAAAGTGTTCAAGACTTAAACGCAATCCTGTACGATACAATTAACGAAGATTTTCAAAACAAGCAAAACGAAAATCCAGTTGAAATGTACGAAAACGAATCGGTACTAGACAGTAGGTATTTTTCTGGATTGCCAATGGGATCCACTGAAAAAAGAAGAGGTAGGTACTTATGTAGATATTATATTGTATTTTTGTCCCCGACTATTTTATAATAATGGATTCATTATTCGTTTGTTTTCGTCAATTATAATGGAACATGTGCGAATAAAGGCGCAGACTGTTTTGCATGTAGAAATAGACTCCTAGAATTTAGTGCGTTCCTAATTAAAATCCTGTAGGTACATTCGGGGACAAAGTGTGAATCAAACTCGCCTCATGAGGGTTAAACGATTTTAGAAAAAATATTTTTTAGGTGTTAAAATGGGTACGAGAGCATTCTCGATTCTTCCATCGCGGATGTCGCGAAGCATGGAGGCAGTAAGTGCACCGGGTCAGGATTACTTGGACCAAATCTCGTTGGAATCCGTTTCCTTACATTGTAGTTCGACATCGATTTCAAAATCATCTATAGAGCGCGGGATGGGGGGCGGTGTACCATCCTGTTATGGAGAAGCTTATGTTCTGGGTAAGTTTATGTCCTTGAAGTTTAATTTTAACGTTGTAACAAATTACTATTACAGATTCCACAATAAAATCGGTATCTCAACAAAACTTTTTGCCAAACTTTCAAGAGAGCATAAATGAGACGCTTCTCGAAAAACTGAACAACATGTCCTTCGCGGAGGAGCGAATGCTCTCGACCGTCACCATCGAGAGAGACGATCATGGTAGTCTCGGCCTTCAGATCACAGAGGGCTCCGACGGAAACATTTACGTGCAGTCTGTCATAGCGGGCGGAGCCGCCCATTTGACAAAGGGCGTCGTCGGTGGAGACCAAGTAGTTGCTGTCAACGGACTGTCATTGTTGGGAAGGAAATACGTCGATTCTTTGGAATTATTAAAAGGCTCCCGTCAACAGGTTAGTCAACAACTTGCTAATTTCTATATTAAAAGAAAATAATTAATTTGCAGCTGATTTTGACAAGACATCTACATCACACTTACTTTGTAAAATGCTTTTCTAACATTTAAAAGTTTAGTTACTCATAGGGTTTTATAGGGGTTTTAAAAGAATTACTTAGTTCTGTATAGTAAAGTACTTTCAGCTATAATTTCATTAAACGGTAATAACAGCAATCAGTTTGGCATCCCTCAAAACTCCCAGCAAATACAAAATTTCATCATAAATATTTACACCACCCAGTGGTATGCGCATAAACTTGGAGGGATGAAGTATGAAAACATGAAATAAAGTTTATATTAGCATATAGATTCGCCAGGGCGTTAAAAAAAATTAGATGAAATCATTTTAATTTAAAAAATGATAGGTACGCATTGTTTTTTTCAAAATAGCTATTAGTTTCCTAATCGGTTTTCTTGGCAAAATTTGGACGTAGCTCCAAAAAATTTCCTCTGACGGGCCAGCGGCGATTCTCCATTTCTAATCATTGCCAACCCTAATTTGAAGGTCTTGAAGGGTGCCAAGTTTATTGCTGTTATTAGTTTTTGTTTTATTAAAAAGTACATTGAGTACTCGATTTTTAAATTATTCTATTAAGGCCCCCCACCCAAAAATCGACCCCACACCATCATTTGTTAGGAGACCTACTGAATATTTTTTAAGATATAGTCCAAACGGTGGTTCTTTGCCGGTGCGTAATGGATAAACGATCAAGAGACAACGTGACTTACAACACCCCATCTTTATTTATTACAGCTTTAAACGTGAATAAAAATATAATAGAGCGTCTCCGGGGTTGAGCAATACGTCTCGAATTGAAAATAACGTGCTAGGCAGAAACAAAAGATATTTTGAGAGTTTTCCATTGATGTCAAAGTCATCGTTTCGAACTGTCAACTTTAACTTGTTTTTAAACGTTTTTGTGCCTTGCAATTCAATTTAATCCTATAAACTGTTCTTTTCAGAGCCATTTTTATCGTACTTTCGTGTTGGCGGTAAGTAATTATGGATATTTGTTATTATTTGATAGCCACGAAAATTTTGACGTTTATGAACTTAGACTTTGCTTTGACTTTTTCAATTTCGTAATTTTGATTAGATTCATATGGTTTTAGTCAGGTGGAAGTAATGACGTACCGGCAGAAACCACCGCTTCGACTGTAGGTCATATTTTACATTGTGGAAAGCGATTTCTAATCGAGTGTTAATTTTAGGTGGAACTGGTTTTATCTCGAGTAGTTTCAACGTTTAGACAGCCTTCTAATGGGAAAAATTCAATCAGTAATATTGAACATGGAACTCTAGCTATACTGCATGATCTGAACAAAAGAAATAACAGTTATCTTTCTTCACAAGTCAAAAGTAACAGCGAAGAGTTGGCAGAACGGTGCGAATCAGCCATCAGTTCCGTCGAAAAACATTTAACGGAATCGTGCCATGATCATTTGTCAAATGCTACCAAGTACTTAAATAGGTCGCGGGTAAAAGATGCCTTTTTGCACGAAAAGAATATTTTTCATCATTACGGGCCTGAAAAAAGCTCCATTCCTGATGCCTACGTTAAGATTGATCCGGATTACTTCTCCAGGACAATATTGGAGTTACCAAATTCTAATGATAGGGCTGTGATAGTCGAAATGATTCCAAAAAAGGATAACCATAATTTTCATGTTCAAAATAAAAGAACTCAGTACGCAGAGAGAGACAACAAATCGATATTAGAACGTGGGAAAAATAAAAATACACGATTAGACAGAGAGGATGATAAATATGTTAAAAATGATACCGTAGCATTGCCACGGAGCTTAGGGCTGAGCAGGAAATGGAAAGGACCTGTCAGGTATGCGTATTATAGCTGTATAAGATGACCATAACTCAGTTTTTATTTAAAAGACTAATTCTGTAATCTATCTATTCAAGCCAGCCTTGAACATGATGTCGATGTTGAGTTGTTTGCATATTATTATACACAATGGTCCATCAAAAATGAGGTTTTTCTTGCTGCTTGCCTACATTTTTTTTGCATTCTGGCTTATTTTCAAGTTGACCATATTTGCAAAGGTTAAAAGAACGTAAAATTACCTGAAACAAAATGTTTTCTGAATATTGATTAAGATAGTAGGTAGTCACTTTTAAAACCTCTCTAATGATTTCGATTTTTAACTTTCAATAACCTGCTGTATTGCTGTTTACAGAATTTGATGTTGTTGTAGGTACCCCGTAACACCTGTCAAAAAAACAGGATCATCAAATGACGAAATTATCGTCAACACATCCGACGACGAGCAGGTGTTTATTTAATTTTTTTACACGTCACGTTATTGCATTTTGGATTTCGTCGAGAAATATTTAAAATAGTTGATAAAAAAAGTGTTGTAAAAAAAAATGATTGAATCTAATTCTTATAACTGTAACGACATCCATTGAAATGTTAGGCTCGTAAAAAATTCTAGAAGTGTTGAATGATATTTAGGCGTATCGTGATTGCGCGAATTTATACAGTGTGTCCCAAATTTGCCAAAAAAAATAAAGTAAAATTTCAAATCGAAAGTTTTTTTTTGAAATTTCACGAAAAATAAAATTTGGAGTCTTTGTCGTTTTCTATTGATTTCATAATCCGCATGAGCTGTCAAGAAACATCTGGTTTCAACTTTTTAGTTGGGTACTTGCTGCTAGACTTTTGTTGCTACCTTTCTCTTACAGAAGATATAGGAATGTGATTTTTTGTTCCTATTAAATAATTAAGAAAAAACTATAGTCTATCTTTAAATGGCGCGTAGTAATAAATGCTTATTAAATAAGCAAAGCGCATACCGGTGTAGAGCAATTCAAACACCATCCCTTAAAATTTATTGTATTTACATTAATTCTTTAGGTAGGTCCACCCTGAATTTATCGCAAGCTATTGTTATATTTGAGGATTTACCATTGTTATTGGAAAAATCCCTTAGCCAGGAGCGTGTATTGGGGAAGTTTTTAAATTAAAAATCTTAAACATGTCTATTCTCCTAAAATTGTATCATATTATATTCGTAGGTATTTATAATATACAGTGCGTCCATAAAGTCTTGCACAAATTCATTTAAAATTCAGGTATTTACTTTTTAAAAACGCTCGGACACGTCAATTAGTACTTTTGTTTGCGCATTTTTTAACGTAAAATGTTTTTATACAGGGTGTCGCACGTATGAGGTATGAGGTCATCAATAAATGTGTTTAAAATAAATTTTCAAACGTCAATATTTCGGAAACCGTGATTTCCAGAGGTGTTAAGTGTTCATCATAGAATTCAAAATTGATATAATATACAGGGTGTTCTATTAAAAAAAATCCTTGATGACCTCATACCTCATACGTGCGACACCCTGTATAAAAACATTTTACGTTAAAAAATGCGCAAACAAAAGTACTAATTGACGTGTCCGAGCGTTTTTAAAAAAAGTAAGCCCCTGAATTTTAAATGAATTTGTGCAAGACTTTATGGACGCAGTGTATAAAAATATTTAAAAAATCGTATTAACTAATAAATAACAATGGGTGGTACTATTTTACATAATTTAATTACAAACAGGTAACCAGGCTTAGGTATAGAAAAAAGGAATAAAATGATAAGAGCAGAAACGGAATAAGTACCTAGACTCTAATTAGTTTTAATAAAATTGCTTTTTAACATTCCAGGTAGTTAAATGGTAATAATAATAATATGAAGCTTAAAAAATTTAATATTAAAATATATATTTGCAGACAAAACTTGAATTTAATGTCGATACTTGTACTAATTCTGCACAAATTAAAAAATTCAGGCCTATATTTAAATCTATACATGCCGAAGAATCTTGCACGCCCATGGAGAAGACGATTTTGATTGATTTAATACATTGCATCATTTAAAGATAGACTATAGTGAATTAATTGTCAACTTGCGAACTCCTTAAACATAATATACTAGATTCTGTTATAAGATGCAGTTGTTTTAATGAACGTTGTGTATTAAAAAGCACAGAGATCCTACCGAATAGAACTCCGATTTTCGGCGAAAATAAAACTTTTGATTGACGAATCTATGATCCAGTTTTTTGCCACCGCATATTTGGGACACTCTTTTCTGGAAATAAACTGATAAGGCCGATTTTCAAAATTGTACAGGGTTATTCACGTTATTCGACTTGAAATTATAGGCTAAAATATTATGATGATCTAGCCCAACTTACCAAGAGTTGACAAGTTTCCGAAATAAAGGGCGGCAGAATTAGCACGAAATTTGGTGGAAAATCTAGATCCGATAACAGTTTTGATGTACTTTGCAGAGAGCGCCACCAGCAGTACTTTTAGAGTGGATTGCAAAATTGGGTTTTGGACTTTCGTTTCATAATAGTGCACAAAAGTTGCCTTATACGTTTAGAAAAAATATGTTTATTTTCAGTATTTTCTGCCTTTTGTCGGCTTTAAAAAAAATATAAAAAATGAAAAATGAAACTCAAATTCAATTTTATTCACAATAGAATTATTTAAGGTTCGTCATGTCTTAAAATATTAGATAATAAAAATGGAGTTACATAGGTCCAACATTACTCTGCTAGAGATTACTACCTGTCCCCAAACTAGTATATTAGGTATAGCACAATATTTCTGTTTAGCGCATATATTATAATCCAGCTAGTTTGAAGTCGAGATAATAATATGGACTCAACAATTTGGATGTGTTTATCGCTTCGTCTAGCTGGATTTTTGGAAAAGTTTTGTAAAAATGTATGTGTATGTGTATACCTACCGTCTTTTCTTTATGAAGGGTAAGTTGGGTTTAAAAAACACCACTGATTCATTTTTTCGCATGCTTCGTACGAATTTCTCCTGGGTCTCTAGCTCGTATTGTGCAATTGATTATGGCAACGCTGTTGGCAAATTTTATGGTGAGTCCAGGTGGACGATAGACACACTGTTCACAAATAAAATAAATACAAGAGGGGCGAGTGGTGCGAGGCCGTATCCTTGAGCGGCTTCATCATTTAAACTATACTCTGAGGAGGTACAATCTTCAATCATTGACAACAATTTTATTTCAGATAGGAAGGGCATACTAATGAAAGTTGATTTCCTCTAATACCAACAGTACAATTTTTCTTCAACAAAGTCCAGATTTAAAGTATTGAAAGTTCCTCTTGATAAATCGAAAAACATTGCCACCACAATGCGATTTAGTTCCAGTTCTGGAAACTGGACCAACCGCAACGCAGCTGTTTCAGTCGGTTTACCTTTTTAGAATATACATGGTCATGTCGGTCACTTTGGATCAGATCAAAGTGGCTCAGGCAGTTTATCAATCTCTCATAGTATGCGTTGAAATATTTTGGAACAATAAATGAATGTAAAGAGATATAAATTGTCTAGATACTAAACGTTTTTGTCATGTTTAGTCGTCTAGTGATTTCTGATTGTTGAAAATGTGACAAAATCGATCTACAATTAAAATATATAAAAAATATACGTGCGATATGATTTATGACATTATTTTGACTTTAGAAAACTTTAATTGTCGTGAATTATCATGGCGGTGCAATACACTAATGCAGAATAATACCGATATGATATTGGTATTTGGGTATTGCCAAGGAAATGGTCGAGAATGTGTCAGAGTCTACTCCGAAAGGTTTCTAAATCGTCGTATACTAAGCCACTCGACGTTTGCTGCTATTGAAAGACGCCTGCGGGAAAACGGCCAATTTACTCCTAAAGCCTGTAAAATGAAAAAAATAAAAAATTTAAAAAATTTAATGGAACTTGTTGATGATTATATCCTTAGATTTTTTTTTCATTACACCATTAAGAGAACCACGGCTTCCCAGTTTTGTCTTTTCGGCTCTTAGAGCAGGGTCGTAGTTTGCATAAGGAAAGGTAGTTAAAATTGAATTTCCAGAGTTAAAATTGGGCGCCAACCAGCCTTAAGTGACCGATAGAAAATGAAAAGATAGGTAAAGCTAGAAATGCTATAAAAGATTGCCAGCTTAGTTGATTAGCAAGACTGATTAAGAAATTAACTTAAGATCGATAAGGTCCCTAACTATTTCAAAGAAAAAGTAGACTTAATATGAAGCACAGAGTTAATAAAAAACTTATGTTTATTAATAAGTGTAAATAATAATATGTTTGTTAACAAGTTTAAATAGTCTAGTTCAAACGAGTGTCGTGCTGTGGTACACGAATGTTTATAAGTGCCAAAACTTCAGAGCAATAATTGGCAATATTAGTAATCATCTTAAACCGAAATATAAGTGTAAGAAGATTTTGTGACTCATTTGGTGCCATTTTTCTTGTCTAGTGGACCACTTAGTATTTTTTTCTTAGATGGTGAGGTGAAGTTAATAACTGAGCTTGAGTGGCTTTTGAATCTTTTCCGACAGAAGACGACTGATAAAAAGTTAATAAGTCTATAGAAAGGACCTATTCAGGAAAGTGAAAATTCAACAACTGCGTTAGAGCGATAGACGAGAAGACAAAGTTTCATGACGCAGGCTGATTTTAACAAATTTATTATTTATCAAGTTGTCTACGTTGTGTTGTACGGTATGTTGACGAGTCAGAATTACTTCTAAAAAAAGTCCGTTTCTATTCAATGCATATAATATTACTTACTAGTTTAGGTAAGGAAGAAAATATAAGAATGGTGAAATACAACAAACAAGGGTTGAGAATGACGACCCGAACGACCGATTCTAAACACAAACGTAACCTTCAGCAACATTTGACAACGTTTCTGGACTTATGTTTCGGAAAGCTTATCTGTGTGCTCCTTACTATCTGGTATCGTTGAAGGTGAATAATGTCCGGTGTTTTCCAATCCATTGATTATGGACATAAATATGAACATTTAAAGATACTCGGATCCCACGATTGAAATGTGCGGGTGGGTGCGAGTGCAACACAGAACTCAAATCAACAAGAGTGATAATTTGATCCAAAAAAGGAAATATATAAATGAATGGGGAGAATTTAACCATTAGGATTCTTACAACATTTTTCTAAATATTTCACACCTTTTTAAGGTTTAAGTTCATAAAACCGTAATGAAACTCGCTTTTATTTTGATCGTAGAAACTAAAACAGAAATAACGTGCCTTTTAAGAAAGTAAAAAAAAATTGATACGTTTTGGGTTTTTCGGAAACCCTGCACGATAAAAAAATTATTTTAAAATGCACATTTAATTGGCCCCCGAAAAGAAGACTTTGCTAAAATGAAATAATAGTTCTAATATTTCGTGTCGAATTACGTGAATAACCAACCCTGTGTATATCGAGGTAAAATTAATATAATAATTATTGTAAATGTGATACTAGTATATCAATAATATAATATCACAGTAATGTTCAATATTATTCAGACCAATATGTATGTGAGCTTCCGTAGATTTAATAAGCGCCGAAAACGTTTTCAGATTATCGTAGGATACCTAATAATTATTATTCGTGAGAAAAGCGATTTTCCACATTTCTGTCTCACATTATGAATACTAGTAAGATTAATAATTACCAAATAAATGATATTTATTTTGTTCAAATTTCTTTTAATAATCTTTATTGTGGCTGTGAATTTATCCCTGCGATTTTATTCCATCTAGGTATGTAGAGTGTGTAGGTATAGAGATATATTAGCATGTAGACTATAGGTGCAGTGGTGTAACCACTCCACTCCTCTCATAAATAATGATACAATAATATGCTATAAGTTGGGTCAATTCGTGACGAAATTTGGACATGCTGTCAAAAAAATTTCAGCAGCCGCGCTGTTATTTCGGAGAGCGTCACTGATATCCCCCACTCAATGTCAAATTTGTAAACTATTGGTATATAGTCAACTGGTTCAATATTTTTTGTACACTGGCGTAGTTTCAGTCGTGACATACCAGTACCGCACTTACAGTTATTGTTTCCTACTATCTATTGCTTTGCACAATAGAAAAGGACTCAGTACGTCGAGATAAGCTGTCAAACACTGAAGGTTTGTTTACATTTTCAAAACAATTGTTCATGGGATGTTGTTCAACAGAGATTAACAAACACAACGGCGTAAGGCACACAGCCGGGAATTTATCAGCGGTAAGTCAATTTATATAAAAGTACGGTAAATAAGGAAAAAGCTAAAAACAGCGAATTTATCGCTAATTTTTTCCATACACCTTAACTTAAGCAGTTCGCTGATCGAGAATCTGAAGCTTTTTTCGGCGGTTATTTGCATATAAACCTTACAATTTTGCCATTTTCACTAAAATGCCTTTTGTAGAACTCATAATAATATACACTAGGTACTTGTTTCCTGTAGATGTTAAAGGTTTTCTTTGTGCCCAATAAGGTGCACTTCAATAACAAATAATAACGAAAATTGGTAGTTTTTCCTCTAAATTTCTTTGGTTGTTTCCTGTAGACGTTAAAGGTTTTCTTTGTGCCCAAGTTGTTTCAGGCAGCGTAAAGTAGTTGTGAAATTGATAAAAATCCATAGAAATGCGTTTCCATCAGATCCTAAGCTAAGTAACACTTGGAAAACTGCATTGAAAATAGGAAAGCCTGTGACAAAACATGTTGGTTTGCAGCCAGGATTTTATCAAAAGTAATTTTACTATAGGTAAAGCAGATATAAAATTGTCAGAAAGTACTGGGTATATAGGTAAATATTACTTTTTTAGCGACAAACAGAAAATGACGATTGAAAAAGCCTGTAATTTCCCAGTAAAAGAAATCCAGACTTACCTAATTCATTCAATTCCGAAAACATCAATTGACCAGTCAGAGCTGCCTTGGTATGTACATTCAAATTTTTTAAACACACCACCTACCCACCTACACATACTATCTACTTCTTCATTTTTTGTACATTTTTATTAGAATTGGGAATTTTGAAGTAGTAAGCTGCACAGATTTGGCTTAAATGTGGTGAAAAGAGAAAAACGGTGTGGAGGAAACTTATAAGGCCCAGACTTTTAAAGAATTCTGCTACTCAGTAGTAAAAAACACTAAAGTTTATTCCATACTTTGGCAAAACTGAATACAGACAATTTTACTCTTTTTACAACAGGTATTTTTTCTTTTGATTAATTTTAGGAACACATGACGCTAAATAAGTATTTTTTTCGCTTATTTTTCAAAAACTCTTAATGATTCGACTTACAAAATTCCAACGCAGTTTTAACTTTAAACTTGTTTTTTTTTCAAAAAGGCTGCTTTCAGCGACAAATAGTAAGAGTAATTTTTGTATTTAAATTGAATGGATAATAGGTCTGTGTAGTTAAGAATGGCATACAGTGTGACATAAAAAAGTTATGGTTATTTAAATCCAGGTACAACACTGCATGTGGCGCCATCAAGCAAGAAACTAAAAGTAAAAAATTGAGTTTCTCATCGTGAATACTCCCAATATCCCGAATTTCATCAAATTGCCATGTTACTAAACAAAAATGTAATCAAAAAACCAATTAAATAATTTTTTTTGGACTCTGTATCTCAAGAACCAAGCCGTTGCGGACCCATAAAATTAGTCAAAGATATTCACCCTTCAAAGTTTGTACAAGTACTTAATAAACACCCTGTATAATAGACTAATTTTCTGTATAACTTAAATTGATATTTGATGATTTAAGTGTCACAAAAAATTTGGGTTGCCCCTGGGGGTCCGAGTATAGCACTTAAAAGTGCCGCACGACTCTGGCTGCGAATCTTTAATTTACCTGTCTTTGAATTCCATAAACGTACGTTTGGTGCGCACAAGAAAATTTATCGTTATGACATTGAGAGCTGCTTCAGTATTTGATTATGTTATACTATACGCTTATGTAATCAAAGACTAGGCTCGGATGTGGTTGTGATTGTCTGTTGGGTAGGACTCGCTGAAAAGTATCACTATTACACTGAGAATGATAAATTTTGCATTATTATTTAACGCTTATGTATTGATTTTAGAAGACTTTTGAAAACCGAGAAGTGGCTAGACGTGAACGAAATTTTCAGTCAAATTTGGAAGAACGTCGTTATTGACTGCTGACGGCGAAAAATCTGGATAACCGAAACTACCGGTCACGTTTCCAAAGGTTGCCCTACCCTGCATGCCGGACGAGACAAGGAGGTGTCACCTTTCTCTATAGGTTCCCCTCGAACGGTTGCAGGAATCAGCTGTCGCCCTCCGTCCCACGTTGAAGGACACACTGTGAATCTTACTAGTCTAACCAAGAGACCAGGTCCGCACCTTTCCCCTTACAACCTCTAACACGAGTTTAGTAATGGCTTAAGAAGTGTTTATTTATTGGGGAGCTATCGCCTAGCCTTCTCCAAGAATCAAATAGTTATTCGCAAGTAACGGACGGTTAGATATTTTATTTAATTTAGGCAAGTTATAGCGGTGGAAAATCTGTTCTAATAAATATCCTCAGATCTCCGCGAGCACGAGACTCGCTACTGCTTCCAGCGTGGAGTGTCGTCGCAGTAGTGCGAGGGGAGAGCATGATGAACCCACGGGCCTATGAACGTAAGTCATTAACAGATGTTACATGAGTGTGCTAAGTGAGTTAACCCCTGCGAAAAATGCAGCGATGAGGGAAAACTTCCAACACGGATTACTGAAAGTCGCTATAAAGTAAATTCCGTCGACCATTACACACTCTGCAGTACTGTTTGTTTGAAAATAATAGCTCAATATTTTATGACACGCTGGCTGGAGGAGCGATTTTAATATTTTAATTCCCCAAGTAAATTTTCTCGTCTCCCCGTGAATGCCTACAGCTCAACTTTTTATAGCCGATTTGTAGTGCCCGCACACTTTTCGTCTTCTTTTCTGTGCGGCCATTCCAATATGTTCCCTGGCTCTTTATCGCGGTGTTCGCGCGTACCGATGTCCTAATTTTTTATCACCCTGAAATTATGTCAATTTGTTCATATGTTCATACTTTCTATTGTTATGTTTAATTGTTGATTCATTTTACCAGTTTAATTCATACACATGACCCTAAATAAGTATTTTTTTTCGCTTATTTTTCAAAAACTCTTAATGATTCGACTTACAAAATTCCAACGCAGTTTTAACTTTAAACCCGTTTTTTTTTCAAAAAGGCTGTTTATAGTAAGAGTAATTCTTGTATCTAAATTGAATGGATAAGAGGTCTGTGTAGTTAAGAATGACATACAGTGTGACACAAAAAAGTTATGGTTATTTAAATCCAGGTACAACACTTCATGTGGCGCCATCAAGCAAGAAACTAAAAGTAAAAAATTGAGTTTCTCATCGTGAATACTCCCAATATCCCGAATTTCATCAAATTGTCATGTTACTGGACAAAAATGTAATCAAATAACCAATTAAATAATTTTTTACATGCACATACACTTTTACCTGTATTTAAAATTTTCAGGCCCGGGCCGTCTCACTACCTATACGTAAGTTCTAAAATGGCGGTGGCATACAGAGACGTAGCTATCGCCGGTGCCGTTCCAAATCCAATCAGATATTATCGTGATTCGGTTTTGGTGTTACTTTTACCAATTAAACATATTCCAACGGTCCCTCTTAAAAAATAATTGTTCTCAGCGCTAGCTACGTCACGCTGCCGGGGTTATCGGCGTACAGTTTACTGCTCTAAAATGTTCTCTTTACCTCTGCTAGTAGAAAAGAAAATTTTATTAATAACAATATTACCTTTTAAACGTGAAGAGGCGAAAGTGAAGACTCGGTTGAAGCTTTCTAGAAACTGACAAGATCTTTCACAACCCTGTTTTTGGAAACTGTTCACTGATTGGCGCACTCACGAACTCGCGTAGATAATGTGATAGGATAGCCGCTGCCAATTTGAATCGAACGCATCACTTACCTGAAACAACACAAAAATACTATTACATAAAATATCGAGTTTAAAATAATTTTCGTATAGGATATTCTAAACGTAAAATAAAAAAATTACCTATATTTTTTAGCACTAGACAAACTACAAATTTACTTTAGCAAACAGTTGCAGAGATTCTGTATACATTTGTAAATTTGTTGAAATAAAAAATTTGCACAGAGAAGAACAGAGGGCTCAAAAATATTTTTTTTTTCTGCTATTACCAATACAGAGTATTATTTATTGTAAAAACAGACCAAGAATAAAGACTTTTTATGATGAGGAAAACATTAAAATTCGAGAGAAATATTTGAAGTTTTAAGCATGACTATAATAATTTTAAGTTTACATTTAAAGAAAAGTGTATGTAACAGTGGCGGCTCGTCAGGGGAGGCAGTGCCTCCCCAACAAAAACTTACGAAATAACATTTTATTTTTTTAAAGATAACTTTATTCATTTTTGAAAATGATACTTTCATATTCTTATATTCTCAGTGTATCAAAAATTCTGAATTAGCTACTTCTAGAAAAGCACTTTCTTTATAATATAATATTTTTGTTATTGCCGCTCAGCTTTAGTACTATTAGGTGGTGTCTGCCCGCATCAGCGAATATGCGCCTAGACTATTATCAACGGAGGCAAGCTTCCGACGGTTTAATTTTTCAGCAGGGATAACACATAATTGTCCACTTGTTTTAATGCAAGAACCGAGCGTCACCACGACGCGAGTTGTTTTTGTCACGTGAAAAACTGATAGGCAGGAGGCAGAAACGCCCACAAATAATATTTCGCGGGAAGCTCCGTAGTGTGTGCCGGCACAGTATACGGAACTATTTGTTTATTTGTGTGTGAAATTAAGGTTATATTTTCAAGATCCGGTAAGTTTTAAGATTTCTTTATTATGTTATTAATTATTAAACGCTAAATTTTATTGTTTTAAAAAAATATAAATCCTGTTCATGATATTATTCTCTCATACCTATTTTTAAGGAGAAACGAAACGGAAAAAAAGACAGATATTATGTAGTCGTCCGACACCAAAAATTTCGGCAATATTTAACGATAAGAGACGGGGTAAGCAATATTCAAGAGCTTTTCAGGTAACTTGGTGCGAAACCTATAAGTGGCTGTGCGGAAGTATTTATAAGGAAAGCTTATATTGTTGGCCTTGTATTTTATTAGGCAGCGTAAAAAACAATTGGAGTTCAGGGGGTGGGTATTCTGATTTAAAAAAATTTTCACGGGCGGTAAAATCACACGAAAGTTCCAAAGAACATAATATTAAGAATTCTGTGGCGCTTACGAGAGTAGAGCAAAATAGAGACACAATAGCGGATGCACTGAGAGAAGTTGACCCTGACCTTGCAAATTGAATATTTTTCTCGTGAAACCTAGTATTTCAAAGTAATTATATTGCTGGTTGAATTCCTAACTATTCATTTTAATCCAATGACCTTGAAATCGCAAAAAATTTTCGCCTGCGGCGCTATTTTATCCCCTCCCCCCCCCCTTATACACCCACGAGCCGCCACTGATATGTAAGCATTTGTGTAAGAAAATAAAAAAGTAATCAGAAAAATTAAAAGTAATCAAAGACAAATGAACAGTTAAATCATAATTTCGCCATTTTTTCTCTTTCTTCACAGACCCAAAACATTTAAAATATCAATCTTACCTAATAAAATCTTGCAGACTTCTCTAATCCAGCTGGTGCCTCGAACATTTAAATGTTGTTTTAGCTTTTCATGGGCGCGCCTACGCGACACAGAAACCAATCCTAATATTACTGACTATAAACCGATCAAAGGCGTCATTCGGGAAAGGATAATATGCAATTTGGAAAAATTTATATACAGCGTATCAAGTGCTGCTGGTGGCGCCCTCTGCAAGGTACATCAAAACTGTAATCACATCTGGATTTCGCATTCCATCTTGGCGCAAAAGAACCCTTGATACCAAAATCTGCGATTATTACGATTAATGTTTGAAAAAAAACTTTGAAAAAATAATAACATTGACGCCCTTTCCTTCGGAAACTATAAACTTTTGGACTAATGTAAGTTGAGTTAGACGGTTACACTTTAACCTTAGGAATTTATACTAGTATTTTTACATTTGGAGTCATCCTGTATCTACTAAGAAAAAATCATTTTTGATTGAAAAAGAATGCAGTCAGGATTTAAATTCTAGATTCTCCCAAAATAATTATAAATTTTAGTTTACTCTCCTCTCGCCCTTTAAGATAGCAATTCGCCCCTTTTTTTATACTGATCAGAAATGAAGTAAGCCCTATCATATACATAACAATCTAAATCAATTTTTGCCAATGTTTGCCAATTTCCGCGAGCGGCGCTTTTTTGTTTTAAGTCTCCTTTGTAAAGCATTGAATATAACCATTTCTCCTTTATATGTTTAAATGTTAAAAGCTTAATATATTTTATTGACAACAATTACTTTGAAACGACTTGTCCCTAGCTTATCCCCCGAACTGATCGTCAAATGACGCCCCTGCATGTGAGAAAATATTTGACTTTTCAATTAGCAAATAACATTTGCAAGTTTTAAAGTATTCTATTTATTTTATTCCTATTTTTTCTGCACATTAGACTAGAAAAGATCGGATTAAATGATTGGATTCTGCCTCTTATAAATGCCACCCTGAAAAATTCACGACGCGATTTTATTACGTTTTCTTTATTTACTGAAGAGCCTGAAACAAAAGAAAAATATTATTAGCATAACACTACTGTTTTGGTTCATACACATGCACCTATAGCAGGGGGCAGGTATATACAATTCTAAACTAAATTTTCGTTAATTTCAATGTTTCATATTGCCCTTTGCATCAATAAGAAAATACAAATAAAATTTCTGTACAGTGTTTTCTTTCTCTCAGAGAGACCCGAGAAAAGAAATTATGAATAATTTTTCAATTTTGTTTGCCTTAAATCAACTTAATAATATCAATAACTCCTTCGATAAAATATTAGATTTAGTCTTCACGAACGTTAAATGCGAGGTATCTAGGGAAATTAGTCCACTAGTTGTAGAAGACAACCATCACCCCACCCTTAACGTATCTCTAGCGTTCAATCCTGATAGGAGGAACGAATTTCCAACCAATACATCTCAGAGTAAGTATAATTTCAGAAAGGCCAATTTTCATTTGCTCTATGGCTCTATGCTATGTACAGACTGGTCTGACGTTTACAAGTCTAGCGATGTCAATGTCGCCTGCGAGAAATTCTACGAGGTACTTTACGGTAATCTCGACGCAGGTGTTCCAAAGTCTATATTCCGTAGGAGATCTTTTCCAGTGTGGTTTACTTCCGACATTATAAAAAAGATAAAACGTAAGCATATAGGATATTTAAAAAACTAAAAAGAAGTCCAAACTCACAAAATCTTAAAGCTGAATTTAGCGATATCAGAGCAAGTATAAAGGGAATGATAGACATTGCATTCAAAAACTACATTTCTCGAGGTGAAGCCACTATTGCCACCGATCCTAAAACGTTTTGGTCATTTGTCAATTCAAGAAAGTCTTCCTCGACGCTGCCTGTAACTTTCACTGACGAAGAAAGACAATACTCGGATCCCACTTCGATCGTAAATGCATTCGCTACCTTTTTTAGTAGCGTATACTCTTTCCGCTTGCAACTTGGAACCCAAAAGATCGGATCCAGAGTGTTACTAACCTTAGTACACACATCACCCTCGATCATTTATCAGAGGATTCTATAAGAAAGGCAGTCAAAAAAATAAAAAACAAGATGACCTGTGGCCCCGACAAAATACCCTGTTTTCTTCTTAAAGACTGCGCCCCAGCACTGCTCCAGCCCTTGTTCTTTCTTTTCAACCTCATTATTAAAACAAACACTTTTCCCGACATCTGGAAAGAAGCCAGAATCAGTCCTATTTTTAAAAAAGGCAATGCTGATAAAATCTCGAATTATAGGCCTGTGTCAATACTCTCCTCTTTTGCTAAGCTCTTTGAAATTTCAGCATCTTCTGGCAAGTTAAGCATTTAATTTCTGAAAAGCAACATGGGTTCTTTAGCAATCGCAGTACTATAAGTAACTTAGCTTGTTTTACTCAATTTACTGCTCAAGCATTAGACAACCGCCAACAAGTGGATGTAGTTTACACTGATTTCTCGAAAGCCTTTGATCGAGTTGATCACTCAATTTTAATAAGTAAATTAGCCGATATGGGATTCAGTTCCAATCTCACATCACTTTTAAAATCATACTTATGCAATAGGTTTCAATATGTGGAGATTAACGGCCATAAATCGAACACATTTGTGGCAACTAGCGGTGCCCCCCAAGGGGCAGCAACCTTGCCCCGCTATTGTTTTCCTTGTTTATTAATGACATTACTGCCAACATTACGAGTGAAGTCCTGCTTTTTGCGGACGATGTCAAGTTATTCAGAGTGATTCAAAACTATGGTGACTGCCTCGGGCTTGAGAAGGACATTGAATCTATCAGTAACTGGTGCATTGTCAATCATTTACCACTTACCTAATGCGGACAAGTGCATTGCGATGACATACGCAAATAAACAGAACATTACTAAATTTATTTATACTTTGGGGAATGATGAAATTAAACGGTGTGAAATGTTCAAGGATCTTGGCATCACCTTTGATTCTAGGCTCTCATTTGCAGCACATGTAAATCACGTTTGCAGCAGTGCTAACAGATCTATTGGGTTCATCTTGCGGAATTCTAAGGGCTTTTCGAATATTCAAACTTTAAAAATACTATATTATAGCTACATACGATCGAAGTTGGAGTATGGAGCGATTATATGGCATCTCATTTATAACAAGTATGCAATACAAATCGAAAACGTACAGCGCAGATTTGTTAAATTCCTGTGGTTTAAAATGGACGGAGCCTTTCCTCCTAGAGGAACAGATCATGATGTACTCCTTAGCAGACATCGGATACCCTCCCTGCTTGACCGCAGGAAATATATGTTATGTCAGTTTATATTTAAATTATGTAGATCACTGAGATCACTCATTGACTGCTCGGATCTCTTGAGCCAAGTGAACTTTAATATACCTTTTCGCTCAATTAGAGGCCATACTGTGTTTCACATTCCTATCCCATCCACTAACTTCTTAGTAAAAGGCCCACTCTTCCAGTCCATGAGCATTTTTAATGCCACTTGCAATAACATTGATACGAATGGCTGCACCCATGCTCAATTTATAGCGTTAGTTAAAAGCAAATTTATGTAGTGTTGTTCTTATTCCATATAATATATTGTTTATATCACTTTTACTTAGATCAGTATGATCATTATCTGTTGATGATTGGCTAGAAACTTTATTATGTTACCTTAATCCTAGGTTTTTTTTCTTTTTTGTAATTGGTCGTATCGCATTTATATGCTGTGTCTTTAATATCTTATTGTGCATTGTATCACAAAATTGTCTTATTAATGGATGTAGATCTGTTAGACAATAAAACTTATTATTATTATTATTATTATTCTAATTTGTCCCACTTTTGAGCTAGACGGTTGGCTAAAGAAATTAATTGTAGGGTTTTGCGTACATTTTTATGCCATTAAGTCAAAAATTTTATAAAGTGTCAAGTGTCAAAATTATGGACAAATTAGTAACTGAACTGAACTTTATCTGAATACAAATACATGCCACACATGCCTTTTCTTTTCATTCGTTTCGCCTAAATTAGTATAAGTATCATTAAAATTGGATTATGATTTTTGTTCATTAGTTTCGCCTAAAATAGTATAAGTATCATTAAAATTGGATTATGATTTTTGTTTCCAATAACTAA
Organism: Polydrusus tereticollis; assembly: GCA_963920685.1. Classification (NCBI taxonomy): domain Eukaryota; kingdom Metazoa; phylum Arthropoda; class Insecta; order Coleoptera; family Curculionidae; genus Polydrusus; species Polydrusus tereticollis. The sequence continues at coordinate 145,963,436 of OY987329.1, forward strand.
TTTATTGTCGTAGTTTTATACTTTTGAGACACTTATTAGATGGATGGAAGATTTTGTAGTTTGTAAACTTACAACATTTTAGTTTTTACCCAATTATTTAAACCTAGGAACAATTTAAAAATAAAATAAATCAAATTTACAAATGACAAACAATTCAAAAAAATTAAAAATATATTTTTTTTTTCATTTATTAGTGCTGCTCCACATGTCCTTCATTTTCAATGCAGTTAACTAATATAACTTATTATTATACTTTTTCTGTAAGTCCTTTTTTAAATAAACCTATTAACAATAACTTAAAAAAAGACAATAGAGCCATTCTGTTGAAAAAATTTTTCAATTGCTTGTATATTTGATTTATTTTATTTTTGTTGTTCCTAGGTTTGAGTAATTGGGTAAAAACTTAAATGTTGTGAGTTTACAAACCACAAAATCTTCCATCTATCTAATAAATGCCTCAAAAGTGTAAAACTATAAAAACAATAATTGATTATTGCAAACAAAAACAATAATCCAATTTTAATGATATTTATATTAATGTAGGCTAAACTAATGAAAATAAAGGGCATGTGTGGCATATTCAGAAAAAGAATGTATTTTTAAATATTTATTAATATATAGGGTGTTCCATTAAAAAAAAGTAAGTTATGTCAATTGTTTTGACATTTGACATTTTATAAAAAATTTTTGACTTATTTTTACGCAATACCCCTCGCAAAACCCTATAATTTATTTTTTAGTCGAACATCTTGCTCAAAAAATCAGTATTTCACAGTCATGTAAAAGTGGGACAATTAAAATGAAAGAATGTACCAGCGTGAAAAATAAAAAAGTTAAGGAGGGGAGATGAGAGAGGGGGACTTAACTTAATAAATTGTTAATAACAATTTTTTTTTTGAATAAATTGCCTTAAAAATTGATATGCTCGATTTTAGGTCATTCGATTAATGCATATATCTTAACTGTAAACTCATTAAACGTATTTGAAACCCAAATGCAGATATAAAAAAGACCAACACACAGAATTTTTTTGGAAACATCGCATACAGTTGACCCATTTAAAAAATTGTGCAAAGAAATTGAAAAAAAATATATTTTTTCAGAAAATGTTGTTTTTAAAAGTCGCAGTTAAAAAAAAAACGTTTCTAAAAACGCAAAAAGATGTCTATCTTGCATGTATTAAATTTTTGATTTTGTATGCTGTAAATGTTTTGGGTTTTAAAATCCCATTAATGGTTTAAAGTTGCAACGCATATTATAAACATGTTAAGCAACTTTAATGTCAATACATAATAATTTAGTGCATGCCCTCAGTTATTGCAGGAGATCGTTTTATTTTAGAATTTTGGATGGCCAAGTATACAGGGTGTTTCAGAATAAGATGCTGATCCTTAACGGTGTGAATCCTTAGGTGATTTTAAGAAGAAAAGTTCATATGAACGTATGTCCTAAACGTTTTAACTTTTGAGATACAGGGTGTTAAAGTTTTCAAAAAAAGAATCTATTTTTTAATAATAACTGTGATACTATTATAATATCTTTATGAAATTTGGTACACATCTTCTATGCATTAAGGAGCATTTTTTGATGTACAAACAATTTTATTATTTTTACCAGTGGCGTCTGTACGGGTTTTGCATTTAACAGTTTTGAAGAAAATAATGGTACGCCACTGCTTTCTTCTTAAATAAAAATTATTTTTAAAATCTTCATTTATTTCTGAGAAAATTTGATCTCTTGATTTTCTTTCGTCCGACGCATAGTTTTCTTATTACTGAATTAATTAACAATTAATATTAAACAAAGTCAATAGCTTTAAAAGGGGAAAAAAAAACTATATCAGCACAACAGTCACCGCTTCAGATTTTCAGCGATTTGACCCTGAAGTAAAACGATTTTTATATTTTTTAAGCGAAAACCATGCGTCGGACGAAAGAAAATCAAGAGATCAAATTTTTATTTAACAAGAAAGCAGTGGCGTACCATTATTTTCTCCAAAACTATTAAATGCAGAACCAGTACAGACGCCACTGGTAAAAACAATAAAATTGTTTGTACATCAGAAAATGCTCCTTAATGCATATAGAAGATGTGTACCAAATTTCATAAAGATATTATAATAGTATCACAGTTATTATTAAAAAATAGATTATTTTTTTGAAAACTTTAACACCCTGTATCTCAAAAGTTAAAACGTTTAGGACATACGTTCATATGAACTTTTCTTCTTAAAATCACCTAAGGATTCACACCGTTAAGGATCAGCATCTTATTCTGAAACACCCTGTATTGTCAAAACGTTGTCCAATAAAGTAGTTATTAATTATTGTCTAAAATATAATCTACTCCTGCTATTCTGTGACATAAAATTAATCTGTGGGGTGTTGGATATACGACATTCAGCCCTATGATCAAACGCACAAGTTAACGCGAGACGTTAATTTCAAAATTAAAACCCAATGCTAATTTCCATTTTGGTATATGATGCAACAACATTTAACGCTCGTGTTAATTCTCGATCTCGTCATCCTAAACATGAGTGAGGATATCCCTGACGTGAGTACTTTAAATATTTCAGCCAATCAGGGACGAGTTCGGTTGTCAATCGAGGAAATTTCGAAGTGTGAAGCGAATGACCGCCACAGCTGGGTTTTATTAACGTATTTGTTGATTTTGGGCGATTTTTGCTTCAAAATCGAAAAGTTTTTGGTGAAAAATCCAAAGTTTGTTAGATGTATTAGCTCGTTTTTTATAAAGAAATGGAAATATATTTAGAACGGTAAGTTAACAACATAATTTTAAGTAGATTGTTGATATAGATTTATACAAAGGATTTTAATTTCAGCTTATTTTACTGTAAAAATCTTGAAATTACTAAACAAGAACAAAGTACAACTCCCTTATAGCAGTGGCGGATCCAGAGACCATTCTTGGGGGGGGGGGGGCGGGGGGAGGGATTACACAACTTTGTTAAGGACTATCTATATCTATATCTCTTTAAATATAATAGTAAATATATATACCTCCTTGTCCATAACCATTTGCCTGATGCATGCACATGCCATCTATCTCCACAACCACAGCCTTCGTCGCTACCACACTATTTCACTCACTAATGAGCATCTCGGATTGACCTCTAAACCACGGCGACGGTGTTTAGGCAAACAATCTCTTAAGAGTTTTTTTCATACTTTTACTTGCAGGACAAAAACGCGTTAATCTTTTGCATGAGCCATCTTCAAGATCTGTATCGCAGGTCGGTATATTCGCATTATGCATTAGTACCAAGCCCAACGATCAAGACCCTTGAAGATGATGTCCAGTTATATGAAATGCGTAATTTTGTTAATTAGTTTTATTATTACTTTCAGTAATTGTCCTATAAGCAAGAATGACGCCCGTCCCGTTCCGTTATAGGCGAAGAAATCTGAAAAACAAGAAAGAAAATTAAAATATGTACCTACCGAGTAAAAAGTAGAACATATACAGGGTGTAATTTAATTGAGTGCCGATACTTAAGGGTGATAATCTATGAATGATTCTAAGATAAAAAGTTCATATGGACATATGTCCTAAACCTCTTCATTTTTGAGCTACAGGGTGTTAACATTTTAAGAAAAATATAACCTTTTTATATAAATCACTCTTAGATATTTTTATGAAATTTTGTACATACCTTTTAATCAATAAGGAGCATTTTTTGACCTAACAGATTTATAAAAATTTTTACCAGTGACGTCCGTACGGGGTTTGAACTGAATATTTTTAAAGAAAAAATGGATACGCCACTGCTTTTTCTAAAAACGAAACTTACTTTTGAAATTCCCATTTATTTTAAAGCAAATTTCGTTTATGGACTTACTTTTGTACGACGCACCGTTTTCGCGTAAAAAAATAAAAACAAAAAAAACATTTTTTTCTTCGGTTCATTGAGACTGCTTTTATTTATTTTGTTGAATTTGGTTGGCACCCACCATGAGTGGAAACACTTTTTTTGGGACAACAATTTATTTTCTACTCACCAGTGACATTCAACTGAACGTTTGAAAAGAAAAAAACGGTAACCATATTAAATGCCCTCTTAAAGCAAATCAAATAAAAATCAGTAGGCTGGGTAAAGCTACATCAATTTTGACGTTTCTTTTCATAAAGACAAAAGGCCTGGCATTGATTTTGCATTATTAAATAATTATTATTACAGTAAGACGTTAAATTATAATAAAAGAATGGTAAATTTTACAAACAGTGAATTAACTGACATGCATTTTATTTATGGGCTTGCAGACGGTAATGCATACGAAGCCAGGCGGATATACCAAGAGCGGTATCCAAATCGCGTACTACCCGATCCGAGAACATTTTCTAGGATTCATAGACGTCTCCACGAGACCGGAACTTTAAAAGTAGACCACAGTGCTAAAGGAGTCCATCAAACAGTAAGAACACCGGAACTTGAAGAAGGAATTTTACACGAAATTGAGGAGAACCCCGAAAGTAGCACGAGGAAAATCGCGGCAACATTTAATGTTTCACATTTTCTTGTTTGGAAAATTCTCATCGAAAATTTATTATACCCATATCACATTCAAAGAGTCCAGGCATTACTCCCTAGAGATTTCCCGATGCGCATTAATTTCTGTGTGTGGTTTCTTCAAAACCTGATGGAAAATCCGTTATTTGACAGGCACATTCTTTTTACCGACGAAGCTAATTTTTCTCGAAACTCAATAAGAAATTTCCATAATAACCATTTATGGGCGGATGAAAACCCTTATGCAATTGTAGAATCAAATCATCAAGAACAGTTCTCAATAAATGTTTGGGCTGGCATTATTGATGATTATTTGATAGGCCCATTTTTTCTCCCAAGAAGACTTGATGGACAATCATATTTACAGTTTCTTAAAGAAGATCTGCCGCCAATGCTTGAAGACCTTCCATTATTATTAAGAAACCAGATGTGGCTAATGCACGATGGTGCGCCTCCACATTTTAGCTTACGAGTGCGTGAATTTTTAAATCACACCTATCGCAATCGGTGGATAGGTCGCGGAGGAACGCAGCCATGGCCACCTAGATCTCCGGACCTTAACAGTTTAGACTATTTTTTCTGGGGGCATCTGAAAAGCTTAGTGTACCAAGTGCCGATTCATACCGAAGAAGAGTTACGAAATCGTATATTAGTATGCTGCCAAACCATAAGAAACACCCCGGAAATCTTCGAAAATGTGCGTCAGTCTATGGGAAGAAGAGTCCATGCTTGCATACGTGTGGGTGGACGACACTTCGAACAACTACTGTAAATAATGTGGGTTCTTTATTCTGTTTATCTTCTCTTGTCATTTCGCTTTCGATTTAAGGTTTGGAATTTTTCCTTTTAAATTAATCGCGATTTTTGAAATAAAATTTTTTATTTTTTTTTGTTTTTATTTTTTACGCGAAAACGGTGCGTCGTACAAAAGTAAGTCCATAAACGAAATTTGCTTTAAAATAAATGGGAATTTCAAAAGTAAGTTTCGTTTTTAGAAAAAGCAGTGGCGTATTCATTTTTTCTTTAAAAATATTCAGTTCAAACCCCGTACGGACGTCACTGGTAAAAATTTTTATAAATCTGTTAGGTCAAAAAATGCTCCTTATTGATTAAAAGGTATGTACAAAATTTCATAAAAATATCTAAGAGTGATTTATATAAAAAGGTTATATTTTTCTTAAAATGTTAACACCCTGTAGCTCAAAAATGAAGAGGTTTAGGACATATGTCCATATGAACTTTTTATCTTAGAATCATTCATAGATTATCACCCTTAAGTATCGGCACTCAATTAAATTACACCCTGTATACAACTTATTTCGTATAAGTGGAAAGAGAAAAGTTTTAAAACAAAAACTTAACTCCAACTCTCCCATGACAAATCCAAAACCTTCTCAAACCTACTTTTTGCATAGAAATAAAAAAAAATAGACGTGAAATTAAATAATTTATCATACATCTGTTCAATGTAAATATTAGAATAATAAACAAAAGCGGTCTCCAAAAATGTGGGCCTGCGCCGCTTTTTTTCACCTAAGCCCCCCCTAATGAATGACGCCTAGCTACGGCTCTGTAGGTATTCAAATGGTATCGCCTGTGGTAAAAATTATTTCAAAATAAAGTGGCTTATTTTACTCCCTACATTACGTGGTTGTTTAATTAAGCATAAGAGGATTATTATTCTTCAAGTTATTCATTGGCTGAGACACAGAAAACAAATCGAAGAAGCTATATTTTCTGATTTACAATAAATAATTGAATGTAGTTCTATGTGGCATAGACATGTTCCTGACCAACAGGTGAAGGTAATAATTTCTTGTTAGGACTGATGGGTAAGTTTGTGTGTTTAAGATGCATAATATAAAGGATATCATAAAAACACTACAGTTCTATGGATATAATAAAGGCACATATAGAGTCTTACCATTTTCCATGTTATAAGCACTGGAACACCATCTAAATCTGTTCACTAATCAGTTTACATACGAACAATATTTAGTCTCTAATTATGCATTGTATTTAGGTTTAAGAGACTAAATATACAAATTAATTTCGCGCACTTACGAGTCACCCAAAGTCAACCGATTGTGCGTTAAAACCTCCAACAAAGGGACGAAACCCTTAGTCGGAGGGTTCACTGCCCAACTCAATCTTTACTTTCATATATTATACTGTTAGAATACCAACCAAGAGGTAATAATAAACAATATAATTTGAAAACCTTGTCTTACATTAACTCTGGATTGACGCCGACCGAAAAACTAGGTTTTACAGGAGTTACAGGAACGATGAAAGTTACCCCGAAATAACTTCCTGTACTCGCTGGGCAAAAACACTTTCTTGAATAAATTATGCCAACTCACGGGCCCAGACGCTTCCTCGAAAAACAATTGAATTTCCCGGTCATCTAGCAGGCTTTGATCGTCTCTCATTGGCGAAGATTGCGATATGGGCGACATCTGCTTAATCTCCTTGAAACTTCAATCGTAACAACGTTCTGTGCTCTCAGTACCACAGAACAATAACAGTTAGCTGGAAACTAACCACAGAACAATAAAAGTTGGCTGAATACTATGTTCGTTGGTGATAGTTCTGTGTTTGTTTACTTGAAGATTTTCAATTTCCACAAGAATACTACCCAAAATTGAGAGTCCTTTTGCAGAGAATAACGACACCAATCATTTACATTATTTTTGTCCCGCCGTTTTTCGGTTTTCGTTCTTCAACATAACCTTCAAGTTTTAAGCGTTTAATTCGCGAATTTTAGCGAAAATAAAAGGTCTTTTTGGATGAAATGGGACCCCCTAAAAGGACGGGATTCAAAACAGACAAATCGTCTCAAAGACGCAAGAAGGAAGACGAAGATGTTTGGGTCCCTGATGAAGACGATACTCCAGGTTTGAACCTCTTATTTTCTGCAGTATTTCGATTTGCCCTCTGCAAAGAACAAGTAAACGTTCTCAAAATAATCAAATCCCAAGTCTTACAATAAATGATATTTTCTCGAAGCCTGTGTTTCAAACATCATCTGGAACTTTTTTCAGAAGGAGAAGAGGCATCTATACCGGGTGCAGCCGCCCGGGACGCCGAGAAAAACGATGAGAAAATCCAGGAGGATGAATTCGGAGCCAAAGATTACGGATCACAAATGATTTTGAAGCCTGATAATGCTGCCCGACCCTTATGGGTGGCCCCGAATGGGCATATCTTTTTAGAGTCTTTTTCCCCTGTCTATAAACATGCTCACGACTTTCTTATAGGTTAGTAGTAGTGTATTTTGCAATTTGGATATGTCCAAAAACATTAGCCTCTAGTTTAGTCATGGTTCTAAATCTTTGCACTGCTAGATTGACAGTAACAATATTTTTGGTAGCTATTTCGGAACCAGTGTGTCGGCCGGAACATGTCCATGAGTACAAGCTTACAGCATACTCGCTATATGCCGCAGTCAGTGTAGGCCTTCAAACCAATGACATCATTGAGTATTTAAAAAGACTAAGGTCAGTGGTTAGATATCTTGAAAGGGTCTAGGACATTTAGCCGTCGCCGTTTAGCCGTCGCCGTTTCGCCGTCGCCGTTTCGCCGTCGCCGTCGCGACAATTCGCCGGCAGCCGATTCGCCGTGGGCCGTTTCGCCGTCAAATAGAAATTAATAAAATACGTAAAAAAGGTTATAATATATATTGCTAAATTTTAACAAAATTGTTTGATAAAAATATACCTACATAGGCAAGTCAATAATAAAGTTCTCAAATATTATACTATAATTATTATATACAACAAAATTATTACATTTCATAATTATGCGCTAAACCTCTGAGATATTCTGTCATATTATTGTTTCTAAAATTATTTACTAAAGACAAAATTCTGTCATCAGCTAGTCTATACTTTTTTAACTTTAAGGGCGGAAGAATTCGGGTCTAGGACGTTCAGCCGTCGCCGTTTCTAATCTAATCCACCTTTTTGGGTCCAATTCGGTATATGCTAGATATAAAAAAATTGTAATAATTATAGACTTATAATGGTTAAACAGCGCTAACACGGCATCTAATCCACCTTTTTGGGTCCAATTCGGTATATGCTAGATATAAAAAAATTGTAATAATTATAGACTTATATTCTATTTGACGGCGAAACGGCCCACGGCGAATCGGCTGCCGGCGAATTGTCGCGACGGCGAAACGGCGACGGCGAAACGGCGACGGCGAATAGTCCCATCCCCATCTTGAAAGTACATTTAAGTAATTATTTAACGATTAAGTGTTTGTGTTTTTGAAAGAAACATGTAGGTACCAATTTGTTCCATAGCCTTTTTACCTCTTTAGCAAAACAACAATACCAGATGGTATAGTAGAATTCATTAAACTCTGTACTTTGTCCTATGGAAAAGTGAAATTAGTACTAAAACACAATAAATACATACTTCGTTGAAAGCCCTTTTCCTGAAATTTTGAAAAAGTTGCTAAAAGATCCCGTTATTCAAGAGTGCAGACTCAGGATAACTGCTGAAGGGGATGCGGGGGAGGGTTTCATAACCCAGGTAAGTAATAATTAAGATATTGATAAATCTGGAACTGTTTTTAGATCAGAAAAAAAATGTCTTGTGTTTTTAGGTGCAATATAAAAAGAATATTCCCAGTTTTGGTGCAAAAGCTTCGAGTTCTGCTGAAGCTAATTCTGAAGGTAAGTTGAAACTGTATATTTGTGCTGCAAATTTGTTTCTACAATTAGAGAAAATAACTTGAAAGGAGGATAAATTAGCGCTAGTTTTAGTGAATACTATGAAATATCATAGAATTTTTTATAAAGGCCAATTTAGAATATATATATATATATATATATACTTGTTAAATTCAAAAACACAGGCACAAAACTTTAAAGTTATTCAAAAGGTTAAAGCACTTAAGGGCATCAAAGTTCAAGAATGTGGCCTAGTGGGAGAAAATAAAAATATCTATTTTAACGACGACCTTACAAAACACAACCAGTATTTGTTTAAAAAAGCACGAGAATATAAAAAAAACAATAGTCTTCATGCGGCATATGTAGCTAATGGAAAAATATATATTAAGAAAAAAGAAAATGATACACCGGTCAGGATAAGAAACGAGAGTGACCTGAACATAATCTAAGAGACATAGAACTAACATACAAAACTGTGATAAAAAAGACTAAAAAAGACTAAAAATGATTGCCAAAGAAAACCAGCACTTAAACATCTTATATTTAAACATCAGAAGCCTCCGACACAAGGTAAATGAAATAAATGATTTAATACTCCAAAACACCATGACTATCCATCTCATAGTGCTTACGGAAACATGGATCTATCCAAATGAGATAAACTGCTTTAACTTACAAAAGTATGTAGCTGTGCATAATTGTCGAGACACCAGGGGAGGAGGTTGCAGTGTCTATATAAGAGAAGAACTGCAATTTATACAAAATGACAGGTACGATGTACAAATAGACGACTGCAACATTGCATCTTTTTACTTACCAAAATACAAGCTCTCCGTCTTTGGTATCTACAGACCACCACAAAGTAATGGCGAGATATTTGCAACAAAATTTGACAGACTACTTGAACAACAGAAAAGCACATGCATTATAATCGGAGACTTTAATCTTGACTTATTAAAACACTCACAAACTATTAATAATTACAACAACCTAATTGAGATGAATGGTTTTAAAATACAAAATAGAATAATGCCACAGAATGCAACTCGAACAACAATTAACACAGCATCTATCATTGATCATGTGATAACAAATAAAAGTTTAACCTGTAACATAAAACTGCAGGATCACCACCTCTCAGATCACAAAATAATGTATATAGAAGTAAAGAAGAATATATGTATAAAGAAAAAAGAAATAATAAAAAAACAGTATCTTGTGGAGCAAGCCTGGCTGGATACAATAAAAGTAAAAATGGAAAAATGTAAAATAGAAACTTTTCAAGAACTTGCACACATAATTAACACCACTAAAGAGGAATGTACAAAAGAGAAATCACTTAAAATAAAACAAAATAACTACTGGATCACAAAAGAATATCTGACTAAACTAAAAGAAAAAGACAAACTATACATTAGATGGAAGAGAATACAAAACGAACAAAGTGAAAAAGAATATAAAAAAGCTAGAAATACACTAAACAATCTAAGAAAAAGACTACAAAAAACATACGCAGAAATGAAATTTGAGCAAGTCAAGGGAGATTCTAAGAAAACCTGGGCAGTAATAGACGAAATATGCAACCGTAACAGAAGCAAGCAAAAAAATATAAACAAAATAAAAAACGAAAAAGGAAAATCAATAGAAAAAAGTAAAGATATAGCAACAGAGTTTAACAGACATTTTGCAAAAGTAGGGGAAGCACTGGCAAAAAAAATAAAACATATTCAACAAACACAGGTTATTGAGGAAGAAAATGCACAAAACATAAACCTAGAGCCAACAAACATAAAGGAGATAACAGCCAAAATAAATGAACTGAAAAATAACTGCACCCCAGGCACAGACAAAATTACAAAAAAAGACTTACTAATGCTGATCAATACCATCGGACCCACTTTTGTCAAGCTGACAAATAACATACTGCAAACCGGAAACTATCCCACAGAACTAAAAACAGCTAAAATCATACCAATCTACAAAAAAGGAACACATGAAGACATGAACAACTACAGGCCAATTTCACTAATAAGCACCTTCTCAAAAGTTATAGAAAAAATTATCAAGGAAAGACTAGTAACATTCATAGAAGCAACATTTAAGTTTGATCATCAACAATATGGATTTCAAAAAAAAAGTAGTACCCAAGGGGCAACAGTGGACCTACTAGAACATATAACGAGTGAAATGGACAAAAACAAATATGTACTGGCAGTATTTGTTGATCTACAGAAGGCATTCGACACAGTGAATATTGAACTTTTGATGAACAAGTTATAAAAAATGGGCTTTCGAGGTACATGCCATGGACTACTGAAAACATACTCAAGCGGTAGAAAACACTACACTGCAATAAATGGTGAACATAGCGAAGAACAGATACTAAATACAGGTGTCCCACAGGGATCTGTTCTCAGACCACTGTTATACTTGTTATACGTGCACAATCTGAAATTCACCAACCTGACAGCAAAATATTTCAAATTTGCAGATGACACAGTGCTAATATATTCTGGAGAAAGTGAAAAACAACTTGAAGAAACTGTCAATAGTGATCTAGTAAAGTATTTTAACTGGCTGTGTTACAATAAACTTTCTTTAAACGTCCAGAAAACAGTATTTATGGTTATTAGGCAGAAAAGTAAACCACCGTGCAATCCACAAATCAAAATTAATGAAACAAATATCAAAAGAGTTACTGAATATAAATACCTTGGACTAACTATCACAGATAATCTATCCTGGAAAAACCACGTAAATGGTGTGATAAACAAAATAGTTCCTATGTTGGGCTCTATTAAAAGATGTGCTCACCAAATCAATAAAAAATCTGGACAGCTTCTTTACAACAGTTTTATAGAGCCACATATGCGATACCTAATGCCCTGCTGGGGAAATACATGTACTAGACAGTTGGATCAGCTCCAAAGACTACAAAACAAAGCGATTAAATTAATATTCGGGATGAATTACTACACGCCCAGTGAGGAAATATATAAAAAAGTGACATACCTGAAAATAAATCAATTGAAAGTATTTGAACAAACCAAACTAATACATGATATACAAAATAATAAACTTAAAACCAGTGTAAAACTACAAAATAACAGACAATTCTACACATACAACACAAGAACAAACCATGAATTAAGAAATTCATATGCTAGAACTAAAAAGGGACAGGACTCACCAATATATAGAAGTATACAGGAATATAATAGGATTCCACAAAGAATACTCCATGGAAATACCAAGAACCTGACGTGCAATATTAAGAACTATATAAAGGAAAATAGAGTATAGACATTTAAGTGGCAGGATAAAGAAATATAAACTACATTTGTTTGCCTTTCGGAATAACTTTATTTGAATGTAAATAATTATACCATACAATTTGTAGGCCTCGGTGCCAGTTTTATTGTAAACTGTTTTGAGGTCAATAATAAATTATTATTAAAAAAAAAAAAAAAAGAATAGACATGTTTTCAGTTACAACAGTGCCTGATGATATAACTAACTTTTATGAGAGAATGGACAATGAAGATGAGGAAGAGGACACAAACACTTCAAACCGTATCATTTGAAGTCAATCAGGAAAAAATAGAGGTTATCCAGAAATGCTGTATAGAGCTAGAATACCCCTTATTGGCTGAATATGATTTTAGGTACGTACCTACTACTATAACTTCCTTGCCCTTTAAAACATAAGGCCTACTTCACATTTATTTTAGGAATGATACTGTAAATCCTGGCATCAACATTGATTTGAGGCCTTCAGCAGTCTTAAGGTCCTATCGGGAAAAGAGTTTAAGGAAAGTGTTTGGTATCGGTAGTTTGTGGGGCCGGTAAATTCAAATTCAAATTCAATTCAAAATTCAAATTCAAAACATGCTTTAATGTCCAAAATACATGGTATTCATTGACAAAGCTGAAACTATAACTATTTAAAAATGTAATACTTAATCTAAGATAAGACCAGACTAAACGATAACAAATAAAACAGTAAAATAGTTAAAATCTTAAAACACTTAAGCAACTAATAGATACTACGTAAAAAAAAAAAAACAACTCCAAAATGAAATGAATCACCGAAACAAATGTCATCACAATACATATTATCCTAGTCAATATAAAAAAAAAAACAGGAAAAAAAATAAAAAATTTAAATAACATTTAGATGTAAAAAAATCCTAACTAACTTACTTAATGTCACAACTGATCCTCAAAATACTCAGTAACAGTATAATAGGCCTTCCGTACAAGCAATCTCTTGGTCTCCCTCCCAAATTCAGATATATTCTGAATACCTCTTATATTCACCGGAAGATGATTGAACATTCTCTTGGCATTATAAATAAATGATCTTTTTGCCTGGCTTGTTGCTGGAATCGGTAGAGGGATGTTGTAAATTTGTCGAGTATTATATGGACCCTCAGTAATGGTGTGTTTATACTTCTTAAAGATCAGGTATGCACTTTCTGCTATATATAGACATGGAAGGGTCATTATACCCTCTCTTATAAAAAAGGGCCTACAAGAATCTCTTCCTCGCATTCCAAACATAAAACGCATAGCTCTCTTTTGCAAGACAAACACCGAGTTAAACAAATACTCACTGCAGCTGCCCCAAAAAGGAACCCCATACCTTAGGTGAGACTCAATGAGAGCAAAATAGACCATTCTACTAGCAGATGAGTCTAGTTCTTTTGCCACAGATCTTAAGGCATAACAACCAGAGGACAATTTTGCAGTAAGCTTTTTAATGTGTGTTGCAAAAGTTAGTGCCCTATCAACATGAACGCCCAGGAATCTAACACTATCTAGGTTGTTAATATTTAATGTCCCAAGCTGGATGTCATTTAAGGTACATTTAAATGTCAAAAGATTTGTTTTCTTAATATTGAAGGTCAACAAATTACTATCAAACCAGTCCTTAATCTTTATTAAATCTGCAGTAATCAGCTGATTTAGAGATTCCGAATCAGTCCCGTGCCAAAGAATGGTGGTGTCGTCAGCAAAGAGTGTAAATTTTCCCCTAATATCCAGGGTAGGTAAGTCATTAATATATAAAAGGAACAAAATTGGTCCAAGAACTGACCCCTGGGGCACTCCACATACCACACCACCGATATCAGACCTCTGGCCCACAAGAGAAACCACCTGAGTCCTTGCTGAAAGATAGGACTCAAACCACCTTAAGCATACACCCCTAAAACCATACAACTCAAGTTTCTGTAGCAGTATACTGTGACTGACGCAATCAAATGCCTTTGTCAGGTCACAGAACACCGCGCCAGCGATAGCATTGTCATTTAAATTGATATATATACAAGCGCTCCAAGAATGCAAAAATGGCATCGTCTGTACACTTCTCGTTCTGAAAGCCGAACTGGTTTACATTAAGTATATTATACCTCAACAGAAAGGACATGATTCTACCTTTAACCAGTTTTTCAATTATTTTGGATAATGTAGGTAAAAGAGATATTGGTCTAAAATTGGAAGGAGTGTTATCCTCCCCTCCCTTATGTAACGGAATTACAATTGCTTTTTTCAGAAAACCCGGAAAGCATCCATTTACAAAGGAGTGATTAATTGCATCAGCCAAGGACAAAAGAGCAATGTCAGATAACTCACAAAAAATCTTAACTGACATGTCATTCCATCCTGATGCATTCCTGTTTTTTATAGCAGAAAAGACTGATTTTAATTCTTGTACATCAGTTGGGTGCAGAAAAAATCTTTAGTAAGTTTCCGTTTTTTAGGGTAGAACTTAATAATGCAATATTTGCTTTTTATGTAGGTGTCACAGCCTGTTGTGCAGTAAGAAAAAGAGCACTTGTGCTTTGTAACTCCGGCGTATCCGTAGAACAATGTTTAAAATGTGGTCTACAGCTGATGACAGTATGATATGTAGATTCACATCCGAGGCGAAAGATAAACCCATGGTATGATCTTGGTATCAGTTCTGTGGTAAGCGAATTCAACCAATATTCTTTTAGGGTTGTAGTGTCTTGGTAACAACATACTCTATGATAACTCACACTCAGAAACGATCATGGGAAGCTGAGCAAACAATGAAATGGTTGCAGGAACAAGAGTGGGGCACCATGGTTCTTGATGAGGTAAGTATAGTAAAGTTTACATTATATCGTTGACATTTACTGCAATATATCAACTACCTAATTGTGTAGGTTCCAACATTTTCAAACCACAACTCTCTACATATTGATTTATTTTTATTTTGAATTAAAGAGACATTTTAAACCAACTAAAAGTAAAGATCAATTAATATAATAATACTTTGAGACATTATAAGTACAATAAATATTAATGCAGTACTGAAATACAGATTTACTACTTTCAATAAAACAAAGTACACTAGGTATATGAAAAAGATTTTTACTAATTATGATTAATATTTACATTGTTAGGATTTAGACTACACACTAAAACAAGATTAGAATTAAGTTTAAGATTTAAATACAGTACAATGTGTGTACACAGAAGAGTTTTACAATAATCAATTTTGGCAACTTAATTCTACTTTACTCTAAATTTAGGTCTGAGTCAGTATCACTGTCTTCATCTAAACTTATTATTAAGAGTTGAACATCAGTACTTGCACATATAAAAATTTTCCACCTTAATTACATGTTGTATTCAGTTTTTCCAACTGTCTGCAGAAATGTTACTATGTTTTTTTATTAATTCTACTACTGATGTAAAGTACTTCCCAACATATTTCGTTTGGCTTAATGACTGCAATAAAACCCCTCATAAACTCGGCTTTCGCGAAGACGTAAAGTAAAGTAAAGTAAAGTATATTTATTTGTTCCATCAGAATGCCCTAGGGAGGGCATATAGAACATGTCCATACAGAGTTCACAATATTTAATATTTAATATTATATACTTTAAGACAATAAAATATAGATAAAAATTAAAATTAAGAAAAAAATTTTAGAACAATTTTAAATAACATCAATATCAGAATTTACATCACAAATTATCAGTACTACATCACAACAACATCACAAATCATCCCGTTCTCAATTGGGTTACAGCATATCATACATAGCCTGTTATCATTAGGATTAGGACGAACAAGAAAGCAAACAGCCAGGTCTACATTGAAGATCAAGTCTATCACTCAAACAATATTAATCAAAACTGCAGTCTGAGAAAAATTCGATCGAAGAATAAGGACAGGTTTTTATTAAATGCTTTTTTATGAAGCTGAGAAATTCGGGCTTTGACAAAGTAGCAATGTTTATTATAACCAACATTACTTTTGTATTATATGTATATTAATTTATTATAAGTACAAAACAAGTATGAAAAGTTTGCGTGCGGAAAAGGGCATCAGAAGAAAAAGATAAATGCTTCCTGGAATGTTTGGGGTAGCTAGATATCGCATTAGCTGAAGATTCCCAAGGTCTCCACATACTTTTAATATTAACTTGCTGCACACTGTTTCAAAGCAAAATAGATAGGTACTAATATATTTCGAATATTATGTTTACTATTTATATAAGCTATATAAACAGGTACCTGCATGTAACTAAAAAGTTTTGAGAAATATCCTAATAATTAAGCTGTTTCTAAAATGTGGGTTAATACAGAAGATTTTAATTGTCTGTATATATCGTACCAATTTGGGTAACACAAATATATTTTTCCATAGATTTGAGGAAATAATCCTATATATCCAATCACACTTCAGGTATTTTAAGGTAATTATCTGTGGCGACTTTAATTTTGATCTTTTGCAGAAAACAGAAGTAAACAGCCACTTCCTCCTCCTTTCAAATGATTTATCTCAAACAATTTTCCTTCCAACTAGAGTAACAAAGAAAACAGCAACCTTGCTGGACAACTTTTTTATTAACTTTAATACGTTTAGCAGTTTTAATGTGGACACTGTACTCTCAGATCAATATGCTCAAGTATTAAATTTTTATTTTGGTAAACACGTTGCAAAGCAACAATGCATTAAAAAAAGGATTTTCTCAAGGACTAAGCTAATTCAATACAGACAAGAGCTCCAGGTAGAGGGATGGGAAAGGGTTTTAGGAAATCGTGAAGTAAAGTAAAGTAAAGTAAAGTAAATTTATTGGTGCTAATACAAAATTTGCTTACACAAGTCAGGTAGTTCATAGCCTTTCTGACCATAAAGCCCAGTGTATTGGTTTGAATGTTGCGCTTGTAGAGGGGAAGATGGCAGGGGTTCAGAGAAGAATATTCTCCAATAGCAAATGTGAACAATTTTTTCTGAGTTTGCAGGATTGTGCATGGCATGACGTGTTGACAGAAGCTGATGTAAACAAAGCATATACCACTTTTATTAATACTATAAAGTCGAGAATTGATATGGTGTTTCCTCTCAGGAGCTGCAAGACCAGTAAACAGTCAAGATCATGGATAACCAATGGCATAAAAATTTCATGTAAAAATAAACGTAAGCTATATGAAAATTATCTGCTGGGAATAATCTCTGAGCAACATTATAAATCCTGCACAATCACTCAATAATCATAAATTCAGAAAACAAATCTAAAGCAACATGGTCTCTTATTAAAAAATTAACCAGTAATAGCACTCAGAACATTCCAACTTTTAATTCATTTCCCAATAAAAAAGAACATGATTTACTAAATGATTTCAACAATTTTTTTATTACGGCGTGCCCGGTCATTAATAAAAACAAAACAATACAATTTTCTTCAATCAAAACAAATCAAAGCAGTATCTTCCTAGAGCCAGTATTAGAACAGGAAGTATTTAACTACATAACAAACTTAAAAAATAAAAAGTCAGTTGGATATGATGAGATTCCCGTCAAACTGATTAAAACTGTGGCTGTATCACCCCTTACTCACATAGTAAACTTAGTCTTCTCAAATGGGGTGTATCCTGAGCTGTTAAAGGAGGCTTTGGTGAGACCTATATACAAAAAAAAGGAGAAAGATGATTTTAACAACTATAGACCGATATCTTTGCTGTCAAACATTAATAAAAATATTTGAGAAAATATTATTTGATCGTCTTATTTGCCTTATTGAGGCAAACCAAATTCTTGCAAACCAACAATATGGCTTTCGTAAGGGCAAGTCTACATTAACAGCGATTTTTGAAGCATTAAAAACAATAAGTCAATCATTAAATGAAAAAAAAGCAACTGCAACATTGTGTTTGGATCTCTCCAAGGCCTTCGACAGTGTGGACCATAAGGTATTGCTGGAAAAAATGAATAGATATGGTATAAGGGGTATCTCGCTGCAGCTGTTTGAATCATACCTCTCAAACAGAACCCAGAGAGTAATCGACATTAATGAGAGGGGAGTAAAGTTAATGTCCAACAGCAAACTTATACAAAGGGGAGTGCCACAAGGTTCAATCCTAGGCCCCCTTTTGTATTTAATATACACAAATGATATTGTAAATGTCATAAATAACAAATTTGTACTCTTTGCGGATGATGTATCTGTGCTATATAAGGCAGATAATCTAGACGAGTGTAAGAATCACATTGAAATAACACTAAATAATCTAAATGACTGGTTTACTTCCAACAATCTGCTCCTAAATATTAATAAAACTAAGGTTTTTAACTTTCGGGGCTAGGAAAGAACAGGAACTTAACATAAAATTTCTAGATAATGAAATTGACTCGGCTGAAAGCTTGCCATTCCTGGGAGTGAATCTTGATAAACGGCTAGACTGGAAGGCACACGTGAATCTATTGGCTGGAGATGTTGCGAGATATTGCTATGCCACCTCTGTGATTGCCAATAACATTAACATCCCTGCGGCTCTGTCGGCATATCATGCTTTTGTCCAGTCTCGAGTTACATATGGAATAATGTTCTGGGGAAACTCTGTTGACAGTGGAAGGATTTTTATACTACAAAAAAGATGCATAAAAACAACCTTTAAAATAAAACAACTAGACTCTTGTAGGAAGGCATTTATTAATAACAACATCTTAACTCTGTATAGTCTTTACATCTATGAATGTATAATGTTTGCAATTAGGAATGACTTTGCCTTGAAGGATTTTCAACATGATCACATATATGATACTAGAAACAAGGACCTTTTATATCCTGATCGAGCCAATTTCTCTTACTTACAGAAAAACATAGTATACATGCTAGTCAAAATTTGGAATATTTTACCTACATCTAAACAACAAAGAGCAAAGCTAAAAAAATTTCTAGTTAAAAAATGTTACTATAGTGTTGCTGAGTTCTTGGAGGAAAAGGATTTCAGAGATCTTTGAAAGTCTACTTCCAGCATATTTCATAAACTGCCTGTCTTAATGCTTCCTGATTTTAAATTGTCATTGTGATTTTAAATTGTCATTGTAATTGTAATTGTAATTATAAACTTTAATATTTTAATGTTGTAACTTTTTAATAATTTCTGGTTGAAGGGTACCTTATATGATAGTTTTTTTGTAATTATTGTATTGGATCATATATTGAAATATACTATACTACTACTATACTACTATACTATTACTAACTAATAACCAATAACTCAAACTAAACGATGTCACATAATTATAAAATTCTCTCAAAATTCAGAATACAAATATACATATATATACAAAATATATCACGTGTCCAAAAATAAAAGTGTCATATCTAAATAAAGCCATGGAGATCACAATTATAAAATTCCTGAAGAGAATAGAAACATCTAGAACTCAAAAACTCCTTTGTTTTTCTTTTAAACTCCGTCAGAGGCAAGTCCCTCCACGGACGGGGTAGCCTATTAAAAAGTTTAGGTGCATGGTAATTCATTGCCCATCTAGATCTATTGATTCTATGGAAGACAACCAGAAAATCCTGTTGGTGCCGTGTATTGTGCACATGAATATCTCCATGAGTGGTGTATTCGTTAAAATTATTTTTCAAGAATATCAGATTCTCCAAAATATACATGGCAGGGACAGTCAAAACTCCAAGCCGTCTGTATCCCTCTCTACAGTCAGCTCTGTAAGGTAGCTTCAAGATGACTCAGATTGCTTTTCTCTGAAGTGAAAAAATTCTTTTTGCCTGTGAAGCATGACCCCAGACAAACAAAGCATAAGACACCCTGGACTGGATCAGCGCATGAAAAGCCGTCAGCAGTGTAGGACCAGACACTGTGTTAACCAGTTGCCTCAAGACATTCCGAATATTGGAATGATTGAGATAGGTCGATAATTTGTAACATCGCTTGTGTCCCCCTTTTTGAAGATTGGCACGACTCTAGAAATTTTAAAAACAGAAGGAAACACACACTCATTCAGGCAGATATTAAGTAGTTTGGTCAGAGGATAAACAATGAGGTTTACAATACTCTTGACTATCTTGGTATTAAATCCATACAAGTCCCTACTGTTGGAGTTTTTGAGACCAAAGATTATGTCCCTTATCTCAATAAACGATACTTCGTCAAAGCCAAACCAGGGGGTCCCTACCACAGACCTTCCCTCCATGTAAGAACTGCTAGTACGCGCAGAATCCGGCAACTCCGACACGAGCTCCTCGGCAACATTTACGAAAAAAGAATTAAATTGGTCTGGTTTCAAGTCACAGATGTTGGAATTCTTTTTATTAGGTCGAAACTTATTAATAATCTGCCAAGAAGCCAAGGCCGGATTGCCAGAAGTCTGCACATAATCATCATGAGCCCTGACCTTAGCAATCCTCATTTCAGCACGATACCTGTCCTTGAAGGCCCTAATCTGCTCCCTCAACCACTGAGAATCTGAGTGCCTCAGTCTATCAGTCAGAAGAGACAATGTTTCTCTTTTTAGACGAAGATCCTCATTAAACCACCTAATCTGTGGACCCACTCGACCACCAGTGCTGTAACTCACTTTTTCAGGAAAAGAAGTTTCCAGCTAATTTTTCAGGATATCAACAAAGATGGAACTTTTTTGCTCAGCATTGATGCTTGTATCATTCA
Organism: Polydrusus tereticollis; assembly: GCA_963920685.1. Classification (NCBI taxonomy): domain Eukaryota; kingdom Metazoa; phylum Arthropoda; class Insecta; order Coleoptera; family Curculionidae; genus Polydrusus; species Polydrusus tereticollis. The sequence continues at coordinate 145,984,615 of OY987329.1, forward strand.
AAAACTCCCATGACATATCACTAACCAAACCATGGAGAACATGAAAGCCAAGCTGTGTGACTGGACGATTAACCATTTTACGTTCCTCGGTTACCACCTTTGCAGTATTAAACTTAATGGTCACTCCAAGATGATCCGATATGGACCAATCAAATGTATGTGACAGGTGATCACCTTCGCCCAGATCAGTAAGAACATTATCAATACATGCTTCACCCCTCGTAGCAGACCCAATTGTACACCTTAAACCATAAGTTGACACCAGGTCAACAAACCTGAGTGTTCTGGGATCAGATGTATTGAACCTAATATTAAAGTCTCCATTAATAATGACTGTTTTACCTTTCAGAGTCATATCTAAAACCTTAGTAAAAATATTAAGAAACTTTTCAAAGTCGCCCAAAGGTGACCGATGCACAGAGACAATCAAAAGACTCAACCTATCAGAACTGACGGCACTCACCTCACAATGAACCTCCTCAGACAGTGAAGTGATACCACCACAACTCACAAAGCAGTCATTAACATCCCTCCTAATGAAGACAGCCACCCCTCCATGCCGGTGGACCCGTCTACAAAAACAGTCAACAAGAACATAATGTTCGAGGTAAAAATGCCCTATTTCCTCCTGACTGAACCAGTGTTCTGTGAACGAAATAACATTAGGAGCATTATGCAAAGATAAATTAACAGATAAGATTTCGGCTTTATTACGCAGACACTGAACATTTAGATGACTAACATCAAAATTAAATTTTTTTAAATTAACAGGTACATTCACACTTGGAACCTTACTAAAATCTGATACATACTGAATTGTTACATCCAGAGCTGGGTGATGCTGATCGATGGGCAACAACGGATCAATATCAAGGTCGACCCTGGATTTCTGTAGACTAGCACCAACAATGACAAAATCTAGTATAACATTATTTACATTTCTGGTTTCATTAATTTGCACTAGATTGGCATAGGATAAAAAGCTTTTAAAATTACACAGACGTTCACTAGGTACATCACACACTTATGCCCGTATCCACCAATGCACAAATTCAACAATTAAGTTTTAATCGACGATAATTAACTAATTTCGTATCCACCAACATTAAATTTACTCTAATCGGAGATTTTAACTAACCGGCCAAATTTCCTCGATTTGTCCAGCTAATCGGAGAATTTCACTAATGTTAAAATCCCCCAAGATTAGACAATCAGAATCTAATAGCTTAGTTTCAATACAATTATAAAATCTTCTATATGTGTCCAAGCTACAGCCAGGTACAAAATAAACAACTACAATATACAATATTTTGTTTTTTCCTTTAAAATTTATCTTTACACACAACGCTTCAAGGTCATCATCAAATATATCAGCAGTAAATTTCCTTTTCACAGCCAGCATTACACCACCACCTTGTTTTTACCTGCTGATGTAAATGAGGCTTATAAGATTTTCAGGAACAAAATAATTGAGGTTATGAATAGGGTTTTTAGTGCTAAAAAACTCAGGCCAAAAGAAACAAAAAGAAGTCGTGGATAACAAATGGCATTAGAATTTCATGCAACACGAAAAGAGTTCTTTATCGACAAATGTCTACGGGGCAGGTAACAAGGGAATATTATAAAAGATACAGTGGGATATTGAATAAAATAATTAATAGGGCTAAAAGATTGTTTCATGAGGATATCATCAAAAATTCGCACAACATGGCAAAAACTACATGGTCATTAATCAGGACCGCCACAGGGAAGTCTCAAGTCAGGGAAAACATTTTCAACAATTTTGAGGAGCGCCCGAACAGTAAAAGACTCGATGACATAAACAATTTTTTTATAAATGTGTGTCCAGATGTAAGTAAAACCTTAGTAGATATTTCAAAAATAGTTTCATGTAGGAAATCAATATTTTTACAGCCTGTGAGTGAGAGAGAGGTGTATGAATGTATAAAAAGTTTAAAAAACAAGAAGTCTGTGGGTCATGATGAGATTCCAATTGTATTACTGAAGGAGGTGGCGGATTTGGTCGCATTACCTTTGATGCATGTTGTTAATTTGTGTTTTTCCTCTGGTGTATTCCCGGACGATCTGAAGATTGTTCAAATAAAAGCTCTGTATAAAAACAAGGGAAGTAAAAGTGAAATAAAAAATTATAGGCCAATATCATTGTTACCAAATATTAGTAAGATTTTTGAGCGGTTGATTTATGAAAGATTAGTATCCTTCTTGGATGGAAATAGCATTGTCACACACTGTCAATATGGATTTCGAAGGGGAAAATCAACAATCATGGCAGTATATAAAGCCATAACAAAAATCTTAGAGTCCATGAACAAGGGGAATAGTACGGTAACTGTATGTCTTGATCTTTCGAAGGCATTTGACTGTGTGGATCATGCTGTTCTTATCAACAAGCTTGATAGGTATTGCTAGTGACTTAATAAAATCTTACTTATCCAGGCGAAGTCAGTGTGTAATCGGGAGGGATGACGAGGAAAATGTTATAGCATCTAAATACCTAGTGATAAGGAAAGAAGTACCTCAGGGATCAATCTTGGGTCCACTTCTTTACATCTTGTATACCAATGAATTACCAGACGTTGTTCAGGAAGATCTTGTTATGTACGCCGATGATACTTCACTGCTACTTAGTGAGAAAAGTCAGGAGGTGGTGGTTGGTAAGGTAAGTGAGGCCATTCGCACACTCAACTCATGGTTTTCCTCAAATAACATGCTCTTAAATGTCGATAAGACTCAGATACTGAATTTTGGAGTGAGAGGGGGTAATCTGACGAGAGTGGATGTGGATGGAGTGGAGATGAAAGTTAGCAAATCTGTTGCGTTTTTGGGCGTGGAAATAGATGAACGTCTTGATTGGAAGTCACACATCGAAAACCTAAGCAGCAGCCTCGCTAAATATTGTTACGCGCTTAGAATTGTCATGGAGAATGTGGGTTTGAGGGCGGCTATTACTTTTTATCATTCCTGTGTGGCCTCAAAGATTAGGTACGGTATTATTTTTTGGGGAAATTCGGTAGATACTGGAAGAGTACTTGTTTTGCAGAAAAGGTGTTTACGAACTATGTTTAAAGTACATTCTCGGGAGAGCTGTAGGCCTCTTTTTAAGCAAAATAGTTTGATGACGATAACAGGTATGTACGTGTATGAAGCAGCCAAGTTTGTCTTTGAGAATATCTCTTTGTTTGAAAAAAGCAAACGTTCACATAATTACAATACGAAAAATAAGCAAGATCTGCTCTTGGATAGGACAAGATTCATTTTTTTGCAGAGAAATAGTCACAATACCATGATGAAAATTTGGAACAAAATTCCTTTGGGAGTAAGAAGCTTGTCGTATTACTATGGCTTTTCATTTAACTATAAAATCCGTTCCTGTGCAAAGCAGTAGGTACCCCTTATTTCATTTCATTTCAGTAATATAAACAGTGATGCCAGCTGGGGCCAGGTAGATTTCGCTGGTTGGCACGCTTATCGACAGTTTTATATGGGTAACTTTACCAAGAAATTCTTTAAAAACGTAGGTTTGGCGATCGAACAGGTAACGGGGTTTCTTTGGGTGTTTACATTACAATATAATAAAACTATTATTGCAGTTATTAGGTGAAACGAAATATGTTCGGATGGACTTTATTAAATGTGAGGGAAGGATATTGGTTTCCCAAAAGGTCATTGGCGTGGTCCTTCAGCCTATCATATTTACAACATATCTTAGCCTCTGTTTTAGTTCCGTAAGTAGGGTAACAAATATATAATGTATTATAGAGAAAGAAAAAAAGTTAAATAAACCTATATAAATGATTAAACTGTTCCTAGATTTTTTAAATAGATAAAACAAATAAGTCACTAGTGTGTTTCTTTATGTTTGGAGCCTGTTTGCTAGAAATCATTCTTCATTTTCATCTTTGTGCAACTTCTGTGTTGGTGTTCTGCAGACAGGTCTTAATAACTCTTGGTTTTTATGTTTATTTGCAAATGTAAGGTTTAATGTTTGTGTTCTATTGAAAATCTGTTGTATTCCTGTTTTCGTGTATAAATAATTGATAGATTGTGCATTGGATTGTTTGGATGTCTGATTTTGGTCAAACTTCTTAATGCAATTATTTCTCCAGATGATAAGTTCTTCCATGCTAGCTGCCTTGCATTTGTAAGTAAAATGGAACTGTATTACATAACTGGTCTGCATATTGTTCCGGCCCATTCTGGCATCTTTTCAGCCGTCTATACACTACAGCCAAATTATTTTTTTACGAGTATTGTAGTCATGCAACTCACAGTGTGTTAGATACTTGTCTTCATTATTTTTTACATAAATAAGGGTTTCCAGTATATAGATTGAAGGAAATGTGAGTATGCCATATGTGCGAAAAGCATCTCTGCAATTCTCCCTAAAAGAAAGAGCAGCGACCGTTCTCATTGCTCTCCTCTGTAGCCGAAATACTCTACCCACATGACACGAGTGTCCCCACATAACAACTGCATATTAAAGAATGGAGTGCACCAGCGCATAATATGCGGTTTTTAGCGTATTTGTAGAAACACAGGCACTAAGCTGTTTCAGAGCATAGTCAGCATAGGCACCACTCCTAAGTCTATTGCAGACAGCATTCACATGGTGATCAAACTTCAGTTTGTCATCAATGTGAATGCCAAGAAATTTTACACTCTCATGACTCTCAGGTACACCAGTCAAGTCCTTCAAGGCGAAAATCATTTCGTGGGTTTTATTCGCATTTAATAAGAGTCTGTTAGCCTTAAACCATTCCTCCGTTCTTGACCGCGCCACACGTAACATTTCCATAGTCAAATCCATTGAAACCCCGCTACAGGACACAGATGTATCCTCCGCGAATAGAGTAAAGCCAGCCACCGGATCACTGATTGGAAGATCATTGAGATGATGAATAATAGTGGCCCCAGTACCGATCCCTGTGGAACTCCGATGTCAACAAACCTCTCCCCGGACGACACACCCCCGACCCGAACAGCCTGAGTCATATTATCTAAGTATGACTGAAGCAATTTAATACTATCTTGGTGGAAGTTATAATATTCAAGTTTACGGAGGAGAATGTCATGCGTGACGCAGTCAAAGGCTTTACTAAGGTCGCAAAAAGTCGTGGCACGATACTCAAGGTCCTCAAATTACTCCATTATGTTGGAGACCAGATTGAGTATCCCCGGGACCGTACCTCTATTCGCCCTGAAGCCAAACTGAGTCGGAGTGAAAAGATTATTAATTTCAAAAAAGCTTGCTATTCTAGTTGCCATACACTTCTCCATCACCTTTGAAAATATCGGAAGTAGGGAAATAGGCCTATAATTTGATGGCGAGGTAGTATCACCAGCCTTAAAAATTGATGCCACTATGACCTTCTTCAATTTACTTGGAAAAGTACTTGAATGGAAGCACTAATTGATCAGTTTTGCTAATGGGATGTAAATGATATTTTTTATAGTTTTAACCATTCTTACATTGAAGCCATACAAGTCCGAACCATTTTTATTGATAAGGATGTCAATAACATCTCGCACCTCTATATAAGATACATCAGTAAAAGTAAACTTATCACAACCCAAACCGATGCCCTCCAGATTAGCAAATGGGGTCATATCAGAGTGTTCAATGCATCTTAACAAGTTATGAGCGATGTCCACAAAATAATCATTAAATTCCTGAGGTGTTAAATTAGAATTTGTATCTATATCTCTATTGGTCGTTTTCCCCCGAAACTGATCAATAATTTGCCACATTCTTTTTACAGGGTTTTTAGCTGTATTTATCAACCTATCATTGGAGCTAACCTTAGCTGCTTTAAGAGCTTGCTTATATCTGTTTTTAAAATTTTTTAACTCGAGTCGATCTTGTTCCAGCCCTCTCATTTTAGTTCGGTCATTCAGAAATCTTACAGTTTCCCTCATGTCCCTGAGTGAATTATTAAACCAACTAATATTATTTGCTTGGTCAGACCGAACACGATACGTTCTTTTCAGGAAAGGACCACAAATATGCCTCACCCAATCTGTCAATAAAAACATCAAATTTTTCATCGACGCCAATACTTACGTGGTCAATAAATTCCCATGAGATTTCACTTACAAAACTATGAAAGGCAAACAAACCTCCCTCGCTTACAGGCCTACAAGCCTTTTTCCCTTCTATTGTTTTTTCCTTCTTATAATCCACTGTGAGTCGCAAAATTTGACTACTATTAAAAAAAAGGTAATCAAGCTCATACTACAAACTGGTTTAATAATAACTCGGACGATAATAACCTAAAATCAATGCGGGAACACCTGCATCTTAATGATTTTTGTAAACAATTCCTTCCCCATGGTTAATAAATTACAAGAATGAATACAGAAAGTGGTATAAAGCCCAAATTGCCACCACTAAGAAAACTGCAAATGATAATCTGATAAGAAAATGCCCCAAATCCGATAAGTTGCATGTGGAACATTATTAATGAATATCGTGGAAAGTCACAAAAATCTGATCAGACTGATCAGCCCTGATAACTTCAATAACTTTTTTGTAAATGTTGCTGGTGACCTTCAACAGAATCTTGATCCCTTAGGTCTTAACCCTCTAGATAATAACTTTAACACCCCTCAAGAGATATTCCGTTTCTCGGAGGTCACACTCATCGAGATGCGTGACCCTATAAATTCACTAAAAAATAAAAAAAAAGTAAACTACTTCCAGTCTTTTCAAAAATATTCGAGACGTGCATGGTATCGCGTATATCGCAGTTCTTTGAGTCAAATGATATTTTTGCTGATTCTCAGTTTGGCTTCAGAAAACAGCGAAGCAGCACTTCAGCAATAATGGAGCTAGAAGCCTTCGAGAACCGTAGCTTTGTGTCTGCAACATTCTGTGACCTAAGCAAAGCTTTTGATTGTGTTTCTCATAACTTGCTCCTAGAAAAGCTTAAACTCTACAACTTTCACCCAAACAGTATTGCCTCAATAAAAAGTTACCTTCAAGGTAGGTTTTAGGCTGTACACTTGTACAGGTGGGAGGGGTGACGTCCGCAAGGAGAGTTGACTTTAGGGATTCCTCAGGGGTCTGTTTTTGGACGGCTTCTATTCTTAATATCAATGATCTTCCGAACATAGACCCCAGTACGCACTATACTATCTTTGCGGATGACACCACCTTTTCCCGTGTACATGAGAATTAAGCGAGAGAAGCTTCTGAAGTGGCGCGTACAAGAGCGAATGAATGGTTTACATCTAACCAACTTTTCTTGAACAATGAAAAAACCCAAAAAATAATATTTTCTATTTTTTCTCTCAAAAACAAAGCAAGAAACGAAAACAATGTAGGGAACAAAAAAGTTGTATTATTAGTTGGTAAATCCGAAAAATAATATCAAAATTAGAAAAAAGTCAGTGACGTACATCTTTTTGTCAACAATACTGGACTAAATAAATTTAATGTAGTTAGGGTTAATTAAGCCCCTTATTATTATAAATAACGCTACCATATTTCATTTAAATTGGGAAAATGATATTTAAAAGAGTTTCAGGAAACCTATTTTTTTTTAAACTATAACACCCTGTATATCAAAAACGGGGCAACTCCGGACACATGTTCATATGAACTTTTTCTCTTAGAATATCATAAGGAATCACCCCCTTAAGTTACGTACCGTAGTTCTGTATTTATACCTACTTAAAATGGCATAGCAATTAGGGATGCAGGTAATTTGTACTCCGGCTCTGTCCGAAAAGATGTAAATTTGGGGCATTCTATGGCGAGGGATAATTAGGGTTTTATGGTACTCAAAAGATCAACGGTATAATGTAAACTTTACTATATATTAGTACAGGATTTTTCGTGTAGCTTTTTCATTTCACTTCTGAGAAATTAATAATAATTTGTTGCAATCACCGAGTGAGAACAATGTTCAATGGAACCTTTTACACCGATTTCTCCAAGGCTTTTGACAAGGTCAACCATCAACTGCTGCTATATAAACTACAGGGTTTGGGTATACATGGATTATTCTTACAGTGGATTGAGAGTTATCTCTCAAACAGATTGCAACGAGTGAGAATCAACATTTACGAATCTTTTGATATCAGAGTTACTTCTGGTGTCCCGCAAGGGGCTCATCTTGCCCCCCTTCTTTTTAACTGTTTTATAGATGACATTGAAGATAATATTAAGTTTAGTAAATGTCTACTTTACGCGGATGACCTGAAGATTTTCCGAATTGTTGAAAATATGGCTGACTGCACATGTATCCAGCAAGATTTAAACCATTTCTCTAACTGGTGTAATCTAAATTTGATGAATCTCTAAATGCTTAGTTATTAGCTTTCATCGTAAGAAGAATTCAATTCTCTTTGATTACTCGCTTAATCATAATACAATTACACGCACTGAACAGGTAAAAGATCTTGGTGTCACATTGGACTATAAACTCTGTTTCGATTTGCACATTAATAATACTACCAATAAAGGATTGAAACTTCTTGGATTGGTTTAGAGAACTCTAAAAGATTTTGAGGATATTGACTGTTTCAAATCAGTCTACTGTTCTATAGTTCGTTCTGTAATGGAATATGCTTCCCAGATTTGGTCTCCACACTATGATGTTTATTCAGAACAAATCGAAAAAGTACAAAAGAGGTTCTTACGCTTTATTGCATTTAAACAGGGTATCACTCAGTACCAGATCATATACAAAAACATTGAAGCTTCCATCAATTTACTTCCATTGTCGGTGAGACGTGTTTTTACCTGGACCTGGTATTTCTTTATAAGATTATTAATTCTGAGTTCGATGTCCCCGAACTTCTTAGCTTTGTCGGCCTTTTGGCGCCACAAAGAGTTTTTAGAGAGCATAGATTATTTGCGGTAAATTACCATAGAACAAACTATGGCTATAATAGTCCCATATCCCGCATGTGCAGGGAAATGAATTCTATTGTTACTGAGGTGGATGTCTTTAATATAACAATTGGTAAATTTAAAACATTATTAAAGCGAATACTTGTAAGACAAACTCAATAATGATAAGATTATATATGTGATACCTACTATTCCTGCTTAGTGTTTAATGTTTAATGTTGTTTTTGTTGAAATATTTTATATTCTATTTTATTTTACAATGTAAAAATTGATTAATTGATTTGTTATCAAAATTTGTTTTATTGTTGTTTGATGCAAAAAATGGATTGTGTAATTATTTATTATGTTTTATATATCCGTCAATAAACAATTATTATTATTATTATTATTAAACAATTATTATTTACAGGTCCACACAATTCCAGCCAAAATGTTCCGTAGAGTATTGACTTTGGTGCAGTCTCATTGTAAACTGGGCTTAACCGCCACTTTACTGAGGGAAGATGACAAAATTGCGGATTTAAATTTTTTGATTGGTCCCAAACTGTATGAAGCCAACTGGCTTGAATTGCAGAAGAAAGGCTTTATCGCAAGGTATATTATTGTTTGTCTGTTTGATTTTGCCACCACAAAGCAGTCTAACGTTTTAGGGTCCAATGTGCTGAAGTGTGGTGCCCGATGACGCCCGAATTCTACCGAGAATACCTCGTGTGCAAGACGAGCAAGCGATTGCTGCTCTACGTCATGAACCCCAACAAGTTTCGAGCGACCCAATATCTGATTCGCTATCACGAACGACGTTGCGACAAAACCATCGTATTTTCCGATAACGTGTTCGCGTTGAAACATTACGCGATCAAAATGAACAAGCCGTATATCTACGGTCTCACCAGTCAGAACGAGAGGATACAGATCTTGCAGAATTTCAAGTTTAATCCGAAAGTGAACACGATATTTGTGTCTAAGGTGGCGGACACGTCCTTTGATTTGCCGGAGGCGAACGTTTTGATTCAGATTTCGTCGCACGGGGGCTCCAGAAGGCAGGAGGCTCAAAGATTGGGGCGTATTTTAAGGGCCCAAAAAGGGGGCCATTGCTGAAGAGTACAATGCCTTTTTCTACACGTTGGTTTCACAGGTTTGTTTGTTTCAATTGAATTTCGTTAGACTATACTACTGTTTTATGTATTATTATTTATAGGATACTATGGAAATGAACTACTCAAGAAAACGTCAGAGATTTTTGGTCAATCAAGGTTACAGTTACAAAGTTGGCTGGTATGGACGAAGAACCAGATATAATGTACACAAGCAGAGAGGAACAGGGACAACTTTTGCAACAAGTAAGTTTGACACGTTTCTTTGCCAATCCAATTCAATTGTATAGTATACAGTGTGGTCGATTAGGTGTGCAACAAATGGGAAACTTCTTTATTATTGGTTTCTCAGAAAATTTTATTGTTGATAAAAGTTGGTGCACGTCCGATAACCATTTCAGGTGCACTTTATTGGCAGAAGATCCAAAGACTTATTGACAAAGCAATGCAAATAATATTAAATTACAATTAAAATCACAGTATCTTATAAATACTCAGGTAAATCAAAAATATGAATATTGAAAAACTACAAGATTAAAAGGAGGAGATGATTAAACTATACAGGGTGCTATTTAATAAGTGTCCGATATTTTACAGGACGATTCCTCAGTTATTTATAAGGTGAAAAGTTTATATAAGTATGGGTTCGCAAGCCCTTCATTTTTGAGATACAGGGTGTTACAATTTTTAACAGGAACAAAAAATATGTACGCCACTGCCGTTTTCTCTTTTGATAACACTGTTATGTAGGCACTTTATTGGCTAATGCAAAGTACATTTTCATCATTTTGTTATTTCGGCAAAGAGTGTATACAGTGTGTTAACAAACAGATGCGATCATCATAAAAGAGCAACAAGACCAGCTCGTGAAACATACACAAACAAATTAGACCCCCAAGGAAAACAGTATATTTCAGTTTTGCATCAGAATGTATGCTCTCTTAGGAACAAACTTGAAGAGGTTGAAGCCTTCATACAAGAACACACGAACTACGACTTTCTGTGTTTTTCGGAACACTTCCTGAAAAATGATGAAATGTCATCACTTATTATCAACGGATATAACACTGCGTCATGGTATGCCAGAAAAGAGCACCTCCATGGTGGCGTCGCGATCCTGGTTAAAAACAGCATTGATTGTGTTGAGAGACTTGACTTGGTGGAACAGACAATGGAAATGCAATGCGAGGTGGCAGCCGTCGAAATAAATAGCTTGAACCTGATAATCATAACTATCTATCGCCCCCCTGGTGGCAATTTTAACACGTTTTTAGAACAAATAAACAAAATTTTAGAAATTTTGGAAAGTAGCACATATCACGTGACTATTACAGGCGACTTTAATGTAGATTTTAACGTAAATAGTAGTAGGAAGTGGAATTTTATAGACATTTTAAATTGTTATCGGTATACTGAACAAATATTTGTAAATACTAGACAAAATGCTTGTCTGGACAACATATTGGTAAATTTTAAGGATATTTTGGACTTTGAAACCAATGTACTGCAGGCTGTGATATCGGACCACTTGGCAGTGGAAATTAAGGTGACAAATGCAAAAACAAATGCCCACATTCAAATATCAGACTATTTTCAGCCGATAACCGATATAGGTACCAATAAATTATATAATATACTAAGTAGTACTGACTGGTCTTTTGTAAAAGAAAATACGCGTGCTAACGAAAAATGTAATAAATTTATGAAAATTCTCTGTGAAAATTATAATCTATGTTATCCTGTTATAAAATATGTCTCTAGAAGTGATCAAAACGTAAGATGGTATAATCAAACATTGGGTAAAATGAGGGAGCATCTCGGTTTATTGAGTGACCTTTATAAAAACACAAGGCTGCGCGAGGTGGCTGAAATGAGAAATCGGTATAGACAAAACTATCGAAAGGAGATAAAAAATTCAAAAATTAAAGCAAATTCAGATTTTATAAATAGCTCTGAAAATAAGGTAAAAGCGGCATGGAAAATTATAAACGACAATAGAAAAGTCTGTAAAAAAACAAGAGAATCAAATAACATAAGTGCTGATAATTTCAATTATTTCTTTGCCAGTGTGGCTGAGAGAAGTCTGGATGGCTTGCCTCAGGCAAACGTTCAGCCTGACTTCTATCTCCAAGTCCAAAACTACCCAGCCACTCGGGACGTTTTCTGTTTCAAGGAGGTAACTTTTATTGAGGTAAGGGACGCCATAAATAATCTAAAACCAAAAGCTAGTAAGGATATTTACGGATATAACGTCATTTTATTGAAAAAAACTTGAGGATACTTTGATTATACCATTAACCTATCTGATAAATGGCTGTATCAGTGAGGGTATTTTTCCTGATATGTTTAAGAGGTCCAAGGTAATTCCCATTCACAAAAAGGGTAATACTGAAGATATAACAAACTATCGCCAGATAGCTCTGGTGCCTGTACTCTCAAAGGTTTTCGAACACCTATTAAAGCAGCAGATGTATAACTACTTTAAAACAAATAAAATCCTAACCCCAAGTCAATTTGGATTTCGTATATCAAAATCGACAACTTCAGCAATCTTATCTCTTTTGGAATCTGTTGTCGAGGGCTTCGAGGGGGGTATGCACGTGGGGGCTGTCCTGTGCGACCTCTCGAAGGCCTTCGACTGCATAGACCATGAGATATTGCTCCTAAAACTGAGACACTACGGACTTTGTAAGCGGGCTGTTGGGCTCATGGCTAGTTATCTAAGGGGCAGGATGCAGGAGACTTTCTCTGGTGGCAGGCTATCGGGTAGTCTGGGGGTTGAGTACGGTGTCCCACAGGGATCAATCCTGGGTCCTCTTCTATTTTTAATTTACATAAACGACATTGAAATGAAATGAAATGAAATATTTATTGGTATTAATACACAAAGTGTTTATACAGGTCACAAACACATCTACTGATGCTAAACTAGTTGTCTTTGCCGATGACACAACAGCTGTAATAAAAAACGTACAATTAAATTCCCTTATAGAGCAAATGCAAGAATGCACGCTGGGCATTGAGAGATGGTTCAACACAAATAGGTTATCCCTGAACATAAACGAAACCGAGAAAATTATCTTCACTCTAAGAAGTCGAAATGATGAAATTCCTCGTACCCAAAATTTCCAAACAGACTCTGTCAGATTATTAGGTGACCATCTAGACAACACCCTAGTTTTCGATTCTCACATCGATCAGTTAGCAAAAAAGCTATCCTCTGCTGTGTACTGCCTAAAACAATTGAAGTCCGCAGTCGAGCATAGGGTCCTTTTAATGGCCTATCATAGCCCGTTTCACTCGCACTGTTCCTACGCTATTCTTGCATGGGGACATTGTGCACAAGCAAATAAAATTTTTGCACTTCAAAGAAGGGCCATTAGAGCTATCGAGGGTCTACACTACAGAGCAGACGTTAAGCGCACTTTTCAAAAATTAAAAATTTTAACGCTGCCTTGTGCTTTTATTTTTGCCTCTCTATTGTATGTCAGGTGAAACCTTAGCAATTACGATTTTTCTTTCGATCAACATTCACATGATACCAGGAAAAAAGCAGACATTAGCATAGATTACCTACGGCTGAAAAAGTCACGCATAAGTACAAATTACTACGGACCAAAATTTTTTAATAAACTCCCAAACGAGATCAGGAACCTGAACGAAAAACAATTTATAAAAACTACAAAAAATTATTTATTAGACAGATCTTTTTACAGCATTCAGGAATTCCTAAATACTACTGTGATCATTTAGATTACCTTACCGTCTTCTGTCCTCTTCTTCTAAATGTATGTATATGTGTACTGTTGTGACTACAATTTTAATATCTATTTTAATTTTAATGTATTTTATATATGTATTTTAATGCCTAGTATTTTTAGATATGCAATTGTACTTCTTTAAATATTGACGATTGTAAAAAAGTTTCATATTTTTGTTAGCATGAATAAAGTTCAGTATTTCAGTGTATATCCAGCTATATTCTCATTAAATGGTAAATCGTTTATATATATAAGAAATATAATAGGGCCTAAAACAGACCCCTGTGGAACCCCGATATTTATTTCACTCTTTGCCGATGTCACACCAGCCCAGCTCACCACTTGTTGTCGATCCTGTAGATATGACTTGACAAGTTTAATGCTATGGTCATTGAAGTTGTAAAACTCCAGTTTTTTTAAAAGAATGCCATGGTCGACACAGTCAAAAGCCTTGCTCAGATCACAAAACAAGACCGAAGTATATTTCATGTTATGAAAACCCTCGATTATATCTGATATTAGGTTGATAATTCCCAGAATTGTATTTTTATGTTTTCTAAAGCCAAACTGGCATTGAGAGAAAAGTGAATTTACTTCAAAATATTTGGTTATTTGAATGGCCATACATTTCTCATAGATCTTGGACATTATAGGCAAAAGTGATATGGGCCTATAGTTTTCTGGTATGGTGGGATCTTCTTTTTTAAAGATAGGAATAACCACTGCTATTTTTAACTTAGTTGGGAAAACATTTTGCTTAAGACAAAGGTTTATTATTGTTGAAAAAATAGTCATAATAATAATAATTTCATAAAGGTTTATTAGTTTAGTTAGAGGCATAATTAGTTGGTTCTTAATAGTTTTTATTATTTTAATGTTAAACCCATAAAAATCTCGGCTTTGTTTATTTTTAAGACTGTCTATTATGTCTCTTACCTCATTGAATGTCACCTCTGTGAAGGAGAACGACGTTTTAGGTAATTGCATTCTTGTATTTAGAAAGTCAAGTGGATCATTCGCAGACTGGGGAATACTCTGTACAATATTTTTTACTATGCTGGAAAAGAAGTCATTAAAATCACTTGAGGTTATACTTACATTTTTGGGATGTTGGTCTTTTTTGATTCTATTATTATTTATTACTTTCCATAATGCCTTTTATTGGCTGTTTGAGGAACGAATAAAGTTGTCATTCGCTCTTATTTTGGCTGTTTTAATGGCCTCTTTGTACAGCTTTTTATAATTATTAAATTCTTGACTGATGTCATTAAATTGATATTGGTTTTTCAGAGCCCCCAGAAGATTGAGACGGTCTCTCATCTCCCGGAGGTCATTATTAAACCAACTGACATTTGTGTGGTTGTCAGATCTAATAGTATAAGTCTTTTCAGGAAAATAAATTTTATATGTATTCTCTAATATGCTCAAAAATTGTTCAGGTTAGTTCAGGTTAGTTCAGGTTAGTTAACGTTAATAACCTGAACGAAAAACAATTTATAAAAACTACAAAAAATTATTTATTAGACAGATCTTTTTACAGCATTCAGGAATTCCTAAATACTACTGTGATCATTTAGATTACCTTACCGTCTTCTGTCCTCTTCTTCTAAATATGTATGTATATGTGTACTGTTGTGACTACAATTTTAATATCTATTTTAATTTTAATGTATTTTATATATGTATTTTAATGCCTAGTATTTTTAGATATGCAATTGTACTTCTTTAAATATTGACGATTGTAAAAAAGTTTCATATTTTTGTTAGCATGAATAAAGTTCAGTATTTCAGTGTATATCCAGCTATATTCTCATTAAATGGTAAATCGTTTATATATATAAGAAATATAATAGGGCCTAAAACAGACCCCTGTGGAACCCCGATATTTATTTCACTCTTTGCCGATGTCACACCAGCCCAGCTCACCACTTGTTGTCGATCCTGTAGATATGACTTGACAAGTTTAATGCTATGGTCATTGAAGTTGTAAAACTCCAGTTTTTTTAAAAGAATGCCATGGTCGACACAGTCAAAAGCCTTGCTCAGATCACAAAACAAGACCGAAGTATATTTCATGTTATGAAAACCCTCGATTATATCTGATATTAGGTTGATAATTCCCAGAATTGTATTTTTATGTTTTCTAAAGCCAAACTGGCATTGAGAGAAAAGTGAATTTACTTCAAAATATTTGGTTATTTGAATGGCCATACATTTCTCATAGATCTTGGACATTATAGGCAAAAGTGATATGGGCCTATAGTTTTCTGGTATGGTGGGATCTTCTTTTTTAAAGATAGGAATAACCACTGCTATTTTTAACTTAGTTGGGAAAACATTTTGCTTAAGACAAAGGTTTATTATTGTTGAAAAAATAGTCATAATAATAATAATTTCATAAAGGTTTATTAGTTTAGTTAGAGGCATAATTAGTTGGTTCTTAATAGTTTTTATTATTTTAATGTTAAACCCATAAAAATCTCGGCTTTGTTTATTTTTAAGACTGTCTATTATGTCTCTTACCTCATTGAATGTCACCTCTGTGAAGGAGAACGACGTTTTAGGTAATTGCATTCTTGTATTTAGAAAGTCAAGTGGATCATTCGCAGACTGGGGAATACTCTGTACAATATTTTTTACTATGCTGGAAAAGAAGTCATTAAAATCACTTGAGGTTATACTTACATTTTTGGGATGTTGGTCTTTTTTGATTCTATTATTATTTATTACTTTCCATAATGCCTTTTATTGGCTGTTTGAGGAACGAATAAAGTTGTCATTCGCTCTTATTTTGGCTGTTTTAATGGCCTCTTTGTACAGCTTTTTATAATTATTAAATTCTTGACTGATGTCATTAAATTGATATTGGTTTTTCAGAGCCCCCAGAAGATTGAGACGGTCTCTCATCTCCCGGAGGTCATTATTAAACCAACTGACATTTGTGTGGTTGTCAGATCTAATAGTATAAGTCTTTTCAGGAAAATAAATTTTATATGTATTCTCTAATATGCTCAAAAATTGTTCAAATGCCTTTTTAGCATTAGTGCTGTTATCAATAAAATCCCCAGAAATATTTCCTATCAAAATTGAAAAAGTAGTCCATACTTGCAGTGGAGTTTACGTAATGTAAATAAAACGACAATGTCTTCCTCCACAAATTTAATAAAGGTAAAATTCTTGTTCCCTACATGTTTCGGGCGTCTAGACGTCCATCTTCAGGGGATACCATAATCGAGTTGACTATAAAAACTTTAAATGGTTGCCTCAAATTAATGAGTACAGCCAAAATTGAGTAGGAACCTCAGAAATTGGGTGGACTTGTGAAAAATTATAATTTGTATATTTATAGAATGAAAATTTTTGTGAAAATATAAGAATTGAATAGCAAATATATTATTTTAAAAGGTGCATTTTATTTTTTAATGATGATTTTCTAGAAAAACATTGTACTTAGTTGTGAAGAAAGAAATTTAAAATAAAATTTTTGGAGGCATGCTCCAGACACGTGTGTGTAAAGTGAACATGCCGGTGATTTAGCACTATTTCTGTTTTTTAAAAAAATTTAAAAATAAAAAGTTCTTTTTTCATTAAATGAAATGATTTCATAATTTATATATTACCATGGGCATAGCCCCTCTGGTATAAAAAAATTTCAATTTTTTAAAAATTAACACGGAGCATGCCTCCAAAAATTTTATTTTAAATTTCTTTCTTCACAACTAAGTACAATGTTTTTCTAGAAAATCATCATTAAAAAATAAAATGCACCTTTTAAAATAATATATTTGCTATTCAATTCTTATATTTTCACAAAAATTTTCATTCTATAAATATACAAATTATAATTTTTCACAAGTCCACCCAATTTCTGAGGTTCCTACTCAATTTTGGCTGTACTCATTAATTTGAGGCAACCATTTAAAGTTTTTATAGTCAACTCGATTATGGTATCCCCTGAAGATGGACGTCTAGACGCCCGAAACATGTAGGGAACAAGAATTTTACCTTTATTAAATTTGTGGAGGAAGACATTGTCGTTTTATTTACATTTCCTATCAAGTCAAAAATATATTTAAGCCCCTCTGTGTAATTGGTCTGCATACTTTGTGAGATGTTACGAATTTGTTTACAGGTTCCGATATGATGCATTCAACCATTTGACATTTATGATCAGACACACTCATTTCAGTCACACTTGCAGAATGCAGGTCTATACCATGACCCACGAAGACATTATCCAGACATGCCTCCTGCCGCGTTGGCTCAAATATAGTCTGTTTAAGACCAAAACCTACCATTGAGTTACGAAAGTTTACTGTAACAGACTAGCTATGTATGTATTCTTATTTATAAGTAAACGACACGGTCTACACTCTTACAGAGTATTATTGTATTACTATTAAGTACAATTTATGTATAGATCTATTATTGAATAAATAAATGAATAAATACTAAGCTGTTTCATAATATAACCTCGCCCTTACATTAACAATAACGGTACCTATATTAAAAGTAATCGATGCAGGAGTATAAAAATAATATTAATTTATAATGTAACAAAGTGCTGTCCGGAATTTAACTGCAGATAATATAAAATACGTTTTAATTTTCTATCTGACTGTTTTTTAGAAGAAAGAGTTTGAATCAACATAATCTTAGAATTAGCTGAGGACGGCAAAACAAAATGAGATCCTGCTGAGCTTGTCAAACCTTTCGGCGGAACTACAAAATGGCGCCCTAGCCATGACCGTAGATTTAGGAAATGGAATTCAATCAATGGACTTTGCTTTGTGCAACAACATACTCGTTTTAGGTTTGACCAGTAAATCTAGAATATAGGTACCGCTTTTTATGTCAAAATTCCCCCTTTCCTCTCGTGCAATCCTTCGACCGCTATACTTTAGCATGTTTCGAAATAAAAAGTATTAACCGTAAGCCTACGCGTTTTGGCCCATAAGTCCATCATCAGGGCATGGTTTACCCGGGGGTTTGTCGTCAAGCACACACTAATATGGATACACATCTATCCTTAGGGGGTGGTTCAAATATTATTAAATTGTACAAAACAAAATGCTGGAAGGGCACAAACAACAATCCTTTTTAAAAAATCAATATTAATTGGAATATTTGTCGTAAAACTTTAACACCCAAGTAGTTCAAAAGTTAAAATGCTTAAGCATACAGTCATATGAAGTTTTCTCTTTAATTTCTCAAGAATCACGTCCTGAGGTATTATAGCATATTATCCCCTGCACGAGTGTTTGTATGAACTTTTCGACTTAAAATTGGTCTAGAAACCACTCATTCAAATAAAACCTGCCATTATTATATAACACCCTGTATATTTAAGGGTTTTTATTTAAAAAATATGTTTTCATTTTTCTCAAAATCTAAACAAAATTTGGCATGGCTTCTAAACAGGATTCATCAGATAAGTAGAAAGAAAGCTGACGAATTGAACAAACAAGATTCAATTGGGAAGTGTGCCAAAAAAAAAGCAACACAGTAATATTTAATTTCAAAAATCTCTATGAGACAGAGAAGAGCAGAGGGCTCAAAAATGTTTTTATTTCTGCTTTCACCAATACAAATTATTATTCATTGTAAAAACAATAAAGACTTTTTTATGATGAGAAAGAAACAAAAATTCGAAGAAAAATTTAAGCTTCAAGCATAACTATAATAATTTTACATTAAAAAGAAAGTGTATGTGAACATGTGTGTAAAGAAATTAAAAATTATTCAAAGACAAATGTGGACAGTTTATCATAATTTCGCCATTTCTTCTATAACAGATCCAAAACATTTAAAATATTAATCTTACCTAATAAAATCTTGCAGACTTCTCTAATCCAGCTGGTGTCCCGAACATTTAAATGTTGTTTTAGCTTTTCATGGGCGCGCCTAACGACACAGGAACCAATCCTAATATTATTGACTAAACCGATCAAAGGCGTCATTCGAGGACGGATAATATGCAATTTGGAAAAATTTATATACAGGGTATCAAGTGCTACTGGTGGCGCCCTCTGCAAGGTATATCAAAACTGTTATCAGATCTAGATTTCGCATGCCATCCTTTCCTCATATACGGAAACTATAAACTTTTGGACTAATGTAAGTTGAGTTAGATGGTTACACTTTAACCTTAGGAATTTTTACTAGCATTTTTACATTTGGAGTCATCCTGTATATACTAAGAAAAATCGTTTTTAATTGAAAAAGAATGCAGTCCGGATATATATTCTAGATTCTCCTTAAAATAACTATAATTTTTCGTTTACACTCCTCTCGCCCTTTAGGATAGCAATTCCCCCTTTTATTTTGATACTGATAAGAAATGAGGTAAGCCCTGTCATGTAGCTACATCACAATCCAAACCTATTTTTGCCAATGTTTACTTAAATTTGCGCGAGCGGCGCTTTTTTGTTTCACCCTATCTCCCTTATATGTTCAAATGTTAGAAGCTGAAAACGACTTTCCCCTAGCTTATCCCCCGAACTGATCGTCAAATGACGCCCCTGCATGTGAGAAAATATTTCACTTTTCAATTAACAAATAACATTTGCAAGTATTGTATTTATTTTAATCCTATTTTTTCTGTACGTTAGACTAGAAAAGACCGAATTAAATAATTGGGTTCTGCCTCGTAATGTCACCCTGAAAAATTCACGACGCGATTTTATTACATTTTGTTTATTTACTGAAGAGCCTGAAACAAAAGAGAAATATGATTAGCATAACACTACTGTTTTGGTTCATACACATGCACCTGTAGCAGGGGGCAGGGACATACAATTCTAAACTAAATTTTCGTTAATTTCAATGTTTCATATTGCCCTGCATCAATAAGAAGATACAAATAAAATTTCTGTACAGTGTTTTCATTCTAATTTGTCCCACTTTTGAGCTAGACGGTTGGCTAAAGAAATTAATTGTAGGGTTTTGCGTACATTTTTATGCAATTAAGTCAAAGATTTTATAAAGTGTCAAGTGTCAAAATTATGGACAAATTAGTAACTGAACTGAACTTTATCTGAATACAAATACATGCCACACATGCCCTTTCTTTTCATTAGTTTCGCCTAAATTAGTATAAGTATCATTAAAATTGGATTATGATTTTTGTTTCCAATAACTAATTTATTGTCGTAGTTTTATACTTTTGAGACACTTATTAGATGGATGGAAGATTTTGTAGTTTGTAAACTTACAACATTTTAGTTTTTACCCAATTATTTAAACCTAGGAACAATAACACATTTATTTAAAAATAAAATAAATCAAATTTACAAATAACAAACAATTCAAAAAAATTAAAAATATATTTTTTTTTTCATTTATTAGTGCTGCTCCACATGCCCTTCATTTTCAATGCAGTTAACTAATATAACTTATTATTATACTTTTTCTGTAAGTCCTTTTTTAAATAAACCCATTAACAATAACTTAAAAAAAGACACTAGAGCCATTCTGTTGAAAAAATTTTTCAATTGCTTGTAAATTTGATTTATTTTATTTTTGTTGTTCCTAGGTTTGAGTAATTGGGTAAAAACTTAAATGTTGTGAGTTTACAAACCACAAAATCTTCCATCTATCTAATAAATGCCTCAAAAGTCTAAAACTATAAAAACAATAATTAATTATTGCAAACAAAAACAATAATCCAATTTTAATGATATTTATATTAATGTAGGCTAAACTAATGAAAATAAAGGGCATGTGTGGCATATATTCGTATTCAGAAAAAGAATGTCTTTTTATATATTTATTAATATATAGGGTGTTCCATTAAAAAAAAGTAAGTTATGTCAATAGTTTTGACATTTGACATTTTATAAAATTTTTTTGACTTAACTTTACGCAATACCCCTCGCAAAACCCTATAATTTATTTTTTTAGTCGAACATCTAGCTCAAAAAATCAGTATTTCACAATCATGTAAAAGTGGGACAATTAAAATGAAAGAATGTCCCAGCGTGAAAAATAAAAAAGTTAAGGAGGGGAGGGGAGAGGGGGGATTTAACTTAATAAATTGTTAATAACTATTTTTTTTTTGAATAAATTGCCTTAAAAATTGATTTGCTCGATTTTAGGTCATTCGATTAATGCATATATCTTAACTGTAAACTCATTAAACGTATTTGAAACCCAAATGCAGATATAAAAAAGACCAACACACAGAATTTTTTTGGAAACATCCCATACAGTTGACCCATTTAAAAAATTGTGCGAAGAAATTGAAAAAAAATATATTTTTTCAGAAAATGTTGTTTTTAAAAGTCGCAGTTAAAAAAAAAACGTTTCTAAAAACGCAAAAAGATGTCTATCTTGCATGTATTAAATTTTTGATTTTGTATGCTGTAAATGTTTTGGGTTTTAAAATCCCATTAATGGTTTAAAGTTGCAACGCATATTATAAACATGTTAAGCAACTTTAATGTCAATACATAATAATTTAGTGCTTGCCCTCAGTTATTGCAGGAGATCATTTTATTTTAGAATTTTGGATGGCCAAGTATATTGTCGAAACGTTGTCCAATAAAGTAGTTATTAATTATTGTCTAAAATATAATCTACTCCTGCTATTCTGTGACATAAAATTAATCTGTGGGGTGTTGGATATACGACATTCAGCCCTATGATCAAACGCACAAGTTAACGCGAGACGTTAATTTCAAAATTAAAACCCAATGCTAATTTCCATTTTGGTATATGATGCAACAACATTTAACGCTCGTGTTAATTCTCGATCTCGTCATCCTAAACATGAGTGAGGATATCCCTGACGTGAGTACTTTAAATATTTGAGCCAATCGGGGACGAGTTCGGTTGTCAATCGAGGAAATTTCGAAGTGTGAAGCGAATGACGGCCACAGCTGGGTTTTATTAACATATTTGTTGATTTTGGGCGATTTTTGCTTCAAAAATTAGTAATCGAAAAGTTTTTGGTGAAAAATCCAAAGTTTGTTAGATGTATTAGCTCGTTTTTTATAAAGAAATGGAAATATATTTAGAACGGTAAGTTAACAACATAATTTTAAGTAGATTGTTGATATAGATTTATACAAAGGATTTTAATTTCAGCTTATTTTACTGTAAAAATCTTGAAATTACTAAACAAGAACAAAGTACAACTCCCTTATAGCAGTGGCGGATCCAGAGACCTTTCTGGGGGGGGGGGGGGCGGGGGGAGGGATTACACAACTTTGTTAAGGACTATCTATATCTATATCTCTTTAAATATAATAGTAAATATATATACCTCCTTGTCCATAACCATTTGCCTGATGCATGCACATGCCATCTATCTCCACAACCACAGCCTTCGTCGCTACCACACTATTTCACTCACTAATGAGCATCTCGGATTGACCTCTAAACCACGGCGACGGTGTTTAGGCAAACAATCTCTTAAGAGTTTTTTTCATACTTTTACTTGCAGGACAAAAACGCGTTAATCTTTTGCATGAGCCATCTTCAAGATCTGTATCGCAGGTCGGTATATTCGCATTATGCATTAGTACCAAGCCCAACGATCAAGACCCTTGAAGATGATGTCCAGTTATATGAAATGCGTAATTTTGTTAATTAGTTTTATTATTACTTTCAGTAATTGTCCTATAAGCAAGAATGACGCCCGTCCCGTTCCGTTATAGGCGAAGAAATCTGAAAAACAAGAAAGAAAATTAAAATATGTACCTACCGAGTAAAAAGTAGAACATATATACAACTTATTTCGTATAAGTGGAAAGAGAAAAGTTTTAAAACAAAAACTTAACTCCAACTCTCCCATGACAAATCCAAAACCTTCTCAAACCTACTTTTTGCATAGAAATAAAAAAAAATAGACGTGAAATTAAATAATTTATCATACCTACATCTGTTCAATGCAAATATTAGAATAATAAACAAAAGCGGTCTCCAAAAATGTGGGCCTGCGCCGCTTTTTTTCACCTAAGCCCCCCCTAATGAATGACGCCTAGCTACGGCCCTGTAGGTATTCAAATGGTATCGCCTGTGGTAAAAATTATTTCAAAATAAAGTGGCTTATTTTACTCCCTACATTATGTGGTTGTTTAATTAAGCATAAGAGGATTATTATTTTTCAAGTTATTCATTGGCTGAGACACAGAAAACAAATCGAAGAAGCTATATTTTCTGATAGTCCCCTTACAATAAATAATTGAATGTAGTTCTATGTGGCATAGACATGTTCCTGACCAACAGGTGAAGGTATTAATTTCTTGTTAGGACTGATGGGTAAGTTTGTGTGTTTAAGATGCATATAAAGGATATCATAAAAACACTACAGTTCTATGGGTATAATAAAGGCACATATAGAGTCTTACCATTTTCCATGTTATAAGCACTGGAACACCATCTAAATCTGTTCACTAATCAGTTTACATACGAACAATATTTAGTCTCTAATTATGCATTGTATTTAGGTTTAAGAGACTAAATATACAAATTAATTTCGCGCACTTACGAGTCACCCAAAGTCAACCGATTGTGCGTTAAAACCTTCAACAAAGGGCCGAAACCCTTAGTCGGAGGGTTCACTGCCCAACTCAATCTTTACTTTCATATATTATACTGTTAGAATACCAACCAAGAGGTAATAATAAACAATATAATTTGAAAACCTTGTCTTACATTAACTCTGGATTGACGCCGACCGAAAAACTAGGTTTTACAGGAGTTACAGGAACGATGAAAGTTACCCCGAAATAACTTCCTGTACTCGCTGGGCAAAAACACTTTCTTGAATAAATTATGCCAACTCACGGGCCCAGACGCTTCCTCGAAAAACAATTGAATTTCCCGGTCATCTAGCAGGCTTTGATCGTCTCTCATTGGCGAAGATTGCGATATGGGCGACATCTGCTTAATCTCCTTGAAACTTCAATCGTAACAACGTTCTGTGCTCTCAGTACCACAGAACAATAACAGTTAGCTGGAAACTAACCACAGATTACAGAACAATAAAAGTTGGCAGAATACTAACCTTGGTGTTCGCTGTGGGTGTTCGTTGGTGACAGTTCTGTGTTTGTTTTTGTTTACTTGAAGATTTTCAATTTCCACAAGAATACTACACAAAATTGAGAGTCCTTTTGCAGAGAATAACGACACCAATCATTTACATTAGTCGAGTTCGGTTAATCCTCGCAGATGAGACGAAATAGACGGCAAATTTAAAACAGCTGATCCGCAAATGAGTCCGAGGTGCCGGTATTTTAAAGAACGGTCTCCCGTATTTGACAGCCACAATAACCTCAATTTTTGACTTTTTCTTTTCGTAAATAAAAATTTACACTAAATTATTAATCCCTATGGTTCAAATCGACTACGATATGATTATGATAGATCATGATGCCGAACAAATAAATCAGTTCGAGAAAGTGTAGCATTTGTCAATCAGCTGATTGTATCCTCGGTTTCGTCGCTCAAAAACCTCCGATGAAAAAGATGACGCTCCGAGGCATCTGCCCCGCTTTAAACGAACGCAGTTCTTTGTCGGCCGTCAGCTCTGAAACGATTAAACGAACGACATTTTGACAATCCGACGGATCGGAGCCCTCACAGAGGATTAACCGAACTCGCCTATTATTTTTGTCCCGCCGTTTTTCGGTTTTCGTTCTTCAACAATTCTTCAACATTCACTTTGGGTCTTCAACCTCCTCTAAACATATGCACTATTCTTTCAAATCTTACCGAACTTAGAATCAAAGTATTATTGAAATTCCTGATTTTCAATAAAATAAAACTATGAAATTTTGCTAATTATTGTTCTATTCATTTTTTCAGCAAGCTAAAGGTCGACGGTGGCGGCTATATACCCTGTGGCTGTCAACTATATGTATCCTTTGTTGTACCGTTTGAACTAATACCCCATCTTCTCAAGTTATTCACGGCAATTACATAATCACTTAAAACCAAGATCGGGTAACCAACCCCGGTGGAGGTTTTCTTTACTCCACAGCATAAAACTCGCGGGTATGATATGGTGCAAAACCAGACAATATCAACCCGCCCAGAATGAGCTGGCAAGTTGCCCGTAAAGGAGCAGTGCCATTCCTAGAAACAACAACAACAATTCTTCAACATAACCTTCAAGTTTTATTAGAACAAAAATAAGCGTTTAATTCGCGAATTTTAGCGAAAATAAAAGGTCTTTTTGGATGAAATGGGACCCCCTAAAAGGACTGGATTCAAAACAGACAAATCGTCTCAAAGAAGGAAGACGAAGATGTTTGGGTCCCTGATGAAGACGATACTCCAGGTTTGAACCTCTTATTTTCTGCAGTATTTCGATTTGCCCTCTGCAAAGAACAAGTAAACGTTCTCAAAATAATCAAATCCCAAATGATATTTTCTCGAAGCCTGTGTTTCAAACATCATCTGGAACTTTTTTCAGAAGGAGAAGAGGCATCTATACCGGGTGCAGCCGCCCGGGACGCCGAGAAAAACGATGAGAAAATCCAGGAGGATGAATTCGGAGCCAAAGATTACGGATCACAAATGATTTTGAAGCCTGATAATGCTGCCCGACCCTTATGGGTGGCCCCGAATGGGCATATCTTTTTAGAGTCTTTTTCCCCTGTCTATAAACATGCTCACGACTTTCTTATAGGTTAGTAGTAGTGTATTTTGCAATTTGGATATGTCCAAAAACATTAGCCTCTAGTTTAGTCATGGTTCTAAATCTTTGCACTGCTAGATTGACAGTAACAATATTTTTGGTAGCTATTTCGGAACCAGTGTGTCGGCCGGAACATAAATAAATATATCCTTTATTTAGCACTTGGCTACTTAAACCAGATAACAAAAATAACATTCTTAATAGTACACACCTCAGTTCCTTAAGTATAACAAAAGGTTTCTGTTAAAGATTCTTAGGCTTGGTGCTCTCTTAATATTATCGGGCAGATCGTTAAAATAGCGAATCCCATCGTAAAAAAGAGTTTTTTGCAAAGAGGTTGTCTTTACCCTGGATATAGTATATTGTTCATTTGACCTAATGTTGTATTCATAATGATTTGATCTTTTTTCCAGGTACGATTGCAAATAATCGGGCTGTAATTTATGCTCAATCTTATAAATTAATATCAGATTCGCTCTTTTCACGCACTGCTCAATGTTCAACCATCTCAGTGAGCGCAACATATCATTAATTGGGGTATATTTATCACATTTTAGTAGGATGCGCATTGCCTTATTTTGTAGTACCTGAAGTCTTTGAATTTCCTCCTTAGTGCAAGAAATTAATAAAGAACATGCATATGAAAAGTGTGGCAATATAATGGTATTATACACCAACTTCCTAGTCCACTGAGACAAACAGGTCGATACTCGATTAAAAAACCCTATTTTTTTACCAATTTTCCGACACATATAGTCCACATGATTAGTGAAGCACAATTGTGGATCCAATATAACCCCCAAATACTTAATTTCAGAAACAAAATCAATTACAACACCATTTATGTTTAAAAAAAGGCCTAAATTTTTAAATCTTTGACAGTCTACCCTAGATCCAACAACCATGCATTTTGTTTTCAAATTATTTAATTTTAACTTATTTTGACACAACCATTCGTATAATATTCCTAATTCATTATTTATTATTGTAGCTACCTGATTAAAATCTTTACCAGAGACAGAAATTAGGGTGTCATCCGCAAATAAATTAACAAATGAGTTCGTTAGTCCCTCCTGCAGATCGTTAACATAGACAATAAATAGAAGTGGCCCCAAAACGCTCCCCTGCGGTACACCCCAACTGCTGTCTCTCTTTGTAGATATTTTATTATTAACTTTGGTTTGATGATACCTATCTGATAAAAAGTCCTTAATCCAGTCCAACGCACAATCTTTTAACCCATACAAAGTCAACTTGTTTATTAAAATGTCTCTGTCAATAGTTTCAAAGGCGCGTTTCAAATCGACAAAAACACTTAAGGTAATCTTTGATTCATTTATATTTTGTCTCAATACCGCACACACATATTGCAGTGCAGACTCGCAGGAGTATTTTTTCCTAAACCCAGACTGTCCCTTGTATAATAGCCCATTTTTTTCAAGGTACTCTCGTAACTGGTCGCACACTACGATTTCAAGCACTTTGTCAATAACTGGTAGAAGATTTATCGGGCGAAAATCACTCATGTTATTTGGTTTTGACACCTTTGATATCGGAATTATTACACTTGTTTTTAATTTATTAGGGAACTTGCCGGTACTCAAGGATGTATTAATCAAGTATAGTAGAGGGTAACCCACAACACAGAAGAGATCTTTCAGAAGTTTAATGTTTAGTAAACTATCACTTGTACTTTTGTTTTTCAAGCCATGCACCACTTTTTTAAGCTCCGATATACTTAATGTTTTAAAATAGGCCAGGCTACAGTCTTTTTGCCTCACACCAACATTCCACTGTCTTTTAGTTATGCTGTCTGATATTTCAACTAAACTATCAGCATAAAAGTTGTTCATGTTTTCCTCTACACCCTGATCATATTGTCCAAAATCGATATTTGTGAAGTCTGCTGTTTGTTTCTGTTTACCAACAAGTTCTTTTAACGTCTTCCACATTTTTTTTCCATCTCCCTTGCAGTTATCAATATTTTTGTCATAGTATTTTTCCTTTTCGCTCCTAATTGTTGAGATCGCTTTATTTCTTTTAATCTTGTAGTCATTCCAGTCATGCTCGTTTTTTGTAAAGCTAAATTTTTTGTATGCAGCTTGTCTTTCACGCTGTGCCTGCTTAAATTTTAGTGTGATCCAAGGATGTTTATGGAGGTGAGTTTTTTCCAGTGGAGCTATCTCATCGACGGTCCTCTGCAGAATGTCTACAAAATCGGAATATACAACATTTACGTCGGTTGACGTATAATTCCAGTTTTGCCCAATTAAAGCCACTACAATATTTTCTATATTTTGTTGGTTGAGGTTCCTGGTACAAGTCTCATCATTTCTTGGTTCGGCCCAAGATAGCCCCAAATTTATACCGATAATGTCGTGATCACTAATCATAGGAAATACTCTAGGCACCTCCACTGCATTAAAGTCATTTGTTATTATATGATCAATTAGCGACTCTGATCTGTCAGTCACTCGTGTTGGCTCGGTAACTATTTGCTTAAATCCTGCTGAATCTACGCATCTCTTTATGGCACGAGTATCCCAATCCTGGCGCAGGTAGTCTATATTTAGGTCTCCCATAAAAATTGTTCTCTGTTGATGCATCTTATCGTCTTCTAATGTTTTTTCTAAATAAGTCAAAAATTCCCGAGCCGAACCATTTGGTGATCTATAAATGGATCCTATCAGTATGGTTTCTTTTTTTATTTGAAGTGTTGCTCCCACTGCCCAGTAATTATAGTCTATTGAGTCGTTAAAGATCTCTTTAAATGACAGCCCCTTTTTTATATACATCACGCTGCCGCCAGTATGTCTACTATTAGAAAATGCCAGAATGACATTATACCCTTGAACGTCAAATTCAGACTCTTCAATATCATTTGTGACATGTGACTCACTAATGCATATCACGAGTGGATCATTATCGTGTGCTATTTGTCTGATTTCATTCATATGAGAGGTCAGGCCCTGTGCATTTATATGTATTACCAATGCCGTTTTTACTTCAGCACACCTCTGAGCTGATATCTGTGTTTGCTATATGTAGTGTGTCCGGGCCTTAACTTTCTCTTGCGCCTTTTTAAAGCATATGCAATTCTTGTCGAATACTGTGTGTTTAGCATCAATGTTTGGTATTTTCAGTACGTCACTAGCATATTTACAATTTGTACACTCCATGTCGCTGGCGCTACATTCATTACTTCTATGGTTTTTGTTACACAAGGGACAAACAGTTTTTTCTTGCCGACACTCTGCGGCCTTATGGCCGTATTTCCAACATTTATAACACCGTAATACTCCAATATATTCATATACATGAAAACTTTCCCATTCTATAAATATTTTTCCATACTTCATTATGTCCTTTAAGAACTCAGGTTTAACCTCCAAAACTACATTATGTAAATGCTTGTTCTTTGGTATATACTTCCTAACTATTTTTACAATATTTTCTTTGGCATCGAGTAAATTACTTTGACGCGTTATTCTCGTAATAAAGTTTTCTTCAGAGTCCAAATATTTTTCATGTATGCCCACTACGACAATTTTTGGATTTGCTGTTTTGGGAATTTCGATATTATAGTCTCTTGATAGCTCGGCAACGGCCGTAGTTCGCAGTTTATTAAGTGAATCCCCATCATTACATTCAATGACCACTGAACCTTGACCGACTGGCTTTAGTTTTTTTACTGCTATTGATAAATTCGATGGATTAATTTTTTGCGTGACAGCCTGTTTTGTTATACTGCTCTCCTGGTTTGCATTTTTTGGCTTTATTAACAGTGCAGGAAAATGTTTTCTTTTAACAACTGTTGACCATTCCATACCTGTAGCCGGCACGGCACTTTTATTGTCCAAACTTTGGAGAATTTCTGTACAGTTCTTTACACATTGTCTGGTTTGTTGTTCCAATTCTTGAATGTTTTTTGCAATATTTAATTTTTCATTAATAGACCCGATGCAATCATCACAGTACCAACACAAATTAGAACAGTCCTTAATTGCTTTTAACACATGATCTCTTACTTGAGCACATTGTAGATGATATCTATTTTTACAATATTTACAGGTAACCGATTTGGTACTAACTACAAAATTGTCTGAGCAGCCGGTGCATTCGACTGCACCCGCCGACATCTCGACTACTACATGTCCATGAGTACAAGCTTACAGCATACTCGCTATATGCCGCAGTCAGTGTAGGCCTTCAAACCAATGACATCATTGAGTATTTAAAAAGACTAAGGTCAGTGGTTAGATATCTTGAAAGTACATTTAAGTAATTATTTAACGATTAAGTGTTTGTGTTTTTGAAAGAAACATGTAGGTACCAATTTGTTCCATAGCCTTTTTACCTCTTTAGCAAAACAACAATACCAGATGGTATAGTAGAATTCATTAAACTCTGTACTTTGTCCTATGGAAAAGTGAAATTAGTACTAAAACACAATAAATACATACTTCGTTGAAAGCCCTTTTCCTGAAATTTTGAAAAAGTTGCTAAAAGATCCCGTTATTCAAGAGTGCAGACTCAGGATAACTGCTGAAGGGGATGCGGGGGAGGGTTTCATAACCCAGGTAAGTAATAATTAAGATATTGATAAATCTGGAACTGTTTTTAGATCAGAAAAAAAATGTCTTGTGTTTTTAGGTGCAAGATAAAAAGAATATTCCCAGTTTTGGTGCAAAAGCTTCGAGTTCTGCTGAAGCTAATTCTGAAGGTAAGTTGAAACTGTATATTTGTGCTGCAAATTTGTTTTTGCAATTAGAGAAAATAACTTGAAACGAGGATAAATTACAAATACAAATACAAATAATCTTTATTTCAAATTGGCTTAAAATAAACTACATGAGATTTCCTAAACATATTAAAACACAAAAGAAATAGGGCAAAAATAGAAATAACTGTCGCACTAAACAATCATTTGTTTACCTATTGTATATCATTGTTACATTAAATACTTTAAAGTCATGGTCCAACGGATGATCTAAGCATATTAGGTACCAGTCTCGAAGCTAGGCAAAAAAGTCACTAATTGAATATGGTTCCAACTCAATCAATAAGTTTGTAACACTATTTTTAAACAGTATCAGACTAGTAAGAGACTTAATGTTGTTAGGTAGATGGTTATATAATTTTAGACACATGTAAAAAGGACTTTTCTCAGTTAACGTAAGACGATGTATTGGATAGTTAACATTTAGCGTTCTCGTATTGTATTCATGAAATACTTGTAATTCAAAGCTTGCTCGGTTTTTAAAAAAGAATATTAATGACTCGTACATATACATCGCATAGATAGACTGTCAGAATGCCTTCATTTCTAAAATGACCCATACAACTTTCCCGAAATTGCATCTTTTTAAATAATGTTAGGACACGCTTTTGAACTACAAATACTTTCTCTGTCTGGCTACTATTTCCCCAAAAAATAATTCCGTACCTTATAATGGATTCAAAATTAGCAAAGTAGAGTATCTTTTGTGATTTTTCACTCATATAATTTCCCACCACCCTAATTCCTTAACATACTGAATTAAGTTTTTGTATTAATTTGTTTATATGATCAGACCAGTCCAGGAACTCATCGATCTTTAAGCCCAAAAACTTCGTATCTGATACGACTTCTATGCTTTCATCAAGAAAAATTAGGTTGGTTGGTTTTTGAATTTTAGAAAGTTTTGTTCTAAACATAATAAGATTGGTTTTCTCTTGGTTTAATATCAGTTTGTTTTCATTAAACCAATTATAAGTCCTGAGTAAAAGATTTTTTCCCTTCTCCATTATGTCTGTGCCATCTTTTCCACCTACTATTAAATTAGTGTCATCGGCATAACATGTGATATTATCGTCATTGGGATTTACTACACTATATAGGTCATTTAAAAATATTATAAATAAAATAGGCCCCGCAATACTGCCCTGAGCTATACCTAATCTATTCTCCTTAGGTCTACGGCAGCAAACGAAGCTCATGCGATTCTCTCTAATGTTATGCCTAGTTCGCGTGCGATAAGGAAACGTCAGACTTTAGTTGTTGGAGATGAAAATGTTCGAGGTCTCACACACTTAATTAAACAGTTCTCTCAACACAAATTTGATGTAAATTGCCAGTGGCAAAGAAGAATTACTATCTCTGGAATTATAAGTCTTTGTTCTCTTTATTCTAGGAACTTCACAAAAAACGATTTTATTATTGTATTTTTAGGGTCGGAACACGCCATAAGGGGAATTACTTTGAAGGGAGACGATGTAAAAAACCTTTTTCATTCTTGTAGACACACTAATCTAATTCTTACCGGTCCTCCTCGTCATCTTAATAGGCCAGTTCTAAACAAAATTATTGAAGAGCACAACACTGTTATAATTAGGAACTTAGATATATCTAATCAGAATGTTTTTTTCCTGCCTTTGCTCCGTCATACTTCCTACGGTCATTTAAATTACAGCGATAAGTCAAACCTGGTTGGCTATATATGTGCTAGACTGCAGGCAGCTACTATCTGCAGTGACGGTCGGGTTGATCATTCGGATCGTAACGTTACTGTCGCTCAACAAACTGACAACGAAGTCGGTTTAAATTTCTAAATATCAACGACTCTTCCAAGTTATCAGTGTACTATCAGAATGTAAGAGGTCTTCGAACAAAAACTGATATACTATTGAGGTCTACATACTCCTCTTGTTATGATCTTATACTCTTGTCTGAAACTTGGCTAAATAGTAACATCTCTGATTTCGAACTGTTTGATGCTTCTTTCATCGTTTATCGTAGAGACAGAGACTACGAATTGCTCGATTGTCAGCGAAGCGGCGGAGTTTTGATCGCGGTTTCTAAGAGGTACAGTTCGTCTGCTGTACTTACTGCAGCTGGCGACCTTTATGAGGATGTCTGGACTCAACTATGCGTGGATCAGGCTAAATTTATTATTTGCTGCATATACATCCCTCCGAACTCATCACTTCAATGCTATGAATCCTTTTGTCATACCTGCGAATCCATGAGGAATAAATATGATAATCATAGGTTTATAATATGCGGGGACTTTAACCTTCCCAATGTTCAATGGGCTTTCGAGGATGATGTATTGGTTCCTGCGGCTCTGCGCTCCCCAACCGCTGAGATCTTGTTGAACACCATGGCCTTTATAGAATTACAACAAGTCAATCATCACCGTAACAGTATTGATCGAATTTTGGACTACGTTTTTGCTGACGAATTTCATGAAACATCTGTTTTGTTGTGCTCTGATTCCTTAATTGATATTGATACCTACCATCCTGCAATTGTGTGTTACTTTAATATTTATAATGTCCCAGAGTTGAAAAATAATGCCACATCTACCTTCTATCATTTTAATAATGCCAAGTTCAACGATTTGAATAATTTTTATAACCATGTTGATTGGGATTTTCTTACTTCAATCTCTGATATAGATTTGGCAACTGAGAGATTTTACTCGGTTCTCTTTGAAGGTATAGACCTCTGCGTTCCTAAGAAGACTATAAAAGGAGCAAATATCCCTCTTGGTTTGATCGCGACCTCCGTAAACTTATCGCTAATAAAAATAAACTTTACAAGAAATTCAAAAAAACGGGTCTTCAGAACGATTATGACGCCTACTCCGTCATTAGACGAGGGGTCAAGTTTCGGACTGACGTATGTTACTTGACGTTTATTACCAATGCCGAACTTCTGATTCCCGAGAATATCAAGCACTTTTGGTCCTACGTCAGGGATTTGGGGGGGTTGTCCGGTCTCCCAGCTGGTATGCAGTACGGCGATCTTACCCTTAGTGAACCCACGGACATTGTTAAAGCCTTTGCTACTCATTTTCAGTCTTGCTACTCGGATCACTCCAAGCCGATCAGTTCTGGTGCTTTGCCTACTGAATTCTAATCCATTTTATCTTCTCACATTTTTACTATCGAAGAAATTAGGGATAAGATAATGTCTCTTGACGTTTCTAAGGGGGCTGGTCCAGACGGTATACCCCCTTTACTCCTGTTAAATTGCTTCAGCTCACTCCTGGACCCCTTAAGAACTCTCTTTCAGAGATCTATCAACACCGGCTGCTTTCCTTCTTCATGGAAACATTCTAATTTTATTCCCGTTTTCAAGTCGGGTGGCAGGACGAAAATAGTTAACTATCGTGGAATCTCTCTGCTCTCTGCTATCCCTAAGCTTCTTGTCTTCATACTCAAAACCTTAAAAACCTGTTGATTTCTTACAATTTTCATATGCTTGTAATGCAACCGACTCGTGTTACAAGATTTTCTAATACCGTTATTGATTATGTGTGCATTAACTTTTTAACTGAAACTGATTCTGAAACCACTGTGATGTCGTCTGGCTTGTCGGATCATGAGGTAATAATATCGACCTTTTCCTTACATTGCAAAAAAAATAAAAAATCCTACAGATATGGTAGAATTTATAGTAAAACTAATTTTAATAATTTCAAGCATAAAGCTGCACGAGTGAACTGGGCTACGGCTCTAAATGCAGTGGACCCCTTGAGTATTTTTAACGATTTAGTTGCTAAACTAGTTGGAGATAACTTTCCTGTTCGGAAAATAAAAATGAAGAAAAAGGAAAAAAAACCGTGGATTACCCCAGGCATTAAAGCTTCTTCTACCAACCTTAGGGCTTTGCACTGGTTGAGGAAATATACAGACAGTGATTTTTTTGTGGGTTACTTTGCCCGGTATCGGAGTGTGTATAGATCTGTGATAAGGGCGGCAAAACAGAGATACTACAGTTATAGAGTATCTAGTGCTCATAATAAGAGCAAGGAAAGCTGGAATATTATTAACGGTTTGCGTGGAAAATCATGTTCTTCATCAAACCAGGAGAGTATGGACTCTGACCTATTGAACACGTACTACTGTTCAATAGCGGAAAAACTAACCTCCAGTATATCGTCAACTGTCAGTCCATTGCATTATCTTCAAAACATTTCTATAGGTGAGTCCTTTTATTTATATCCTACAGAACTTGATGAAATTAAAGTTACTATCAGGGAGATTAAGAATAAAAAATCTGTGGGAATTGATGGTGTTTCATTGAGAATGTTCGAATCTTTGCCAGATCACGCACTTGTTGTGTTGGTCAAGGCAATTAACAGATCATTCGATCTAGGTACATTTCCAACTGGCCTTAAAACAGCTGTTATTACACCACTGTATAAGGGAGGAGATCCTGCTGACCCTTCAAGTTTTCGTCCGATATCCCTCCTTGTAACACTATCTAAGATAATTGAAAGACTAGTTAAAAAAAGAATGTTGGGGTTTTTGACACACCATAACATAATCCATAAATGTCAGTTTGGCTTTCAGAATTCCAAAAGTACAGGGGATGCAATTTTTAGTCTTTTGGAAAACCTTTATATTGGCTTGAATGATGGTGGTGTGGCTGCGGCGGTTTTCTGTGACTTCTCGAAAGCGTTCGATTGCGTGAGTCATGGGATATTGCTTCAGAAACTTTACCATTACGGCTTTAGGGGTGTGGCCCTGGATTGGTTCGCTTCTTATCTTTCCGAAAGAAAACAGGTTGTTAAATCTAATGAACGAATCTCAAGAGTATTAAATATTGACCGCGGGGTGCCTCAGGGATCTGTTCTTGGCCCATTGCTGTTTTTGATTTATTTGAACGATCTGGCAACAATCAACATTAGTGGCAAGTTTACGTTATTCGCGGATGACACCACTATTTTATGGCTTGACAAGGATCCGTGCGCATTGGAAGACGTGATTGCTGCTGACTTGCAGAGAGTGAAAGAATGGTGTGACGCTAATATGCTATGCTTTAATGCAAATAAAACCAGCGTCCTTACATTCAAGTTTTCTCTGGATCATGGTAATCTGGGTAATGATATTATAGATAGAAAAAGTAGCACCAAGTTCCTGGGTCTCTACATCGACGAAAGGCTGAAGTATTATGATCATATTCTTATACTTAGCAAACGACTGGCGTCGGGATGCTATGCGGTTAGAGTAGTTTCGAACGAACTGGGGTCATCCATGGCTAAATCAACTTATTATGCCCCTATAGAGTCTCACCTGAGGTACGGGGTTGCATTTTGGGGTTTTTGTACCCAACAACTTTTTAACTCGATATTTATTCTACAAAAAAGAGCAATTAGATATATCTGCAAGGCGAAAGTAAAAGATCATTGCAAACCTTTATTTATTCGAGAAAAAATTCTAACTTTAACATGCTTATTTATTTTGGAGACAGTTACTCTCGTCCATAAGAAATTTAGGGATTTTACTCACGCTCACATTCACAATACACGTAGAACCAATGACTTACAATTACCATTACCTATTCCAAAAACATCCCTGACCAAGAATTCCCTCATTTACGAGAGTATTAAGATTTATAATTGCTTGCCTATAAATATAAGAAACATTGGTGAGGTTGGAATGTTTAGAAGATTGGTGAGAAAATTGCTGATACCTAGGGCTTATTATAATTTGGAAGAATTTTATAGGGACGTTTTATGAACGTTATTTTTGACTGTTGTCAAAAATTTTTTTTTTGTTTTTTTTTTATATATCTGTTTTTCTTGTATGGACACAAGTATTGAGAGTGAGTGGGTGTTTGCTGAATTTGCTGAATTTATGGTTTTCTGTACTTTTAAACTGTAATTGTTTATTTTATATTTGTCAACTTATTGCTCATAATAATTGCTTTGATTTGAGCATGGTTTGTTATTGTTTTAATTTTGTTTATAAGCTTGTTTTATACATATTACACATGGTTTTAAACTGTTATTGTTATTATTATTATTATGTTACTCTGAAGCTTTGTAAATAAGAATTTTTATTCTTCTACAATAAAGCACTTTTTGATTTGATTTGATTTGATTTGAGTCCATGATTACCGTTGAGATCTTCAACACCTACAAGAATTATATTATACCAGAGCAACACGGTTTTTTTTCAGGCCGATCTACTGCAACTAATCTAGCATTATATCAGGACTTTCTGTTAACATCGGTTGAGTCTGGGAATCAAGTTGACTGCATTTATACCGATCTTTCTAAGGCATTCGACAGTGTCTGCCATGCCTTGTTGCTGAAAAAGCTTGGTGATATCGGCATAGTGGTTTTTGTGAAGGTCACTATCACGGACGCTGTATCGACATTATCGGCAGTCAGCTCGATGCGATACGCATGGACGGTGTCCAGTGGATTTGCAGGCATTGTCGCGGGGGTGCGGCTGCGGCAGATCGACGCATGAGTCGACCATCCCTTGGAACTAACACTCTGGCGGGTACTGTGTCGCCTCCCGTACAGCTTGTTCGAGACCCCACTGTATCACCGGCATATCTCATTCAGGAATTTCGAGATGATATGCGTGAGATGAAGGAGCGCCAAAGGGAGTTACTCGATTCGGTAAATTTTTGCAGTGCAAAAATTTCTGATTTCGAAATAAGGTTGTCAAAGTTCGAGGAATATATTAAGAAAACGGATTTTCTTGCAGCCGAAAATAAAAAATTGAAGGCTGAGTTGCAGACACTGGATTCAAGAGTTAATGACCTGGATCAGATTTCCAGATCAAATAATCTTGAAATTCAGGGTGTATTCGAAAAAGAAAGCGAGAATTTGTACGATGTTTTCGGTAAAATATGTAATTATATTAACTGCGACATCTCAAAAGAAAATATTGAATACATCCATAGAGTCCAGCTGAACAAGTTTTCAAAAAACACTACTAAGAATGTAATTGTACGGCTCTCATCAAGAAATTACAAAGACAAAATATTAGCCGCTGCTAAAGAAAAACGTCATGACGTCAATAACGGATCACCCAAAATGAAAATCGTAGGAATTTCCGAAAATCTTTATATAAACGAACACTTAACACTTTCAAATAAATTGTTATATAAAGACGTACGAGCGGCCGCTAAGGAGAAAAATTATAAATTCGTCTGGACAAAAAATGGTGACATATTTGTCAGGAAAGATGAAACGAGCCGTATTATGTTGATTAAAACAAGGGACATGATCCAAAAAATTTAAATTCATTACTTTGAGATACGTGCAGCGTTAAGATAAGATCCGTTAATGGGTGATAAGTTACGTATATATTATCAAAATACAAGGGGTCTTAGGACAAAAACCCTTGATTTTTATCACGCAATGGCGTCTTCAGATTATGATGTAATATGTTTATCAGAGACGTGGCTGCACAGTGGAGTGTTATCATCTGAACTATTTTCTAGTGATTACGATGTGTTTAGAAGAGACCGAGAGAACTCGGCCTCCTCTAAAGCGGACGGCGGTGGAGTTTTGGTGGCAGTCAAGAGTGTTTTACAGTGCAAAAGGTGTCCTGAACTTGAGTCTGACGCTGAAGATCTTTGGGTATCCATCGATTCCAAAAACAGTGAAAAATTGTATTTGTGTTGCGTTTATCTCCCTCCAGGTGACAATTCTGCTTTCTCATTATTTATAAATCAACTATATTTTCTTGAGAATTATCTTTCGGATAAGACAGCAACCATTATCGGAGACTTTAATCTTTCAGCTGTTTCTTGGAATTCCATTAAAAAAGAAGTTTATTTTCAGCCTTCAAATGTCGATGTCAGGTCTGCCGGTATGGTTGATGCTTTCTCCTACTTTCAGTTTATGCAGTACAATAATATAGTAAATAATAATAATAAAATACTAGACCTTATTTTGTGTAATCAGGATTGCATCAGGGATGTGACTAAGAGTAATGAATGTCTAGTAAGGGAAGACCTTCATCATCCGGCACTAGAGTTTAGTTTTATCAATTCTGCTTATGTTCCACTACGTCACAATACACTTAAAATTCTGAACTTTAAAAAGGCCGATTATGTGGCCATAAATGAGAAATTGGCCAATTTTAACTGGGAAAATATTCTTACCTCATCTGACACAAATAATACGATAAACAAATTTTACTTAGTAATTGATAAGCTCATTGATGCACATGTACCTTCCTTTACCGTTAAATGTAACTTTCCTGCCTATTTTAAGCCGGACACTATTAAAATAATTAAAAATAAAAATATCTATCATAAGAAATACAAAAAACTTAACAATGCAGAACACTATAACGCCTTTTCCCGGCTAAGGGCTCTTTCTAAACAACTAATTAGGAGAGATTATACCGATTTTGTAAATGGTATGGAGGTCGAAATTTTAAACAATAATAAAAGATTTTGGAACTACGTTTCATCTAAGAAAAAAACACAAACTTCCATACCCAGTACAGTTCGTTATGGGGATCGGATCGCTAGAACTGGACAAGATATATGTAATAGCTTCGCGGACTTTTTTAAAAGCGTATATATTCCAACCACAGTATCGTCTTGCCCAGTTTCTTTGTGCCCAGGTCGTAGTGTTACAATTAATAATAATATAATTTTAGACCTTATTAATCAATTGGAGCTAAAAAAAGGTGCAGGACCTGATCGAATACCACCTATTTTTATAAAATCTTGCAAGGAGAACTTGGTTTATCCACTGCGAATTATATATGAGTCGTCGTTAAAAACAGGAATATTTCCAGAAAAATGGAAAATATCTCATATAACTCCTATATATAAAAGTGGCCCAAAAGATGACGTTGCGAACTATAGACCAATAAGTAAAATCTGCATCTTTGCCAAAATATTAGAAAAAATAGTCTATAACGATGTTATGTCAACTGTCAAAACTACCATTATTGATCAACAACACGGATTTTTTCCTGGCAGGTCTCTAGAAACAAATTTAATGTCTTACTCTCAAAATATTTGCAGCCTAATAGATCGTGGCATTCAGGTAGACTCTGTATACACCGACTTCAGTAAGGCTTTTGACAAGATAAACCATAAGCGGCTGATTGAGAGACTTGCTGAGGTTGGTGTCTGCCAGCGTCTGCTCAGGTGGATATGGTCCTACACCTTAAAGCGTTCCCAGATTGTTTCCATAAACGGTTATCAATCCGAAACTTTCTCGGTCAGCTCGGGGGTTCCTCAGGGTAGTCATTTGGGTCCCTTATTTTTCATAGTTTATATTAACGATATTGCAAAGTGCTTTCGCCACACAAAGTTTTTACTATATGCAGACGACCTAAAAATATATCGTCCCATAAGGGAGCTGCATGACTGCCTGAAAATACAAGCGGATCTCAACCGATTGTCCGAGTACTGTGACAGGAATAGTATTTTCTTGAACATAACAAAGTGTTGTTTTATAACATTTACCAAAAATATTTATACTTGGGAATACTCATATAGTATCAATAATTCAAATTTAAAGAAGGTAAATCAAATAAAGGATTTAGGAGTCATTCTGGACACCAAATGGTTATTTCAAGAACATTTTAATAAAATAATTACCGAGTCAAACAAAATGCTAGGCTTCATTACTAGAATCTGTAAAGACTTTCGAAATCCCAAAACAATGATCGCACTATATTTTGCTTTCGTTCATAGTAAGCTCTCTTTTGCCTCTGTCATCTGGAATCCTCAATACGTCACATATATTAATAGACTAGAAGCAGTACAAAACAGGTTTCTCAAAACTATTGCATTTAAAGCGCATTGCACAATAGATCTTGTAAAAGAAAAATATAAATTTATTCCTCTGTCTGACCGCAGAAAAATTTCTGACATATCTTTTCTATATAAAATAATTAACTCGAATTTAAACGTCCCAGAACTATTATCAGCACTAAGTTTTAATATTCCCAACAGAGAATTAAGACATGCAACCCTATTTAATTTACCTTATAGACGCACTAACTTGGGTTTAAATATACCATTGGATAGACTGCAAAAAACTTTTAATTCATACTGCCACGAATTTGACATTTTCAGTGCAACCTTGTCTAGTTTTAAAAGACTTTTAAAAGGATATTTTGTCCAACAAGTATTTGGATAGCTGTAGGTAGAGTTAGTTAGGTTAAGTGCATATTGTTATGTAAATCAGTAAAATGTTACCGCATAAACTGTTTATTGTATATAGTGGATGCTTCTTTGGAACTTCTAGTTCTGTCTGCATCCCAAATGTAATAAATAAATAAATCTCGGGACATTACCTTGGGTGGATTGAATCGTATCTGTCTCTACGTCATCAACGCGTTGTTGCTTGTGGTTCTGTTTCGCGCGAAATTTTCGTCACCTCAGGCGTCCCCCAGGGGTCCCATCTTGGACCCATACTGTTTCTGCTGTTTGTAAACGATGTCATTTCTTGTTTCAGGTCGTCTCGCTGCCTTCTGTATGCGGACGATTTGAAGTTTTATAATACTGTCTCTGCGAATTCTAATTGTCTGCAGTCTGACCTTGACAACTTCGTTGCGTGGTGCGAGGCGAATTATTTAAGTATTAATGTTTCTAAGTGTCGGGCTATTAGTTTCTGCAAGCGTCGAAACCCTCACAGAACGGTGTATAAGATTAAAGACTCGATCATCGAGAGTGTGTCATCGTTAAATGACCTCGGTGTAATATTTGACAGTGATTTGACTTTCAACCAGCATATAGATAGTATCGTTCTGAGGGGGTTTAGGCTGCTTGGGTTTATCAAGAGGAACACAAAACACATCGGCGATACTAAGGCGCTTACTAGCGTTTATAATTATTGTTTAGTACGCAGTGTTTTGGAGTATTGTTCTGTCGTATGGTCTCCAGGTTACGCGTGTCACATAGATAGACTGGAAAAAGTTCAAAACAAATTTGTTACGCGACAAGACTCTTACTCTGTGGCTTTCAGAGCTTGCTGACCCGGCGAAGGAACGCACAGGTGTTGTTTTTATATAAACTGGTGAATGGGAGTATAGACTGTAGCGATCTGTTGAGCTTAGTATTATTTTCAATTCCTAGTAGAAACACAAGACAAATACAATTATTTCATGAAAGGTTTCACAGGACTAACTACGGCTCAAATACCTTTGCTCACCGGTTGATGCACACATACAATAAATTTTACTCCGACTGCGATATATTTCTTATTGGCTTAACCGCATTAAAGACCATCTTAAGGCTTAAGGTTTAAACTGTTTGTATTGTATGATTTTAGTGTCGGGTATGTCTAGAGATTGTTAATTTTGTACCGTTTGTACCATTTAGAAATAAGGTCTTTCTGTAGTGTACTGGCTTTAAATAAATAAATAAATTAATGTCTGACATATGTGTACCGCCATTTTTTGTTACTTTTACTCATTGCTTTCTCTGTGACAAGTAAGAATCAAACAGCTTCAGTGCATTTCCCCTAATGCCATACAATTCTAGTTTTTTGATAAGCAACTGCTTGTTAATACAGTCATAGGCTTTAGATAAATCCAAGAAAATACCTAGGGCTAAGCTATCTTTTTCTAAATATTAACAAGAGGAGCCAAAGCGATGTCATTTACACGGACTTTAGTAAAGCCTTTGACCAAATTGACCACCACATTCTACTCCATAAGGCGTTTGACCAGTTCGGTTTCTCTAACAGGCTTGTCTCACTATTACAATCCTACCTTTTGGATCGTACTCAGTTTGTTGAGTTTGAGGGGTTTAGGTCGAACTTGTTTGTACCTACGTCGGGTGTCCCCCAGGGTTCTAACCTGGGGCCACTTCTTTTCAACATATTTATAAACGATCTTGTCTCGACGCTTGACTGCAACAGACTCGCCTATGCTGATGACCTCAAAATATTTAACCGCATCGACGCTGTCGCGGATTGTGTGTCCCTCCGCGACAGCCTCGATGTTCTTAGCCAGTGGTGCCTGGATAACAAACTGAATCTCAACATCTCTAAATGTAACGTCGTTTCTTACTCTCGGACAAAAACTCAATTTCAATTCAATTACTCTATAAACGGATCCACACTGAACAGACTCACCACCATAAGGGATCTCGGAGTCGTTTTCGATGAGAGGTTCTCCTTTATTCCACATATTGATCAAATGGTTTCTAGCGCCTCTAGAACCTTGGGCTTTGTCTTGAGAAACTGCAAGCATTTTTCTGATATATCTACATTTAAACTGTTGTATTACTCCTATGTGAGGTCAAAGTTGGATTATTGCTCAATCATATGGCCCCCCATTTACAATTGCCATAATCAATCTGTGGAGTCCGTCCAAAGGCGATTCCTAAAGTATCTTATGTTTAGAGAGGATGGTATCTACCCGCAACGGGGTTTCGAGCATGGCCACATCCTCGCTAGGTTAGGTGAGTTGCCCTTAACAGTACGTCGCGACTCGCAGTCACTATCGATACTCCATAAACTTCTTAACTCTAAAATCGATTGCCAATTTCTACTGGAGCAACTATCGCTTCATGTTCCCCGCACAGATGCCCGACATCGGCCTACATTTTTCCTTGCATTCGCGAGATCCAATATTTTGCCTCAAGGTCCCATTCACAAAATGTGCCACAACTTCAATCGTATCTCAGCCCTCTCCGACATTTTTCATGACAGCCTCCCAACCATATTAAAACACTTGCGCAATATGTCCGGCTATCCTCATTAGTAGTCATTGGTTCCTGTTAACTTAGCTTTAGCTTCTTACTTTTTGTTATTAGATTTTAAGTATAGCATTTTTTTTATAATTCGATTAATTTGTTTGAGTTTCCTGTAAGTGGGCTCCGGCCTGTCGGAAATAAATGGCTATTTATTTATTTATTTATTTATTTAAATGTCCCAGAATGGCCCTTGTGAACTGAAAGATTGCAGTCTGTGTGGATTTTCCTGTTATATATCCATGCTGATGTGCGTTAAATAGTTTGTATTTATTGAAAAAGTCCACTGATCTCCTACACATGGCCAACTCAAATAATTTTGAAAAAGAAGGTAATAGACTAATTGGTCTATAATTTTCAATCAGTTCTGGATCACCCTTTTTAAATAGTGGTTTTATTAATGCTACTTTAAGTTGATCAGGGAAGATTCCTTGTTTAAAG
Organism: Polydrusus tereticollis; assembly: GCA_963920685.1. Taxonomy (NCBI): domain Eukaryota; kingdom Metazoa; phylum Arthropoda; class Insecta; order Coleoptera; family Curculionidae; genus Polydrusus; species Polydrusus tereticollis. The sequence goes on from OY987329.1 coordinate 146,028,902, forward strand.
GAGTTGCTTATCAAATAACATAAAACCTTTTCAATCTGAGGCACGGCATCCTTTACAATACTCGTTGGTACCTCATCTATTCCACTGCTATTTTTGTTTTTTATTTTTTTAACTATTGCACCTAGTTCTGATACAGTTAACGGTTTCATGAACATTGATTCGCTGTTTGACTGTATGTTACAATAAAAAGGCCTATTTTCTAATTTATTTAACAATTCTGGAACAACAGACAACAAGTACTCATTAAAATTGTTTGATATTTCCTTGGGATCACCATTAATTCTAATATCAGTGTTTTTGTTGGTTTTACCTGTAATCTCATTGCAAATTGACCACGTGCACTTTGTCTTATTGTCAGAAAGTCTTATTTTTATGTCATATGAATCCGATCGTACTGCTCTTAATAAATTATCATACTCTTTTTTAACCTCTCTATATTGCGCGTTATAGCGGCCATCATGTCTGGACAGGGTTAATAAAACATCTAGCCTATTTTTGCAGTCTTTAATTTGATCATTATCTATATTTGTTTGTTTTTTCTTTTTTTCATTTAATAACTTTAACGGAAAGCACTGATTGAAAATTATCATAAAAACGTTCATAAATGTACACCAGTGTCTATTTACATCAGATGTTTCTGTCGCATACACATCAATCCAGTCTTGTTCTTTTAAACATTTAAAGAACAAGTCTTTATTCTGCTGTGAAAATACTCTTTTATATTCTGTTTTATTATGAATAGTTTCGAGAAACTGTAAGTTTATTTTTTAAGCAGTATGATCGGATATGTGTGTATTAAAAACTAAACTACTTACATATTCACAATTTACAAAAATATTGTCTATACAACTAGCTGTGGTTGTCGTTATTCGAGTGCTTTCAAAAATAGTTGGATTCATATTAAAGGAGGACATTAAGGACAATAGATTAGTACTATCCTCGCTGACCCTCAATAAATTAATATTGAAATCACCAGAGATAACAATTGTTTTATTTTCCTTAAAAGTTTGCAGCAACATCTTTTCTATACAGATTAAAAAGAGTTCCATATTCCCCATAGGTGGTCTGTAAATTGACAAAATTAAAACTTGAACCTTGTTTAACTCACATTCTACAGCTGCACACTCCATCACATGCTTTACAGATACGGTGTTAAGTTTTTCTCTTGCTTTGAATTTTACACTTTTTGTGCACATACACAGCACTTCCTCCATGTTCTCCATATTCTCGGCAGAACGCATTTCCCAAAGTAAAATTCTCCAATGCTAGAAAATTCAACTCTTCTTGCGTTTTCCAATGTTCGGTAATACATAACACTTTACAGTCTAGGTGGTTTTTTAACATATTACTGACACTATCTACAGAGTTTCCCATCGATTGCACATTTTGATGAATAATGCTAGTCTTTGTTACATTATTTTTCCTCTCTGATGGATATTCTACTTTATTAATTTTTGCCCACTTATTTGTTGGTGTTACATTAAAGTTATTTATTAAATTTGTAGGTGTTTCTGAATCTACAGAGCCGAAATCAGGTGGGACAGAGAACAATAAAAAAATCAGTGAGACAATCTTAGAGAGGGTAAGGGTTTTACATATTAATATAAGATCCTTGCGTAATAAGATTGAATACCTGGAAGCATTCATTGCTGACCGCAATATTGACATCATTTGCATAACAGAGCATTGGTTGACAGAAGAAGAGGTCAGTTTTCTCAATGTTGATGGTTACAAAGTCGCCGCGTCCTATGCAAGAAAAGGGCAGATTGGGGGTGGAACCCTTATACTCGTTAGAAGCTCACTGGAAACTCAGAATATTACATTAAAGACTGATTTTAATATAGATAAATGTATAGAATATTGTTGCGTTCATATAAATTATTTTAAAATTTCTGTTTTAGCTGTATATAGATCGCCTTCTGGTCATTTTGGCACTTTCCTGTCGGCAATTGAAGCGGTGATATCTGAGGGGGGAATAAATGAGAGAATTGTATTGGCAGGTGATTTTAATGTCTGTTTTGGTACGGCTATGCGAGATGCAGCCCAACTCTGCGATATGCTCAATGGTTTTGGTCTTAAGCAAACTATACATGAGGCAACTCGTGAACAATCCTGTCTGGATAATATCTTTCTGAGCTCTGAGGTGGATGTACGTAGCACCCATGTCATTAACTTGGATGCCTCAGACCACAGAGGCCAGATAGTTGATGGTTTGGTAATTGTGGGTAGGGAGGTTCCTCATATTACAGGCAAGGTGTGTAGACCCATAACACAGAGAGGTTTGTGTGACTTTTATAACATTATAGATTTAAATAAGTGGGATTTTGTCAGGGCTAATAGTATGAATGCAGATCAGAAGTTTGAAATGTTCATGGGAACCTTGGAGAGGGCCTATCTTGATTCGTTCCCTGAGAAGACCTATCAAGTAACATCTGATCATTCCAATAACATAAATTGGTTTAATGAGAACCTCAGGAACATGAGGGATCATCTTGGGTTTCTCAATGAACTATCTAAACAATATCCAAATTTAATTAGTACCCATCAAGTTAATAAATTTAGGGCTTTATACATATAGGTATGAGATACGAGAGGCCAAAATAAGAGCGAATGATAGCTTGATTAGAACATCTTCAAGTCCTCCAAAGTGCATGTGGGAAATTATAAATAGGCAACGTGGTATAAATAAGAAATCTGAAGAAATTAACTTGGGTCCTTCACCAGATGATTTTAATGATTTTTTCTCAACTGTTGCTGATGAAATTATAAAAAGCATACCTAATGTAAACGCGCAGCCTACAGATAGTTTTGATTTTCTGAATGTTTCTGGGAATGAGTGCTTTGGCTACTCTGAGGTTGGCTTTGTTGAGGTTAGGGAAGTAATTGACAGCTTATCAAATAAGAACAGTAAAGATATATTTGGATTCAACATAAAGATTCTTAAATCGATCAAGAATATTATACTGATACCTTTTACTAACTTAATTAACCTCTACTTTAGGGAAGGTGTCTTTCCCAATATACTGAAAAAAGCAGTAGTAAAGCCAATTTTTAAGAAAGGGGATCGATCTAGGCCGGAAAATTACAGACCAATATCCCTATTGCCTATTATATCAAAGATAGTTGAAAAATGCATTGCATTGAGAATTGTGCAGTTTTTTGAGTCAAATGGTTTGTTCTCTGACCATCAATTTGGGTTCCGCAGGGGCAAGAGAACAGTTATGGGCATTTTAAACCTTGTTAATAGTATTATAGAAGCCTTCCATAACAAGCAATATAGTACTGTGCTATTCTGTGATCTAAGTAAAGCATTTGATTGTGTCAGTCATGATATACTTTTAAAAAAACTTAGAAAGTACAACTTCTCGCAGAATGGCATCAGTCTCATAAAATCTTATCTTGAAAATAGATTACAGGTGGTGGAGGTTGCCGGGGTGAGGTCAGCGGAGAGGGAAATGACAGTCGGAGTTCCACAAGGCTCTATTTTGGGACCAATTCTATTCTTAATATACATAAATGACCTGCCAGGCATGGAAAATGGTTATACTCTCTTTGCTGACGACACAACGGTGTCCTTTACTGCTGATACCCTTTTGGAGTCGTAAAATGGCTCTCTGGAGGCACAGGCCCGAGCGGAAAGATGGTTTTGCATGAACAAATTACTTCTAAACAGGGATAAAACTAATAGAGTTGTGTTTTCTATGAGAGATCTTGCTGACACGGACCGAGGGAAGGAATCGTTGAAGTTTTTGGGTGTATTTCTGGATCCCAGACTCCAGTGGGGTGCACATATCGAGGCAGTTGCTGGCAAGCTGAGTAAAAGCATATTTGTTCTGCGCGGCTTGACAGCCTGTGTCTCGGTTGGTACTTTGAAAACTGCCTATTACGCCCTGTTTCACTCACACCTTTCTTACGCGGTTCTAGCATGGGGTCATTCATCGGGATCCCAGAGATTATTTGGTATACAGCGTAAAGCTGTAAGATTAATAAGTGGCCTTGCTTATCGGGATGACTGTAGAGAGGTATTTAGACGAGTGAGAATACTTACCATGCCTTGCTTGTATATCTTTGAGAATCTTATGTTTGTCAAACAAAACATGAGCTTATTCCGGATTCATGGAAGCCTGCATGATTACAATACACGATCTAGTCAGAATATAGTGATGAACTATTGGCGACTGGGAAGGTGCCAGGATGGACCTGGCTATTGGGCGATAAAATTTTTTAATGCATTGCCAATAGAAATAAGAGACCTGCCTTACTTAAGGTATAGGAATAAAATTAAAAACTTTTTATTGGATAGAGCGTTTTACTCATGTCAGGAGTTTCTCAATTATGAAATTTGATTGTTTTCTCAATTAAAAGTGGTAATTGTTTTCTGGATTGTGAATTTTAATTTTAATTGTCTTAATTATGAATTTTAGTATCTATCCCATTTTTATTAAGAGTGAATTCTGTAGTTTTCCCTTTTACAATGTTTTTAACCATGTTTTACTGACTGTACTTGTTTCTAATTGTAGGTACTGTTGCATTTATATATTTTTTGTTTTTTTATTCTGATGTAACGTTGAACTCATGGTTTTTAGAATAGTTACCATAGTTATTGATTCTGATATATTTACTTTGACGTACGTAAGCAGATATTGTATTGTAGCGTGAAATAAATGATTTGATTTGATTTGAGGTTTTCTACTTTTCCCGTCTATAAAAAATCACTATAGTTAGTGTTATTTTTTAATCTGTCAAGCCTTCTTTGGTACAGGTTAGTTCAGGTTAGTTCAGGTTAGTTTCTTCACAATATCATAATTCAAACTTTCTATTTCTTTAAGAAATTCTGTATCAGACAATCCTTTGTTGATGCCCGTTACCAATGTTACCATAAACATGGGATCGATATTTTGTGCTTCCCTAAATTTGATATTGTCCTTCTCTTTTATTGCTACCTTTAATTTATCCTGTTGATTTTTGTCAAAACTTTCAACTATTATCGCACCAGTTTTAGTATGTTTTACACTTTTGAATCCTTTTCCCACATCTTTGCCATTTATTTCACTTTTAAATTGTTTAAAAGCTTCTGTGGAGTCATGTATGTTCTCAATGCGTATAACTGTCTCATGGCGTTTTATGGTTGGTGGTGTTTTCCCCTGGTCACTTCTTGTAAGTGAACTAATCCTATTTTCATTGCCCTTATTAGGGTTTGACTTTACAACTTCCGCATATGCCTTTTCAACTTGACATTGTGGCTTTTTCATTTTATTGTCAGTATTCAGGTTGAATTCTAATTATTGACGGTCTAGCTGGTTATGTAGCTTTAAAATTTCCTTTTCTAGGGAACCATAATGGAGTACTACTAGTGTTAACGTTTTATGGAGATCAATGTGTGCTTCCTTTAGACACGTTAAGTCCTCACTTGTCAAGGTACCGCTTGTTTTATTCGCAATTTTCATAAACTTGTCCAGATTATTAAACATATCAATAATTGTATCTTCAGAGAGTCCACTTTTTTTAGACTCGGTAGCAGCGTGATTTTCCGTTATATCGCATTGTCTCTTTTTGTTTATTTGGACTTCTGGGCTCGACTCTGATCTTTGCCTTTTATTACTTGTTTGACTATAATCATGTTGCTTACTATCTATAGGTGGTGTTCTCCTTATGGACAGCCGTGGTTTAAAAACATCTTCGTCGTCAGTACCATTTTTGTCCCACAATTCTCCATCCATTACTTTTGCGTTATCCTGTACACTTTCTGAAACCTTATCCTCTACACTGTTTCTATTTGTATTGGCTATTTCGTCATTGTTGGAATCTCCTTGTTTTTGCTGAGGTTTGTTTACTTTTTTTTTTCTTTGTGTTTATCAAGATATGTGCTCATCTCCTTCCTTTTTTTGTCGACATTAATGCCTATAATTTTATTAATTTCTTGGTTAGACATCGATCCTACAGAGTAATGTCTGTTCAGGTTTTCCTGTTCGTGAACCATCACTTTCACTGTTCATGTAGAGTTTTCACTTTTAGTTAAACAAAAAATTGACTTTTAATTGCACTTAATACTGTCAAAATCACACGAAATTAAGAGAGAAAAACAATGCGTGTATACTCTAGAATTTCATTCAAATTAGCGCTAGTTTTAGTGAATACTATGAAATATCATAGAATTTTTTATAAAGGCCAATTTAGAATAGACATGTTTTCAGTTACAACAGTGCCTGATGATATAACTAACTTTTATGAGAGAATGGACAATGAAGATGAGGAAGAGGACACAAACACTTCAAACCGTATCATTTGAAGTCAATCAGGAAAAAATAGAGGTTATCCAGAAACGCTGTATAGAGCTAGAATACCCCTTATTGGCTGAATATGATTTTAGGTAGGGGAGGGGGGGACACATTCGGCATGGGGGCACATTCAGCCACGTCTAATATTTCAAGACCTATTCAAATTTCGCGCGGAAAAATAATGTGACACATGTTGTTTGTCCGTTATCTATCTTACCTGTAAGTTTTGAAGAGTTAGCTCCAACTTTGATTACTAAGATAAGATTTGTGTAAAAAAGCCAATCTAAGGTAAATATTATTGTATTTTATTAACCTACATCATAAATAAATGGTTTACAATAATAAGATTTACTTCATTAGTATTGGGAGTGCCCAATATTGTGTTTTAAGTAGAAATGAAAGTAAAATCTAACCTTAAAAATTTCAGGTGTAGCCATGTTTTTATCTAAAACATACATTGGGGGCACATTCATCCACTATAGTAGGGGTTACATTGGGCCACTGGCCGAAAGTGCCCTCAATATATTTTCAATTTTCTTTATTTTTAGATGCCACGAAAACGTGTAAATAAGACGGAGAGAGCAAATTTAAACGAATCGAAAATAACAAGAGCTATGATAAGCATGTTTAATAACACATATTCAGAAAGAAGAGCTGCTGAAGTATATGAAATTAAAAGATCCACCCTTCAGAGCCGAAAAAAAAAAATTTTGTCTAAAATAAGCAAGGAACAGTATTTGCTTAGGTATGGCAATGATGACTCTGGTAATGAGAGTGAAAATGATGATTCCCTTAAATACAACAATAAATACGCCGCACGCCAAATATTTACGACGGCTGAGGAGTATGAGCTGCAAAAATATATTCAAAAATGCTCTGATATTAATTATGGATTAACTTATGTCGACATAGACTACTTGGAGAACGGCTAATGATATCGAGTTGAAAATGACTTGGTCAGCTTCCACTGGACGAGCTCTTTCATTTGACATCATCAAAAACCCAATTCCATCTACAGGAAGCTACTTAGAGAACGGCTAATGATATCGAGTTGAAAATGGATTGATCAACTTCCACTGGACGAGCTCTTTCATTTGACATCATCAAAAACCCAATTCCATCTACAGGAAGCTACTTAGAGAACGGCTAATGATATCGAGTTGAAAATGGATTGATCAACTTCCACTGGACGAGCTCTTTCATTTGACATCATCAAAAACCCAATTCCATCTACAGGAAGCTACTTAGAGAACGGCTAATGATATCGAGTTGAAAATGACTTGGTCAGCTTCCACTGGACGAGCTCTTTCATTTGACATAATCAAAAACCCAATTCCATCTACAGGAAGCTACTTAGGGAACGGCTAATGATATCGAGTTGAAAATGACTTGGTCAGCTTCCACTGGACGAGCTCTTTCATTTGACATCATCAGAAACCCAATTCCATCTACAGGAAGCTACTTGGAGAACGGCTAATGATATCGAGTTGAAAATGACTTGGTCAGCTTCCACTGGACGAGCTCTTTCATTTGACATCATCAAAAACCCAATTCCATCTACAGGAAGCTACTTAGGGAACGGCTAATGATATCGAGTTGAAAATGACTTGGTCAGCTTCCACTGGACGAGCTCTTTCATTTGACATCATCAGAAACCCAATTCCATCTACAGGAAGCTACTTGGAGAACGGCTAATGATATCGAGTTGAAAATGACTTGGTCAGCTTCCACTGGACGAGCTCTTTCATTTGACATCATCAAAAACCCAATTCCATCTACAGCAAGCTACTTGGAGAACGGCTAATGATATCGAGTTGAAAATGACTTGGTCAGCTTCCACTGGACGAGCTATTTCATTTGACATCATCAAAAACCCAATTTCATCTACAGGAAGCTACTTAGAGAACGGCTAATGATATCGAGTTGAAAATGACTTGGTCAGCTTCCACTGGACGAGCTCTTTCATTTGACATCATCAAAAACCCAATTCCATCTACAGGAAGCTACTTAGAGAACGGCTAATGATATCGAGTTGAAAATGACTTGGTCAGCTTCCACTGGACGAGCTCTTTCATTTGACATCATCAAAAACCCAATTCCATCTACAGGAAGCTACTTAGGGAACGGCTAATGATATCGAGTTGAAAATGACTTGGTCAGCTTCCACTGGACGAGCTCTTTCATTTGACATCATCAAAAACCCAATTCCATCTACAGCAAGCTACTTGGAGAACGGCTAATGATATCGAGTTGAAAATGACTTGGTCAGCTTCCACTGGACGAGCTATTTCATTTGACATCATCAAAAACCCAATTTCATCTACAGGAAGCTACTTAGAGAACGGCTAATGATATCGAGTTGAAAATGACTTGGTCAGCTTCCACTGGACGAGCTCTTTCATTTGACATCATCCAAAACCCAATTCCATCTACAGGAAGCTACTTAGAGAACGGCTAATGATATCGAGTTGAAAATGACTTGGTCAGCTTCCACTGGACGAGCTCTTTCATTTGACATCATCAGAAACCCAATTCCATCTACAGGAAGCTACTTAGAGAACGGCTAATGATATCGAGTTGAAAATGGTATGATCAACTTCCACTGGACGAGCTCTTTCATTTGACATCATCAGAAACCCAATTCCATCTACAGGAAGCTACTTAGAGAACGGCTAATGATATCGAGTTGAAAATGACTTGGTCAGCTTCCACTGGACGAGCTCTTTCATTTGACATCATCAGAAACCCAATTCCATCTACAGGAAGCTACTTGGAGAACGGCTAATGATATCGAGTTGAAAATGACTTGGTCAGCTTCCACTGGACGAGCTCTTTCATTTGACATCATCAAAAACCCAATTCCATCTACAGGAAGCTACTTAGAGAACGGCTAATGATATCGAGTTGAAAATGGTATGATCAACTTCCACTGGACGAGCTCTTTCATTTGACATCATCAGAAACCCAATTCCATCTACAGGAAGCTACTTGGAGAACGGCTAATGATATCGAGTTGAAAATGACTTGGTCAGCTTCCACTGGACGAGCTATTTCATTTGACATCATCAAAAACCCAATTTCATCTACAGGAAGCTACTTAGAGAACGGCTAATGATATCGAGTTGAAAATGACTTGGTCAGCTTCCACTGGACGAGCTCTTTCATTTGACATCATCAAAAACCCAATTCCATCTACAGGAAGCTACTTAGAGAACGGCTAATGATATCGAGTTGAAAATGGTATGATCAACTTCCACTGGACGAGCTCTTTCATTTGACATCATCAGAAACCCAATTCCATCTACAGGAAGCTACTTGGAGAACGGCTAATGATATCGAGTTGAAAATGACTTGGTCAGCTTCCACTGGACGAGCTATTTCATTTGACATCATCAAAAACCCAATTTCATCTACAGGAAGCTACTTAGAGAACGGCTAATGATATCGAGTTGAAAATGACTTGGTCAGCTTCCACTGGACGAGCTCTTTCATTTGACATCATCAAAAACCCAATTCCATCTACAGGAAGCTACTTAGAGAACGGCTAATGATATCGAGTTGAAAATGGATTGATCAACTTCCACTGGACGAGCTCTTTCATTTGACATCATCAGAAACCCAATTCCATCTACAGGAAGCTACTTAGAGAACGGCTAATGATATCGAGTTGAAAATGGTATGATCAACTTCCACTGGACGAGCTCTTTCATTTGACATCATCAGAAACCCAATTCCATCTTCAGGAAGCTACTTAGAGAACGGCTAATGATATCGAGTTGAAAATGGATTGATCAACTTCCACTGGACGAGCTCTTTCATTTGACATCATCAAAAACCCAATTCCATCTACAGGAAGCTACTTGGAGAACGGCTAATGATATCGAGTTGAAAATGACTTGGTCAGCTTCCACTGGACGAGCTCTTTCATTTGACATCATCAAAAACCCATTTCCATCTACAGGAAGCTACTTAGAGAACGGCTAATGATATCGAGTTGAAAATGGTATGATCAACTTCCACTGGACGAGCTCTTTCATTTGACATCATCAGAAACCCAATTCCATCTACAGGAAGCTACTTAGAGAACGGCTAATGATATCGAGTTGAAAATGGATTGATCAACTTCCACTGGACGAGCTCTTTCATTTGACATCATCAGAAACCCAATTCCATCTACAGGAAGCTACTTAGAGAACGGCTAATGATATCGAGTTGAAAATGGATTGATCAACTTCCACTGGACGAGCTCTTTCATTTGACATCATCAAAAACCCAATTCCATCTACAGGAAGCTACTTAGAGAACGGCTAATGATATCGAGTTGAAAATGGTATGATCAACTTCCACTGGACGAGCTCTTTCATTTGACATCATCAGAAACCCAATTCCATGTACAGGAAGCTACTTAGGGAACGGTTAATGATATCGAGTTGAAAATGACTTGGTCAGCTTCCACTGGACGAGCTCTTTCATTTGACATCATCAAAAACCCAATTCCATCTACAGGAAGCTACTTGGAGAACGGCTAATGATATCGAGTTGAAAATGACTTGGTCAGCTTCCACTGGACGAGCTCTTTCATTTGACATCATCAAAAACCCAATTCCATCTACAGGAAGCTACTTAGAGAACGGCTAATGATATCGAGTTGAAAATGGATTGATCAACTTCCACTGGACGAGCTCTTTCATTTGACATCATCAAAAACCCAATTCCATCTACAGGAAGCTACTTGGAGAACGGCTAATGATATCGAGTTGAAAATGGATTGATCAACTTCCACTGGACGAGCTCTTTCATTTGACATCATCAAAAACCCAATTCCATCTACAGGAAGCTACTTAGAGAACGGCTAATGATATCGAGTTGAAAATGGATTGATCAACTTCCACTGGACGAGCTCTTTCATTTGACATCATCAAAAACCCAATTCCATCTACAGGAAGCTACTTAGAGAACGGCTAATGATATCGAGTTGAAAATGGATTGATCAACTTCCACTGGACGAGCTCTTTCATTTGACATCATCAGAAACCCAATTCCATCTACAGGAAGCTACTTAGAGAACGGCTAATGATATCGAGTTGAAAATGGATTGATCAACTTCCACTGGACGAGCTCTTTCATTTGACATCATCAAAAACCCAATTCCATCTACAGGAAGCTACTTAGAGAACGGCTAATGATATCGAGTTGAAAATGGTATGATCAACTTCCACTGGACGAGCTCTTTCATTTGACATCATCAGAAACCCAATTCCATGTACAGGAAGCTACTTAGAGAACGGCTAATGATATCGAGTTGAAAATGGATTGATCAACTTCCACTGGACGAGCTCTTTCATTTGACATCATCAGAAACCCAATTCCATCTACAGGAAGCTACTTGGAGAACGGCTAATGATATCGAGTTGAAAATGGATTGATCAACTTCCACTGGACGAGCTCTTTCATTTGACATCATCAAAAACCCAATTCCATCTACAGGAAGCTACTTAGAGAACGGCTAATGATATCGAGTTGAAAATGGTATGATCAACTTCCACTGGACGAGCTCTTTCATTTGACATCATCAGAAACCCAATTCCATGTACAGGAAGCTACTTAGGGAACGGTTAATGATATCGAGTTGAAAATGACTTGGTCAGCTTCCACTGGACGAGCTCTTTCATTTGACATCATCAAAAACCCAATTCCATCTACAGGAGGCTACTTGGAGAACGGCTAATGATATCGAGTTGAAAATGACTTGGTCAGCTTCCACTGGACGAGCTATTTCATTTGACATCATCAAAAACCCAATTCCATCTACAGGAAGCTACTTAGAGAACGGCTAATGATATCGAGTTGAAAATGGATTGATCAACTTCCACTGGACGAGCTCTTTCATTTGACATCATCAAAAACCCAATTCCATCTACAGGAAGCTACTTGGAGAACGGCTAATGATATCGAGTTGAAAATGACTTGGTCAGCTTCCACTGGACGAGCTCTTTCATTTGACATCATCAAAAACCCAATTCCATCTACAGGAAGCTACTTAGAGAACGGCTAATGATATCGAGTTGAAAATGGATTGATCAACTTCCACTGGACGAGCTCTTTCATTTGACATCATCAAAAACCCAATTCCATCTACAGGAAGCTACTTGGAGAACGGCTAATGATATCGAGTTGAAAATGGATTGATCAACTTCCACTGGACGAGCTCTTTCATTTGACATCATCAAAAACCCAATTCCATCTACAGGAAGCTACTTGGAGAACGGCTAATGATATCGAGTTGAAAATGGATTGATCAACTTCCACTGGACGAGCTCTTTCATTTGACATCATCAAAAACCCAATTCCATCTACAGGAAGCTACTTGGAGAACGGCTAATGATATCGAGTTGAAAATGACTTGGTCAGCTTCCACTGGACGAGCTCTTTCATTTGACATCATCAAAAACCCAATTCCATCTACAGGAAGCTACTTAGGGAACGGCTAATGATATCGAGTTGAAAATGGATTGGTCAGCTTCCACTGGACGAGCTCTTTCATTTGACATCATCAAAAACCCAATTCCATCTACAGCAAGCTACTTGGAGAACGGCTAATGATATCGAGTTGAAAATGGATTGATCAACTTCCACTGGACGAGCTCTTTCATTTGACATCATCAAAAACCCAATTCCATCTACAGGAAGCTACTTGGAGAACGGCTAATGATATCGAGTTGAAAATGGATTGATCAACTTCCACTGGACGAGCTCTTTCATTTGACATCATCAAAAACCCAATTCCATCTACAGGAAGCTACTTAGAGAACGGCTAATGATATCGAGTTGAAAATGGATTGATCAACTTCCACTGGACGAGCTCTTTCATTTGACATCATCAAAAACCCAATTCCATCTACAGGAAGCTACTTAGGGAACGGCTAATGATATCGAGTTGAAAATGACTTGGTCAGCTTCCACTGGACGAGCTCTTTCATTTGACATCATCAAAAACCCAATTCCATCTACAGCAAGCTACTTGGAGAACGGCTAATGATATCGAGTTGAAAATGGATTGATCAACTTCCACTGGACGAGCTATTTCATTTGACATCATCAAAAACCCAATTCCATCTACAGGAAGCTACTTAGAGAACGGCTAATGATATCGAGTTGAAAATGACTTGGTCAGCTTCCACTGGACGAGCTATTTCATTTGACATCATCAAAAACCCAATTCCATCTACAGGAAGCTACTTGGAGAACGGCTAATGATATCGAGTTGAAAATGGATTGATCAACTTCCACTGGACGAGCTCTTTCATTTGACATCATCAAAAACCCAATTCCATCTACAGGAAGCTACTTAGGGAACGGCTAATGATATCGAGTTGAAAATGGATTGGTCAGCTTCCACTGGACGAGCTCTTTCATTTGACATCATCAAAAACCCAATTCCATCTACAGCAAGCTACTTGGAGAACGGCTAATGATATCGAGTTGAAAATGGATTGATCAACTTCCACTGGACGAGCTCTTTCATTTGACATCATCAAAAACCCAATTCCATCTACAGGAAGCTACTTGGAGAACGGCTAATGATATCGAGTTGAAAATGACTTGGTCAGCTTCCACTGGACGAGCTCTTTCATTTGACATCATCAAAAACCCAATTCCATCTACAGGAAGCTACTTAGAGAACGGCTAATGATATCGAGTTGAAAATGGATTGATCAACTTCCACTGGACGAGCTCTTTCATTTGACATCATCAAAAACCCAATTCCATCTACAGGAAGCTACTTGGAGAACGGCTAATGATATCGAGTTGAAAATGGATTGATCAACTTCCACTGGACGAGCTCTTTCATTTGACATCATCAAAAACCCAATTCCATCTACAGGAAGCTACTTGGAGAACGGCTAATGATATCGAGTTGAAAATGGATTGATCAACTTCCACTGGACGAGCTCTTTCATTTGACATCATCAAAAACCCAATTCCATCTACAGGAAGCTACTTGGAGAACGGCTAATGATATCGAGTTGAAAATGACTTGGTCAGCTTCCACTGGACGAGCTCTTTCATTTGACATCATCAAAAACCCAATTCCATCTACAGGAAGCTACTTAGAGAACGGCTAATGATATCGAGTTGAAAATGACTTGGTCAGCTTCCACTGGACGAGCTCTTTCATTTGGCATCATCAAAAACCCAATTCCATCTACAGGAAGCTACTTAGAGAACGGCTAATGATATCGAGTTGAAAATGGATTGATCAACTTCCACTGGACGAGCTCTTTCATTTGACATCATCAGAAACCCAATTCCATCGACAGGAAGCTACTTAGAGAACGGCTAATGATATCGAGTTGAAAATGGTATGATCAACTTCCACTGGACGAGCTCTTTCATTTGACATCATCAAAAACCCATTTCCATCTACAGGAAGCTACTTAGAGAACGGCTAATGATATCGAGTTGAAAATGGTATGATCAACTTCCACTGGACGAGCTCTTTCATTTGACATCAGAAACCCAATTCCATCTACAGGAAGCTACTTAGAGAACGGCTAATGATATCGAGTTGAAAATGGATTGATCAACTTCCACTGGACGAGCTCTTTCATTTGACATCATCAGAAACCCAATTCCATCTACAGGAAGCTACTTAGAGAACGGCTAATGATATCGAGTTGAAAATGGATTGATCAACTTCCACTGGACGAGCTCTTTCATTTGACATCATCAGAAACCCAATTCCATCTACAGGAAGCTACTTAGGGAACGGCTAATGATATCGAGTTGAAAATGACTTGGTCAGCTTCCACTGGACGAGCTCTTTCATTTGACATCATCAAAAACCCAATTCCATCTACAGGAAGCTACTTGGAGAACGGCTAATGATATCGAGTTGAAAATGACTTGGTCAGCTTCCACTGGACGAGCTCTTTCATTTGACATCATCAAAAACCCAATTCCATCTACAGGAAGCTACTTAGGGAACGGCTAATGAAATCGAGTTGAAAATGACTTGTTCAGCTTCCACTGGACGAGCTCTTTCATTTGGCATCATCAAAAACCCAATTCCATCTACAGGAAGCTACTTAGAGAACGGCTAATGATATCGAGTTGAAAATGGATTGATCAACTTCCACTGGACGAGCTCTTTCATTTGACATCATCAAAAACCCAATTCCATCTACAGGAAGCTACTTAGAGAACGGCTAATGATATCGAGTTGAAAATGACTTGGTCAGCTTCCACTGGACGAGCTCTTTCATTTGACATCATCAAAAACCCAATTCCATCTACAGGAAGCTACTTAGGGAACGGCTAATGATATCGAGTTGAAAATGACTTGGTCAGCTTCCACTGGACGAGCTCTTTCATTTGACATCATCAGAAACCCAATTCCATCTACAGGAAGCTACTTAGAGAACGGCTAATGATATCGAGTTGAAAATGGTATGATCAACTTCCACTGGACGAGCTCTTTCATTTGACATCATCAAAAACCCAATTCCATCTACAGGAAGCTACTTAGGGAACGGCTAATGAAATCGAGTTGAAAATGACTTGGTCAGCTTCCACTGGACGAGCTCTTTCATTTGACATCATCAAAAACCCAATTCCATCTACAGGAAGCTACTTAGAGAACGGCTAATGATATCGAGTTGAAAATGACTTGGTCAGCTTCCACTGGACGAGCTCTTTCATTTGGCATCATCAAAAACCCAATTCCATCTACAGGAAGCTACTTAGAGAACGGCTAATGATATCGAGTTGAAAATGGATTGATCAACTTCCACTGGACGAGCTCTTTCATTTGACATCATCAGAAACCCAATTCCATCGACAGGAAGCTACTTAGAGAACGGCTAATGATATCGAGTTGAAAATGGTATGATCAACTTCCACTGGACGAGCTCTTTCATTTGACATCATCAAAAACCCATTTCCATCTACAGGAAGCTACTTAGAGAACGGCTAATGATATCGAGTTGAAAATGGTATGATCAACTTCCACTGGACGAGCTCTTTCATTTGACATCAGAAACCCAATTCCATCTACAGGAAGCTACTTAGAGAACGGCTAATGATATCGAGTTGAAAATGGATTGATCAACTTCCACTGGACGAGCTCTTTCATTTGACATCATCAGAAACCCAATTCCATCTACAGGAAGCTACTTAGAGAACGGCTAATGATATCGAGTTGAAAATGGTATGATCAACTTCCACTGGACGAGCTCTTTCATTTGACATCATCAAAAACCCATTTCCATCTACAGGAAGCTACTTAGAGAACGGCTAATGATATCGAGTTGAAAATGGATTGATCAACTTCCACTGGACGAGCTCTTTCATTTGACATCATCAGAAACCCAATTCCATCGACAGGAAGCTACTTAGAGAACGGCTAATGATATCGAGTTGAAAATGGTATGATCAACTTCCACTGGACGAGCTCTTTCATTTGACATCATCAAAAACCCATTTCCATCTACAGGAAGCTACTTAGAGAACGGCTAATGATATCGAGTTGAAAATGGTATGATCAACTTCCACTGGACGAGCTCTTTCATTTGACATCAGAAACCCAATTCCATCTACAGGAAGCTACTTAGGGAACGGCTAATGATATCGAGTTGAAAATGACTTGGTCAGCTTCCACTGGACGAGCTCTTTCATTTGACATCATCAAAAACCCAATTCCATCTACAGGAAGCTACTTAGGGAACGGCTAATGATATCGAGTTGAAAATGACTTGGTCAGCTTCCACTGGACGAGCTCTTTCATTTGACATCATCAAAAACCCAATTCCATCTACAGGAAGCTACTTAGAGAACGGCTAATGATATCGAGTTGAAAATGGATTGATCAACTTCCACTGGACGAGCTCTTTCATTTGACATCATCAAAAACCCAATTCCATCTACAGGAAGCTACTTAGAGAACGGCTAATGATATCGAGTTGAAAATGGTATGATCAACTTCCACTGGACGAGCTCTTTCATTTGACATCATCAGAAACCCAATTCCATCTACAGGAAGCTACTTAGAGAACGGCTAATGATATCGAGTTGAAAATGGATTGATCAACTTCCACTGGACGAGCTCTTTCATTTGACATCATCAAAAACCCAATTCCATCTACAGGAAGCTACTTGGAGAACGGCTAATGATATCGAGTTGAAAATGACTTGGTCAGCTTCCACTGGACGAGCTCTTTCATTTGGCATCATCAAAAACCCAATTCCATCTACAGGAAGCTACTTAGAGAACGGCTAATGATATCGAGTTGAAAATGGATTGATCAACTTCCACTGGACGAGCTCTTTCATTTGACATCATCAGAAACCCAATTCCATCTACAGGAAGCTACTTAGAGAACCGCTAATGATATCGAGTTGAAAATGGTATGATCAACTTCCACTGGACGAGCTCTTTCATTTGACATCATCAGAAACCCAATTCCATCTACAGGAAGCTACTTAGGGAACGGCTAATGATATCGAGTTGAAAATGACTTGGTCAGGTTAGTTCAGGTTAGTTCAGGTTAGTTCAGGTTAGTTCAGGTTAGTTCAGGTTAGTTCAGGTTAGTTCAGGTTAGTTCAGGTTAGTTCAGGTTAGTTCAGGTTAGTTCAGGTTAGTTCAGGTTAGTTCAGGTTAGTTCAGGTTAGTTCAGGTTAGTTCAGGTTAGTTCAGGTTAGTTTAGGTTAGTTCAGGTTAGTTCAGGTTAGTTGAGGTTAGTTCAGGTTAGTTCAGGTTAGTTCAGGTTAGTTCAGGTTAGTTCAGGTTAGTTCAGGTTAGTTCAGGTTAGTTCAGGTTAGTTCAGGTTAGTTCAGGTTAGGTTAGTTCAGGTTAGTTCAGGTTAGTTCAGGTTAGTTCAGGTTAGTTCAGGTTAGTTCAGGTTAGTTCAGGTTAGTTCAGGTTAGTTCAGGTTAGTTCAGGTTAGTTCAGGTTAGTTCAGGTTAGTTCAGGTTAGTTCAGGTTAGTTCAGGTTAGTTCAGGTTAGTTCAGGTTAGTTCAGGTTAGTTCAGGTTAGTTTAGGTTAGTTCAGGTTAGTTCAGGTTAGTTGAGGTTAGTTCAGGTTAGTTCAGGTTAGTTCAGGTTAGTTCAGGTTAGTTCAGGTTAGTTCAGGTTAGTTCAGGTTAGTTCAGGTTAGTTCAGGTTAGTTCAGGTTAGTTCAGGTTAGTTCAGGTTAGTTCAGGTTAGTTCAGGTTAGTTCAGGTTAGTTCAGGTTAGTTCAGGTTAGTTCAGGTTAGTTCAGGTTAGTTCAGGTTAGTTCAGGTTAGTTCAGGTTAGTTCAGGTTAGTTCAGGTTAGTTCAGGTTAGTTCAGGTTAGTTCAGGTTAGTTCAGGTTAGTTCAGGTTAGTTCAGGTTAGTTCAGGTTAGTTCAGGTTAGTTCAGGTTAGTTCAGGTTAGTTCAGGTTAGTTCAGGTTAGTTCAGGTTAGTTCAGGTTAGTTCAGGTTAGTTCAGGTTAGTTCAGGTTAGTTCAGGTTAGTTCAGGTTAGTTCAGGTTAGTTCAGGTTAGTTCAGGTTAGTTCAGGTTAGTTCAGGTTAGTTCAGGTTAGTTCAGGTTAGTTCAGGTTAGTTCAGGTTAGTTCAGGTTAGTTCAGGTTAGTTCAGGTTAGTTCAGGTTAGTTCAGGTTAGTTCAGGTTAGTTCAGGTTAGTTCAGGTTAGTTCAGGTTAGTTCAGGTTAGTTCAGGTTAGTTCAGGTTAGTTCAGGTTAGTTCAGGTTAGTTCAGGTTAGTTCAGGTTAGTTCAGGTTAGTTCAGGTTAGTTCAGGTTAGTTCAGGTTAGTTCAGGTTAGTTCAGGTTAGTTCAGGTTAGTTCAGGTTAGTTCAGGTTAGTTCAGGTTAGTTCAGGTTAGTTCAGGTTAGTTCAGGTTAGTTCAGGTTAGTTCAGGTTAGTTCAGGTTAGTTCAGGTTAGTTCAGGTTAGGTTAGTTCAGGTTAGTTCAGGTTAGTTCAGGTTAGTTCAGGTTAGTTCAGGTTAGTTCAGGTTAGTTCAGGTTAGTTCAGGTTAGTTCAGGTTAGTTCAGGTTAGTTCAGGTTAGTTCAGGTTAGTTCAGGTTAGTTCAGGTTAGTTCAGGTTAGTTCAGGTTAGTTCAGGTTAGTTCAGGTTAGTTCAGGTTAGTTCAGGTTAGTTCAGGTTAGTTCAGGTTAGTTCAGGTTAGTTCAGGTTAGTTCAGGTTAGTTCAGGTTAGTTCAGGTTAGTTCAGGTTAGTTCAGGTTAGTTCAGGTTAGTTCAGGTTAGTTCAGGTTAGTTCAGGTTAGTTCAGGTTAGTTCAGGTTAGTTCAGGTTAGTTCAGGTTAGTTCAGGTTAGTTCAGGTTAGTTCAGGTTAGTTCAGGTTAGTTCAGGTTAGTTCAGGTTAGTTCAGGTTAGTTCAGGTTAGTTCAGGTTAGTTCAGGTTAGTTCAGGTTAGTTCAGGTTAGTTCAGGTTAGTTCAGGTTAGTTCAGGTTAGTTCAGGTTAGTTCAGGTTAGTTCAGGTTAGTTCAGGTTAGTTCAGGTTAGTTCAGGTTAGTTCAGGTTAGTTCAGGTTAGTTCAGGTTAGGTTAGTTCAGGTTAGTTCAGGTTAGTTCAGGTTAGTTCAGGTTAGTTCAGGTTAGTTCAGGTTAGTTCAGGTTAGTTCAGGTTAGTTCAGGTTAGTTCAGGTTAGTTCAGGTTAGTTCAGGTTAGTTCAGGTTAGTTCAGGTTAGTTCAGGTTAGTTCAGGTTAGTTCAGGTTAGTTCAGGTTAGTTCAGGTTAGTTCAGGTTAGTTCAGGTTAGTTCAGGTTAGTTCAGGTTAGTTCAGGTTAGTTCAGGTTAGTTCAGGTTAGTTCAGGTTAGTTCAGGTTAGTTCAGGTTAGTTCAGGTTAGTTCAGGTTAGTTCAGGTTAGTTCAGGTTAGTTCAGGTTAGTTCAGGTTAGTTCAGGTTAGTTCAGGTTAGTTCAGGTTAGTTCAGGTTAGTTCAGGTTAGTTCAGGTTAGTTCAGGTTAGTTCAGGTTAGTTCAGGTTAGTTCAGGTTAGTTCAGGTTAGTTCAGGTTAGTTCAGGTTAGTTCAGGTTAGTTCAGGTTAGTTCAGGTTAGTTCAGGTTAGTTCAGGTTAGTTCAGGTTAGTTCAGGTTAGTTCAGGTTAGTTCAGGTTAGTTCAGGTTAGTTCAGGTTAGTTCAGGTTAGTTCAGGTTAGTTCAGGTTAGTTCAGGTTAGTTCAGGTTAGTTCAGGTTAGTTCAGGTTAGTTCAGGTTAGTTCAGGTTAGTTCAGGTTAGTTCAGGTTAGTTCAGGTTAGTTCAGGTTAGTTCAGGTTAGTTCAGGTTAGTTCAGGTTAGTTCAGGTTAGTTAGGTTAGTTCAGGTTAGTTCAGGTTAGTTCAGGTTAGTTCAGGTTAGTTCAGGTTAGTTCAGGTTAGTTCAGGTTAGTTCAGGTTAGTTCAGGTTAGTTCAGGTTAGTTCAGGTTAGTTCAGGTTAGTTCAGGTTAGTTCAGGTTAGTTCAGGTTAGTTCAGGTTAGTTCAGGTTAGTTCAGGTTAGTTCAGGTTAGTTCAGGTTAGTTCAGGTTAGTTCAGGTTAGTTCAGGTTAGTTCAGGTTAGTTCAGGTTAGTTCAGGTTAGTTCAGGTTAGTTCAGGTTAGTTCAGGTTAGTTCAGGTTAGTTCAGGTTAGTTCAGGTTAGTTCAGGTTAGTTCAGGTTAGTTCAGGTTAGTTCAGGTTAGTTCAGGTTAGTTCAGGTTAGTTCAGGTTAGTTCAGGTTAGTTCAGGTTAGTTCAGGTTAGTTCAGGTTAGTTCAGGTTAGTTCAGGTTAGTTCAGGTTAGTTCAGGTTAGTTCAGGTTAGTTCAGGTTAGTTCAGGTTAGTTCAGGTTAGTTCAGGTTAGTTCAGGTTAGTTCAGGTTAGTTCAGGTTAGTTCAGGTTAGTTCAGGTTAGTTCAGGTTAGTTCAGGTTAGTTCAGGTTAGTTCAGGTTAGTTCAGGTTAGTTCAGGTTAGTTCAGGTTAGTTCAGGTTAGTTCAGGTTAGTTCAGGTTAGTTCAGGTTAGTTCAGGTTAGTTCAGGTTAGTTCAGGTTAGTTCAGGTTAGTTCAGGTTAGTTCAGGTTAGTTCAGGTTAGTTCAGGTTAGTTCAGGTTAGTTCAGGTTAGTTCAGGTTAGTTCAGGTTAGTTCAGGTTAGTTCAGGTTAGTTCAGGTTAGTTCAGGTTAGTTCAGGTTAGTTCAGGTTAGTTCAGGTTAGTTCAGGTTAGTTCAGGTTAGTTCAGGTTAGTTCAGGTTAGTTCAGGTTAGTTCAGGTTAGTTCAGGTTAGTTCAGGTTAGTTCAGGTTAGTTCAGGTTAGTTCAGGTTAGTTCAGGTTAGTTCAGGTTAGTTCAGGTTAGTTCAGGTTAGTTCAGGTTAGTTCAGGTTAGTTCAGGTTAGTTCAGGTTAGTTCAGGTTAGTTCAGGTTAGTTCAGGTTAGTTCAGGTTAGTTCAGGTTAGTTCAGGTTAGTTCAGGTTAGTTCAGGTTAGTTCAGGTTAGTTCAGGTTAGTTCAGGTTAGTTCAGGTTAGTTCAGGTTAGTTCAGGTTAGTTCAGGTTAGTTCAGGTTAGTTCAGGTTAGTTCAGGTTAGTTCAGGTTAGTTCAGGTTAGTTCAGGTTAGTTCAGGTTAGTTCAGGTTAGTTCAGGTTAGTTCAGGTTAGTTCAGGTTAGTTCAGGTTAGTTCAGGTTAGTTCAGGTTAGTTCAGGTTAGTTCAGGTTAGTTCAGGTTAGTTCAGGTTAGTTCAGGTTAGTTCAGGTTAGTTCAGGTTAGTTCAGGTTAGTTCAGGTTAGTTCAGGTTAGTTCAGGTTAGTTCAGGTTAGTTCAGGTTAGTTCAGGTTAGTTCAGGTTAGTTCAGGTTAGTTCAGGTTAGTTCAGGTTAGTTCAGGTTAGTTCAGGTTAGTTCAGGTTAGTTCAGGTTAGTTCAGGTTAGTTCAGGTTAGTTCAGGTTAGTTCAGGTTAGTTCAGGTTAGTTCAGGTTAGTTCAGGTTAGTTCAGGTTAGTTCAGGTTAGTTCAGGTTAGTTCAGGTTAGTTCAGGTTAGTTCAGGTTAGTTCAGGTTAGTTCAGGTTAGTTCAGGTTAGTTCAGGTTAGTTCAGGTTAGTTCAGGTTAGTTCAGGTTAGTTCAGGTTAGTTCAGGTTAGTTCAGGTTAGTTCAGGTTAGTTCAGGTTAGTTCAGGTTAGTTCAGGTTAGTTCAGGTTAGTTCAGGTTAGTTCAGGTTAGTTCAGGTTAGTTCAGGTTAGTTCAGGTTAGTTCAGGTTAGTTCAGGTTAGTTCAGGTTAGTTCAGGTTAGTTCAGGTTAGTTCAGGTTAGTTCAGGTTAGTTCAGGTTAGTTCAGGTTAGTTCAGGTTAGTTCAGGTTAGTTCAGGTTAGTTCAGGTTAGTTCAGGTTAGTTCAGGTTAGTTCAGGTTAGTTCAGGTTAGTTCAGGTTAGTTCAGGTTAGTTCAGGTTAGTTCAGGTTAGTTCAGGTTAGTTCAGGTTAGTTCAGGTTAGTTCAGGTTAGTTCAGGTTAGTTCAGGTTAGTTCAGGTTAGTTCAGGTTAGTTCAGGTTAGTTCAGGTTAGTTCAGGTTAGTTCAGGTTAGTTCAGGTTAGTTCAGGTTAGTTCAGGTTAGTTCAGGTTAGTTCAGGTTAGTTCAGGTTAGTTCAGGTTAGTTCAGGTTAGTTCAGGTTAGTTCAGGTTAGTTCAGGTTAGTTCAGGTTAGTTCAGGTTAGTTCAGGTTAGTTCAGGTTAGTTCAGGTTAGTTCAGGTTAGTTCAGGTTAGTTCAGGTTAGTTCAGGTTAGTTCAGGTTAGTTCAGGTTAGTTCAGGTTAGTTCAGGTTAGTTCAGGTTAGTTCAGGTTAGTTCAGGTTAGTTCAGGTTAGTTCAGGTTAGTTCAGGTTAGTTCAGGTTAGTTCAGGTTAGTTCAGGTTAGTTCAGGTTAGTTCAGGTTAGTTCAGGTTAGTTCAGGTTAGTTCAGGTTAGTTCAGGTTAGTTCAGGTTAGTTCAGGTTAGTTCAGGTTAGTTCAGGTTAGTTCAGGTTAGTTCAGGTTAGTTCAGGTTAGTTCAGGTTAGTTCAGGTTAGTTCAGGTTAGTTCAGGTTAGTTCAGGTTAGTTCAGGTTAGTTCAGGTTAGTTCAGGTTAGTTCAGGTTAGTTCAGGTTAGTTCAGGTTAGTTCAGGTTAGTTCAGGTTAGTTCAGGTTAGTTCAGGTTAGTTCAGGTTAGTTCAGGTTAGTTCAGGTTAGTTCAGGTTAGTTCAGGTTAGTTCAGGTTAGTTCAGGTTAGTTCAGGTTAGTTCAGGTTAGTTCAGGTTAGTTCAGGTTAGTTCAGGTTAGTTCAGGTTAGTTCAGGTTAGTTCAGGTTAGTTCAGGTTAGTTCAGGTTAGTTCAGGTTAGTTCAGGTTAGTTCAGGTTAGTTCAGGTTAGTTCAGGTTAGTTCAGGTTAGTTCAGGTTAGTTCAGGTTAGTTCAGGTTAGTTCAGGTTAGTTCAGGTTAGTTCAGGTTAGTTCAGGTTAGTTCAGGTTAGTTCAGGTTAGTTCAGGTTAGTTCAGGTTAGTTCAGGTTAGTTCAGGTTAGTTCAGGTTAGTTCAGGTTAGTTCAGGTTAGTTCAGGTTAGTTCAGGTTAGTTCAGGTTAGTTCAGGTTAGTTCAGGTTAGTTCAGGTTAGTTCAGGTTAGTTCAGGTTAGTTCAGGTTAGTTCAGGTTAGTTCAGGTTAGTTCAGGTTAGTTCAGGTTAGTTCAGGTTAGTTCAGGTTAGTTCAGGTTAGTTCAGGTTAGTTCAGGTTAGTTCAGGTTAGTTCAGGTTAGTTCAGGTTAGTTCAGGTTAGTTCAGGTTAGTTCAGGTTAGTTCAGGTTAGTTCAGGTTAGTTCAGGTTAGTTCAGGTTAGTTCAGGTTAGTTCAGGTTAGTTCAGGTTAGTTCAGGTTAGTTCAGGTTAGTTCAGGTTAGTTCAGGTTAGTTCAGGTTAGTTCAGGTTAGTTCAGGTTAGTTCAGGTTAGTTCAGGTTAGTTCAGGTTAGTTCAGGTTAGTTCAGGTTAGTTCAGGTTAGTTCAGGTTAGTTCAGGTTAGTTCAGGTTAGTTCAGGTTAGTTCAGGTTAGTTCAGGTTAGTTCAGGTTAGTTCAGGTTAGTTCAGGTTAGTTCAGGTTAGTTCAGGTTAGTTCAGGTTAGTTCAGGTTAGTTCAGGTTAGTTCAGGTTAGTTCAGGTTAGTTCAGGTTAGTTCAGGTTAGTTCAGGTTAGTTCAGGTTAGTTCAGGTTAGTTCAGGTTAGTTCAGGTTAGTTCAGGTTAGTTCAGGTTAGTTCAGGTTAGTTCAGGTTAGTTCAGGTTAGTTCAGGTTAGTTCAGGTTAGTTCAGGTTAGTTCAGGTTAGTTCAGGTTAGTTCAGGTTAGTTCAGGTTAGTTCAGGTTAGTTCAGGTTAGTTCAGGTTAGTTCAGGTTAGTTCAGGTTAGTTCAGGTTAGTTCAGGTTAGTTCAGGTTAGTTCAGGTTAGTTCAGGTTAGTTCAGGTTAGTTCAGGTTAGTTCAGGTTAGTTCAGGTTAGTTCAGGTTAGTTCAGGTTAGTTCAGGTTAGTTCAGGTTAGTTCAGGTTAGTTCAGGTTAGTTCAGGTTAGTTCAGGTTAGTTCAGGTTAGTTCAGGTTAGTTCAGGTTAGTTCAGGTTAGTTCAGGTTAGTTCAGGTTAGTTCAGGTTAGTTCAGGTTAGTTCAGGTTAGTTCAGGTTAGTTCAGGTTAGTTCAGGTTAGTTCAGGTTAGTTCAGGTTAGTTCAGGTTAGTTCAGGTTAGTTCAGGTTAGTTCAGGTTAGTTCAGGTTAGTTCAGGTTAGTTCAGGTTAGTTCAGGTTAGTTCAGGTTAGTTCAGGTTAGTTCAGGTTAGTTCAGGTTAGTTCAGGTTAGTTCAGGTTAGTTCAGGTTAGTTCAGGTTAGTTCAGGTTAGTTCAGGTTAGTTCAGGTTAGTTCAGGTTAGTTCAGGTTAGTTCAGGTTAGTTCAGGTTAGTTCAGGTTAGTTCAGGTTAGTTCAGGTTAGTTCAGGTTAGTTCAGGTTAGTTCAGGTTAGTTCAGGTTAGTTCAGGTTAGTTCAGGTTAGTTCAGGTTAGTTCAGGTTAGTTCAGGTTAGTTCAGGTTAGTTCAGGTTAGTTCAGGTTAGTTCAGGTTAGTTCAGGTTAGTTCAGGTTAGTTCAGGTTAGTTCAGGTTAGTTCAGGTTAGTTCAGGTTAGTTCAGGTTAGTTCAGGTTAGTTCAGGTTAGTTCAGGTTAGTTCAGGTTAGTTCAGGTTAGTTCAGGTTAGTTCAGGTTAGTTCAGGTTAGTTCAGGTTAGTTCAGGTTAGTTCAGGTTAGTTCAGGTTAGTTCAGGTTAGTTCAGGTTAGTTCAGGTTAGTTCAGGTTAGTTCAGGTTAGTTCAGGTTAGTTCAGGTTAGTTCAGGTTAGTTCAGGTTAGTTCAGGTTAGTTCAGGTTAGTTCAGGTTAGTTCAGGTTAGTTCAGGTTAGTTCAGGTTAGTTCAGGTTAGTTCAGGTTAGTTCAGGTTAGTTCAGGTTAGTTCAGGTTAGTTCAGGTTAGTTCAGGTTAGTTCAGGTTAGTTCAGGTTAGTTCAGGTTAGTTCAGGTTAGTTCAGGTTAGTTCAGGTTAGTTCAGGTTAGTTCAGGTTAGTTCAGGTTAGTTCAGGTTAGTTCAGGTTAGTTCAGGTTAGTTCAGGTTAGTTCAGGTTAGTTCAGGTTAGTTCAGGTTAGTTCAGGTTAGTTCAGGTTAGTTCAGGTTAGTTCAGGTTAGTTCAGGTTAGTTCAGGTTAGTTCAGGTTAGTTCAGGTTAGTTCAGGTTAGTTCAGGTTAGTTCAGGTTAGTTCAGGTTAGTTCAGGTTAGTTCAGGTTAGTTCAGGTTAGTTCAGGTTAGTTCAGGTTAGTTCAGGTTAGTTCAGGTTAGTTCAGGTTAGTTCAGGTTAGTTCAGGTTAGTTCAGGTTAGTTCAGGTTAGTTCAGGTTAGTTCAGGTTAGTTCAGGTTAGTTCAGGTTAGTTCAGGTTAGTTCAGGTTAGTTCAGGTTAGTTCAGGTTAGTTCAGGTTAGTTCAGGTTAGTTCAGGTTAGTTCAGGTTAGTTCAGGTTAGTTCAGGTTAGTTCAGGTTAGTTCAGGTTAGTTCAGGTTAGTTCAGGTTAGTTCAGGTTAGTTCAGGTTAGTTCAGGTTAGTTCAGGTTAGTTCAGGTTAGTTCAGGTTAGTTCAGGTTAGTTCAGGTTAGTTCAGGTTAGTTCAGGTTAGTTCAGGTTAGTTCAGGTTAGTTCAGGTTAGTTCAGGTTAGTTCAGGTTAGTTCAGGTTAGTTCAGGTTAGTTCAGGTTAGTTCAGGTTAGTTCAGGTTAGTTCAGGTTAGTTCAGGTTAGTTCAGGTTAGTTCAGGTTAGTTCAGGTTAGTTCAGGTTAGTTCAGGTTAGTTCAGGTTAGTTCAGGTTAGTTCAGGTTAGTTCAGGTTAGTTCAGGTTAGTTCAGGTTAGTTCAGGTTAGTTCAGGTTAGTTCAGGTTAGTTCGGTTAGTTCAGGTTAGTTCAGGTTAGTTCAGGTTAGTTCAGGTTAGTTCAGGTTAGTTCAGGTTAGTTCAGGTTAGTTCAGGTTAGTTCAGGTTAGTTCAGGTTAGTTCAGGTTAGTTCAGGTTAGTTCAGGTTAGTTCAGGTTAGTTCAGGTTAGTTCAGGTTAGTTCAGGTTAGTTCAGGTTAGTTCAGGTTAGTTCAGGTTAGTTCAGGTTAGTTCAGGTTAGTTCAGGTTAGTTCAGGTTAGTTCAGGTTAGTTCAGGTTAGTTCAGGTTAGTTCAGGTTAGTTCAGGTTAGTTCAGGTTAGTTCAGGTTAGTTCAGGTTAGTTCAGGTTAGTTCAGGTTAGTTCAGGTTAGTTCAGGTTAGTTCAGGTTAGTTCAGGTTAGTTCAGGTTAGTTCAGGTTAGTTCAGGTTAGTTCAGGTTAGTTCAGGTTAGTTCAGGTTAGTTCAGGTTAGTTCAGGTTAGTTCAGGTTAGTTCAGGTTAGTTCAGGTTAGTTCAGGTTAGTTCAGGTTAGTTCAGGTTAGTTCAGGTTAGTTCAGGTTAGTTCAGGTTAGTTCAGGTTAGTTCAGGTTAGTTCAGGTTAGTTCAGGTTAGTTCAGGTTAGTTCAGGTTAGTTCAGGTTAGTTCAGGTTAGTTCAGGTTAGTTCAGGTTAGTTCAGGTTAGTTCAGGTTAGTTCAGGTTAGTTCAGGTTAGTTCAGGTTAGTTCAGGTTAGTTCAGGTTAGTTCAGGTTAGTTCAGGTTAGTTCAGGTTAGTTCAGGTTAGTTCAGGTTAGTTCAGGTTAGTTCAGGTTAGTTCAGGTTAGTTCAGGTTAGTTCAGGTTAGTTCAGGTTAGTTCAGGTTAGTTCAGGTTAGTTCAGGTTAGTTCAGGTTAGTTCAGGTTAGTTCAGGTTAGTTCAGGTTAGTTCAGGTTAGTTCAGGTTAGTTCAGGTTAGTTCAGGTTAGTTCAGGTTAGTTCAGGTTAGTTCAGGTTAGTTCAGGTTAGTTCAGGTTAGTTCAGGTTAGTTCAGGTTAGTTCAGGTTAGTTCAGGTTAGTTCAGGTTAGTTCAGGTTAGTTCAGGTTAGTTCAGGTTAGTTCAGGTTAGTTCAGGTTAGTTCAGGTTAGTTCAGGTTAGTTCAGGTTAGTTCAGGTTAGTTCAGGTTAGTTCAGGTTAGTTCAGGTTAGTTCAGGTTAGTTCAGGTTAGTTCAGGTTAGTTCAGGTTAGTTCAGGTTAGTTCAGGTTAGTTCAGGTTAGTTCAGGTTAGTTCAGGTTAGTTCAGGTTAGTTCAGGTTAGTTCAGGTTAGTTCAGGTTAGTTCAGGTTAGTTCAGGTTAGTTCAGGTTAGTTCAGGTTAGTTCAGGTTAGTTCAGGTTAGTTCAGGTTAGTTCAGGTTAGTTCAGGTTAGTTCAGGTTAGTTCAGGTTAGTTCAGGTTAGTTCAGGTTAGTTCAGGTTAGTTCAGGTTAGTTCAGGTTAGTTCAGGTTAGTTCAGGTTAGTTCAGGTTAGTTCAGGTTAGTTCAGGTTAGTTCAGGTTAGTTCAGGTTAGTTCAGGTTAGTTCAGGTTAGTTCAGGTTAGTTCAGGTTAGTTCAGGTTAGTTCAGGTTAGTTCAGGTTAGTTCAGGTTAGTTCAGGTTAGTTCAGGTTAGTTCAGGTTAGTTCAGGTTAGTTCAGGTTAGTTCAGGTTAGTTCAGGTTAGTTCAGGTTAGTTCAGGTTAGTTCAGGTTAGTTCAGGTTAGTTCAGGTTAGTTCAGGTTAGTTCAGGTTAGTTCAGGTTAGTTCAGGTTAGTTCAGGTTAGTTCAGGTTAGTTCAGGTTAGTTCAGGTTAGTTCAGGTTAGTTCAGGTTAGTTCAGGTTAGTTCAGGTTAGTTCAGGTTAGTTCAGGTTAGTTCAGGTTAGTTCAGGTTAGTTCAGGTTAGTTCAGGTTAGTTCAGGTTAGTTCAGGTTAGTTCAGGTTAGTTCAGGTTAGTTCAGGTTAGTTCAGGTTAGTTCAGGTTAGTTCAGGTTAGTTCAGGTTAGTTCAGGTTAGTTCAGGTTAGTTCAGGTTAGTTCAGGTTAGTTCAGGTTAGTTCAGGTTAGTTCAGGTTAGTTCAGGTTAGTTCAGGTTAGTTCAGGTTAGTTCAGGTTAGTTCAGGTTAGTTCAGGTTAGTTCAGGTTAGTTCAGGTTAGTTCAGGTTAGTTCAGGTTAGTTCAGGTTAGTTCAGGTTAGTTCAGGTTAGTTCAGGTTAGTTCAGGTTAGTTCAGGTTAGTTCAGGTTAGTTCAGGTTAGTTCAGGTTAGTTCAGGTTAGTTCAGGTTAGTTCAGGTTAGTTCAGGTTAGTTCAGGTTAGTTCAGGTTAGTTCAGGTTAGTTCAGGTTAGTTCAGGTTAGTTCAGGTTAGTTCAGGTTAGTTCAGGTTAGTTCAGGTTAGTTCAGGTTAGTTCAGGTTAGTTCAGGTTAGTTCAGGTTAGTTCAGGTTAGTTCAGGTTAGTTCAGGTTAGTTCAGGTTAGTTCAGGTTAGTTCAGGTTAGTTCAGGTTAGTTCAGGTTAGTTCAGGTTAGTTCAGGTTAGTTCAGGTTAGTTCAGGTTAGTTCAGGTTAGTTCAGGTTAGTTCAGGTTAGTTCAGGTTAGTTCAGGTTAGTTCAGGTTAGTTCAGGTTAGTTCAGGTTAGTTCAGGTTAGTTCAGGTTAGTTCAGGTTAGTTCAG